>OU342733.1:336114497-336352231 GCA_910589765.1 Avena atlantica
CTATTGCACAAGCCAAGGAACCTAGACAACACCAGAAGAACAAGCACATACTCATGCGGTACCACCTAATTCGCCAGTTCGTGGATCAGGGTGATATCAAGTTATGCAAGGTACACACGGATGCAAATATTGCGGATCCGTTGACAAAGCCGTTACCCCAGCCGAAGCATGAGGCGCACCTGAGAGCCATGGGCATTAGATGCTTAGACATGTGATGTCGGAAGATTGACTCTAGTGCAAGTGGGAGACTGTTGGGAATATGCCCTAGAGGCAATCATGTATGATGATATTTCCCATTGTATTCATAAAGTTATTAAGTAGTCCTTGTATAAACATCTGATGTGTATCATTGAATATGTGATTCAGTTGTGGAACTATGCAATCATGTTGTTTGTACTAAATATCCTTGGTCATTGAGGTTGTGCTGGACACACAACTTAGACCAATGTGAAAGTTGGCTTGATGACTCGGTTCCACTTGTCATGGGCATGGAGATGCTATTCCAACTTACACAGACTAGGCTAAAGAGTTTAGCGAGTCGGATTGACCCATATTGAGGTACAACGAACTAAGCTGTCATTTGTATATCTCAATCAATGTAATCCTTAGACCTGAGGTTGTTGCATAGTCCGAGTTGAGGATCACCGACTTAGGTTCTGTCAAACGCTGATCCGTAACTGGGCAGTTATAAAGGCAGGGTTCGGGTCGACTGAGAATCAAGCTGCGTGATGTGAATAACCAAGATGGGATTTTGCCCCTCCACTCGGAGAGATATTCTCTGGGCCCTCTCGTGAGATATGATTCGGGAAGCATGGCCATGCACGACTCGGTTAAGTGTTAACCGAGGCGATCGGCTAAGAGTTAGTCGGGTGAATCACTTATCTCGGATCGAGAAGAGAGTCGGACTATTTAAGGGATGACATATATTCGCCTATAGTCTGACAAGGTATATCGTGAGGCAAAAGGGACTCAGACGTAAGTCGCATTGGAAAGGCAAGTCGTCATGACTCTTTGGTACTTGGGAATCGGCAAGTTCTGCTAGGAGCCGATGCCGATTGATCGATTGTGAGTCGGACTCTAATCGTGTCCAAGTAACCATGAGCCTGCGGGGTCACACACTTAAGAGCGGGAGCAAGTTCGGATTGGATCTGAACATATAATCTGGTTGGGTTGGACCTAAACCAGATTAGGACTGAGTTAGTGAGTTGGACTCACGGTGACTAGTTTTATATGGGCTTTAGTGAATGGGTCGCGCGAGCGGAGCCCACGTTCACTCCCTATATATGGTGGAGCACAGTAACCCAGAAAGGTTAATCGTTGTTCGGTTAGGTCATTCCATGTGTTGGAAACCCTAGCTCCACAGCAGTCCAGCCGCCGTAACGAACCTAGCAGTTCGCCGCCGGCGCTCCTCCTTGTACGTGTGGATACCAGCAGAGGTGCTGTACGATCAGCACCAGGACGATCGGATCGTGAGGACTGCACTGCATCAACAGACGCGCTTCATCAGTAATCCGCAACCGCGCGTCTAGTGGTAAACCTCGTGGCCTTCTACCTCAGCTAGGTCTTGGGATCACCACGTTAGAGGAAAATTTTATTTTATCTCCGCGTGGCCCAACAGAAGCAACAAATCCTTCCAGAAAAAGCCACCGGGAACATGTATCTCGCTGATCCGAGACCATGGGGAAATTCTAAAGGAGGGAGAGAGATCCTTCGCGAGAAGGTGTGCTTTGAGAGGAGGAGAGGGGGGCCTTTTATAGGGGAGAGGGGGCACCCAAGGGGCATGGCGCCCAGCCATGGGGGCTGCCCCCACCTCTTCCACATTCATGTGGGTGGAGCTCCCACTCAAAATGAAAAGCCTCCACTCCCATTAAAAAGCCTCCACTCAAAAATCCACTCACATGCATTAAATTTCCACCAAATTTAATGCAAGCTCTCATTTAAATAAAACTCTTTTATTTATTTATTCAGAATTTTGTTAATTACTTTAATTAACAAACATTCACATAAAACCCCTTACAACATTTCAATTTCACATGCAGAACCAGTTTCAGCAATTTCAACCAAAACAGTTTCGGTGTCTAGTGAAATAAATTCATGCGCTTTCCTTTTTCTTTCTCTGGCATATCATTTGCTCCGAATGGTGTCGTTATCCCTTAAGTGTGTCACCCTACGGTTCGCGAATAATGCAGACATGATCAAGACCCTTCTCTGATCAATAATCAGTAGCGGGACCTGGAGATCCATACTGACTACCACACATTCAACAATGACTTCTGTGATCGTGTGAACCTTTTACGCTAGTATCTTAATCCCTTTGTTTCACGATATATTACATGTCCGAGATTCGATCATCGGTATCTCCATACGTAGTTTGATCTCGTTACCGACATGCACTCTTTTCTCGTTCCCGTGATATAACATTCTAGTGATCAAATCACTTGCTTGCAAGCTAATCAATGTGATATCACCGAGAGGGCCCAGAGCATATCTATCCGTCATCGGGATGAACAAATTCCACTCTCGATCCATGGGTCTCAACATAACACTTTAGTAGTCCTGAAGCCATCTTTATAATCACCCAGTTACGGTGTGACGTTTGATGTCATCGAGAAACTCTTCCGGTATTAGTGATTGACATGATCTCATGGTCTAAGGATTAGGATCACTTCGTAAGTTGTTATATCAATATAAACTCAATGACGTTGATCGTAATGCTATACTTCGGATGAATGTTCATCACATCATTACACTAATGTTGTGACCTCGTTATTAACAACATCCAATGTCCATGATCATGAAACTTTGTTCATCATGTTAATCAACGAGCTAGTTTATAAGAGAGGCATAACTAGGAACTTACTTTTTGTTTATTAAACACACATGTATTAATGTTTCCGTATTAATACAATTATAGCATGTAAAATAAACATTTATCATAAACAAGGAATACGATAATAACCACTTTATTATTGCCTCTCGGGCATATTCCCTTCAGTCTCCCACTTGCACTAGAGACAATAATCTAGTTTGAAAACTTTGCGTATTGAACACCTATGTCTTTTTGGTGTTCCATATACGCAACTGCAAGTGGTTAACATAATCTACAGATCTGATGCTTTCATGTACGTGTGTATTTACATGTCTTTACGTCTCCACGCATCACTCATTCTCTAATGAGATGGCATTGTATAAATTTGGTCTTTTGGTGAGACCTTTAGTTCCTTGGGGTTAAAACACATCGATACTATTGTCACACAATATATCTTTAGTGTTATCCTGTTGCGAACCACACCTTAGTTTGATAACAAACTACTTGACACAAATTCCCTCCTTTGCTGCTACTATAGCAGTCATATACTTAGCCTTTTTGTTGTAGTATTCGTCACAATGTCTTAACTATGGATTTCATCCAAATCCATCATGGAAACTTTCTTTCCATTTCATTGTGCCACTCATAGTTTAAATTGAGATAAACTTAATTTGTATCTTGTGACAAAACTATTATCAATGTAACGCTTTACAATGAACTATTTGTAATTGTTTGTCACCTCTACACAAATATATTTTTAGTTCTTCCAAAAGATCATAAGAATATCCTTACTATAGTCCAATGATCATTTTATGATTCATTCTGGTATATGCTCATAACACTTAGAGCATAGGACATATCTGGATGTGTACATATCATGGTATGATTGATCAAAACATTCTCGTGATTTCACTCATCAAGTGTCAAAGCACTTGAATCTTGTTTCACTTATCAAGTGTCGATGCACTTGAATCTTGATTCAATTTCTTTCCATGCGACAAGAACCATTTCTAGTCGTTTCTATATTGAATTACTTCAATATCTCATATATGTACGTTTGGCATAAGCATATTAGCGTCACAGTCTATCCACTATAGACATTCATGCTAAATATTCGGGTTTTGCCTAAGTCTTTCATCGAAATGAAATTCTTAACCTTTGTCAATAAAAGATACAACATTTCTAATCAACAAGATGTCCTCCACATAATGTATTAGAAATATGTCTCAGCACTCCCACTTAATTTCTTGCAAATGCAAGCATCTTCATCGTCTCCTGATGAAAAACTCATCATGGTGAAGATTCCAACTCCGCGATGCTTACTTCAACCATTGAAGTTTGCATGCCCTTTTAGCATCCTTTGAATTTAACAAAACCCTTTGGACCGTGTCATGTACACGTCCTAGGTAACCATTCTATTAGAAGAATTTTGTTTTGTTTATTCATCTACCATATACCAAATTATATGTAGTGGTTGCTACTTTAATCCGTCCAGACTAAATACCGCTATGAAAGATCAAATCTTGTCATAGTCAACTCCTTGAACATTGTCGTAAAATACTTTATCGATATGTCGAATATTTCATAGATGTAAAACATCCATGTCTGTTTCTTTATAGATCCAAATACGACCGATAGGTTTTTACACCTTTCCGAAGGGTCTTCCAAGTTCAAAACTTGATTTCTCGTGTATGGAACTATCACGGATTTTATGGCTTCAAGCCATTTGACAGAGTCAGGGCCCATCATCGCTTCTTTGTATGTATTCGGTTCATCATTGTCAAACAATAATGATTTACTCTCAAATCTTAGCATATGATTGTTTAACCGACCTACTTGGTTCAATAGGAACTTAGCTCTCCGTGACCACAACCTTTGAGGCACATAAGCTATGAGCATTATCGCAGCCTTCGGAACGATTTACGGTGCTGCGCAACTCAGCACATATAGCTAAGGTTTGTTAACCTTATCAAAGTTCTATTGTCCTCCCATTTAACATTTATGAAAAATTCCGTCTTCAAGAAACTTCACATTACAAGCGACAAACCCTTTTGTCCTCGGTGTTATGGAGGAATAACCAATTGTTATTCGAAATAACCTACAAAGACATGCTCATCCGACTTTGGTTGTAAACATCTTACTTATGTTTAGCATACCAAAATATAAGAAATGACAACTTGGGTTTTACCCCAAACCATAACGCATATGGTGTCATTTCAACGGATCAAGATGGAGCTCTTTTCAGTGTAAAAAGCGGAAGTCTCTAAAGTTTTAATCTTTTTAAAACATAATGGCAGTTTTATAAATAACACCTATGATCCAACCATGTCAAACAAGGTTTCATTACAAATCTCAAACACTCCATACTCCTATGGTGTTTCGGGAAATGTCAATCTAGTTGTTTTGCTAAACTTGCAGCTCAAATAAATCCCTTTATGATAAAATCATAATTCATTTATTTTCTTGTTACACTTGTAACTCAAACAAATCCCTTATGATAAAATCATAAACCATTTATTTTCTTGTTACAATGATTTTCCACTTCATCTTGAAAGTCTTTGAAACGATTTTCAAATATTTCATACTTCTTTCTCATTAAGTGAATATTCACTCAAATTTCCGGATAAAGCATATGAAGTTGAAACCCATCGCTTACGACTACACATAATGGAATACATACATCGATATGTATAAATTCCAATAATTTAGTCGTTCGTTTTTTTTGGCCTTTGAACGAAGTTTTAATTATCCCGAGGAAAGTATCACAAGCGTCAGTTGATCAAATCAAAAACTCCAAAAATCCATGAAAATGGAGTTTCTTCATGTTTTATTTCCAATATAATTTAAACAGCGATGTCACTTCGTAAGTGATCTTCCAATCATTTGTCTTGCGACATTTTAGCATTAGGCTTTATGGATGTGATTTCTCGAACTAGATTTGTAAATCATCCATCTTATATGGCATATGGTAATTATTTGAACAACCTTTGTTCTCATAATACCTGATTTAAATAAAAATTATTAAAAAAAATCTTGAAGTCAAGCTTTGGTGTCAACGAGAAATACAAACAATGGTTTGTTTGTTTTCGATGAACATCATCACATATTCTCTTGCTAGTTACTTAGGCCATTGTGGTTCATGAATTGCGTCGTTCTATATGAAATTTCATACCAACCAATTCGGTATCCAATACCCAAGAACCACATTGTTTAACAAGAAAAGAATACAACCATAACATGTATATCATATATATACCTAAATTGGATATTTCCAATCTTTTCTTTTCTGCCAAATATATTTTATAGATTCTCTTTCAGCATTTCCTTTTCCTTTTTAAAAGAATTTATCAACATCAACAATGGCGCCATATACATGACACATAGTCCAAAGCGTGTATATTCAAATAATAATACCTTTGGACTTGCACTTTGAAGTAGATCACCATCATCAAAATGATCGGTATTCTTTCAAAATCCATTCTTTAGTAATCTTTTAGTGTAGTAAACACTTTACATACATCTTCTCTTCATCCTTATCATGACGACTTTCATGATCAAGCTACTGTAGCTTATAAAGGTGAATCATGAGTATACCATTACTTTCCAAAACCCTTTTGGATGATTAGGATGTCTAGCATCTCCAACCTTTGTAAATTCTCATCTAATATGAGATCATATATTATACTCTATCATATTGCAACCAAAAAATTGTTTCAGATATCGTTATATCTGTCATACATGATGGTTTCTGAAACAATTCTTTCAGCTCCTAGACAACCTTGATGTTTAAAAACAATCAAGAATCATGGAGGCAAACATGATATTTAAGATACTAACACTGGAATTGTTACTCTCGATTTAATACCAATTATTAAATTTCACGGAGTAAATAGAATTTTGCTGAAATTTTGCAATAGGACTTTAAACTTTAGATTGACACTCAACACAATACGATACCAGTTCGTAAAGTATATATCCAGAATTCTATAGTTCTATTATCTCAATTACAACTATGCATAAGGTGGTGAACGAATGCCAATGACTACAACAAATTATGCAAATTCACTTTGATTTAATTTATGATAAATTGAGTTCTACTAATCCAAATTAGAAATGAACTCCCACTCAAAAACGACATCCCTCGTGTCTTTTTGGTGATTACATGAACCAAATCCACTACACCAAGTCCGATCATCACGTGAGTCGGTGTAGCTTCAAAGGGGAGCATCAAATGGGCATCATATCTACTATATGACTCATGCTTAACCTTTCGGTCCATGTTCCGAGGCCATGTTTGTACATGCTAGGATCGCCAAGTAAGAACCTTAGTATTCGCGTGTGTAACTGTCTTACACCCGAGATATGCTCGTGGATTCAAGTACACCCGATCATCACGTGATGTCTTGAAGCGACGAAAACATTGTCGGTGCATACTTAAGGAAGAACACATTTTTATCTTGATATCTAAATGAGGGATCATCTTATTATGCTAATAAAACGCCAAACAAGCAATATAAGATGCTATCAAACATCACATGTTTATTAGTGGAATGATATGGTTCCCGCATATGATCTCTATCATGTGCATTGTGGTATGATCACTATCATACCTTTATGTGTAAGGCCAAGGTCTATGGAACTTACATGCTATGTGTGTGTAAGATTATCATCTCATACTTCTACTTACAACATCACCATATCATAACACTAGCCTAGCAACAATCTAAACTAGACGCCTCTAATTTATCCATTGCAAGTTTTACGTGGTTTAGGGATTTCGAAGATAGAACCATTCTTACCTACGAACATGAACCACAACGAGGATAACCAAATTGTTGACAACTCGTTGAAAATTAGATATTGACTATAGTAGGAGAGACAGACACCCGCTAGCCACTTATGCAAACTAGTTGCATGTCAAGCGTGGAACAGGTCTCATGTGCGAGGACATGTAAAGTTTGTTCGGGCCGCTTCATCCGACTATGCCACCAATATCCAAAGTACAACTAAGAAGCAATAAAATGATCATCATCGCCCACATACTCATATGTGTACTACCCGTGCAAAACATCTACGCATAGATCCGGCTCTGATACCACTGTAGGGTTCGCAACATAGAAAACAAAAAATTTCCTACGCTGGGAACATCTAAGTACCAAGATCTATCTACTAGATACAAGCAACGGGTGGATATATATCCATAGAATACATACCCTCGAAGACTGAATAGCGTTAACGAGGTTGTACTCGTGGATGATGTAGACGAACACTTGCCGATCTCAAGATCGTGATGAAGTCCATCTGGTCCAGCCGGTCCAGCACGATCAAGTCCAGCACCTCAAACCAGTGGTGCATCCGTGATCGCACACACGTACGGGTACCCCGACAACCTCCGTGCCCTCGCTCCAGCGAAGCAGCGGAAGCAACAAATCCTTCCAGAAAAAGCCACCGGGAACATGTATCTCGCTGATCCGAGACCATGGGGAAATTCTAAAGGGGGGAGAGAGATCCTTCGCGAGGAGGTGTGCTTTGAGAGGAGGAGAGGGGGGGCCTTTTATAGGGGAGAGGGGGGAACCCAAGGGGCATTGCGCCCAGCCATGGGGGCTGCCCCCACCTCTTCCACATTCATGTAGGTGGAGCTCCCACTCAAAATGAAAAGCCTCCACTCCCATTAAAAAGCCTCCACTCAAAAATCCACTCACATGCATTAAATTTCCACCAAATTTAATGCAAGCTCTCATTTAAATAAAACTATTTTATTTATTTATTCAGAATTTTGTTAATTACTTTAATTAACAAACATTCACATAAAACCCTTACAACATTTCAATTTCACATGCAGAACCAGTTTCAGCAATTTCAACCGAAACAGTTTCGGTGTCTAGTGAAATAAATTCATGCGCTTTCCTTTTTCTTTCTCTGGCATATCATTTGCTCCGAATGGTGTCGGTATCCCTTAAGTGTGTCACCCTACGGTTCGCGAATAATGCGGACATGATCAAGACCCTTCTCTGATCAATAATCAGTAGCGGGACCTGGAGATCCATACTGACTACCACACATTCAACAATGACTTATGTGATCGTGTGAACCTTTTACGCTAGTATCTTAATCCCTTTGTTTCACGATATATTACATGTCCGAGATTCGATCATCGGTATCTCCATACGTAGTTTGATCTCGTTACCGACATGCACTCTTTTCTCGTTCCCGTGATATAACATTCTAGTGATCAAATCACTTGCTTGCAAGCTAATCAATATGATATCACCGAGAGGGCCCAGAGCATATCTATCCGTCATCGGGATGAAAAAATTCTACTCTCGATCCATGGGTCTCAACATAACACTTTAGTAGTTCTGAAGCCATCTTTATAATCACCCAGTTACGGTGTGACGTTTGATGTCATCGAGAAACTCTTCCGGTGTTAGTGATTAACATGATCTCATGGTCTAAGGATTAGGATCACTTCGTAAGTTGTTATAGCAATATAAACTCAATGAATTTGATCGTAATGCTATACTTCGGATGAATGTTCATCACATCATTACACTAATGTTGTGACCTCGTTATTAATAACATCCAATGTCCATGATCAGGAAACTTTGATCATCATGTCAATCAACGAGCTAGTTTATAAGAGAGGCATAACTAGGAACTTCCTTTTTGTTTATTAAACACACATGTATTAACGTTTCCGTATTAATACAATTATAGCATGTAAAATAAACATTTATCATAAACAAGGAATACGATAATAACCACTTTATTATTGCCTCTCGGGCATATTCCCTTCACAACACTGCAGTACACTCATCACACTTCTCTTGTACAGCTCCTTGTTGATTATGGTGTATGCTTTTGCTCTTCTTTCTGTCTGCCTTGCCAATATCTTATCATTCGGCAAGGTTCCATCCTTTAAGTAGTTGAATATTGACTGTGCCATGTTGGTATTAGTGGCTTCGGGTCTGCTTCCCCATCAATTTCCATTGGCTCCGCCGACATATGTTCTGCCGACATGACCTAAGGAGTCCCCGAGTGTGATTCGGCAACCCCTGAAGTGAGCGGGTTAGTCCCCGAGTGACTCGAACCTGCCCCTAAGTCAATGTCCATTAGTTCAACATCTGACTCTTGTATTGCCGGAATAAATATTGACTCGGATTCTAGCGAGGGATTGATCGATGGTTTTATGAGATGTTCGAATGCTATTCCTGGTGGTATTGCTTTCCGAGATGAACCTAGCTTGGATAATACATATGCTGCTTCATTCTCTGCTCTTGGGACGTGGTGGAATTCACACCCGTCAAAGTATCCCGAAATTTGTTGTACATGGAAATGATATAACGCCATGTTTGCATCCAGCGCGTCCCAATGTCCAGACACTTGCTGAATCGTCAAAACACATGATCCTTTTGATGCCAATCTCTTTGGCCACTTTGATGCCGTGGACAAGTGCTTCATACTAGGAAACATTATTGGAAGCAGCAAAATGAATTTGTAACACATACTTGAGCCGATACCTCTTTGGCGATGTGAGCACTATCCCGGCGCCCAGAACCATTATCGTCTTGGACCCGTCAAAATGCATTTTCCAGTAATTAGGATCTAGCAGTGGTGGTTTGTACTGCATTTCTATCCAATCTACGAAGAAATCTGCAACAACTTGAGATTTAATTGCATCTCACCTATCATACCGTGGAGTATATGGTGCTAGCTCTATGGCCCATTTTGCGACTCGGCCACTGGCATCTTTGCTGCCTAATATATCCAAGATAGGCGCCTCGCATATTACCCGGATTTGGTGTTCTTGAAAATAATGTTTCAACTTCTTTGCTGCCATATATACCCCATATGTCATTTTCTGATAATGCGGATAATTCTGTTTTGACACAGAGAGCACTTCGCTCAAGTAATAAACTGGCCTTTGGACTGATTTGCCCTCCTCTTCGCGTTCAACCACTATTACTGCACTTACAACTCTGTTGGTTGCAGCGACATAGAGCAACATTGGCTCTTTGGACAGTGGTGATGCTAATATTGGTCCTGTTGCCAACATTTTCTTTAATTCATGAAAAGCGCTATCAGCTTGCTCTGTCCATGTGAATTTGTCTGATTTTTTCATCAGTTGATATAGTGGCAGGGCTTTTTCACCTAGCCGACTAATAAATCTACTCAACGAGGCCAGGCATCCTGTGAACTTCTGGACATCGTTGAGGGTTCTTGGCAATTCCATTCTTTCGATGGCCCTGATCTTTGTCGGGTTATCCTAAATTCCTCGTCTGGATACGAGAAATCCAAGTAACTTGCCAGCCGGGACACCAAATGTGCATTTTCCCGGGTTAAGTTTCATCTGGAATATTCTTAAATTTGCGAATGTTTGATGCAGGTCCTCAATTAGAGTATGAATTTGCTTGGTTTTTATCACCACATCATCGACGTATACTTGAACATTTTTGTCCAATTGATCTTGCAAGCATTTTTGCATGCATCTTTGATATGTTGCACCTGCATTTCTCAGTCCGAACGGCATGGTGCGATAGCAATAAGCCCCGTACTGGGTGATAAAAGCTGTCTTTATTTGATCATTCGGATTTAGTGGTATCTGATGGAATCCAGAATACGCGTCCACAAATGACAACAACTCACACCCAGCAGTAGAATCTATGACTTGGTCGATCCGTGGCAGGGGAAATGGATCTTTTGGACACGCCTTATTGAGTTTCATGTAATCAATACACATGCGCCATACCACTGCCACGTTCGGGTCATCTTTTTTATTTTCGACCAAGACTGGATTTGATAACCAATCTGGGTGCAATACTTCCATGATGAATCCAGCAGCTAAGAGCCTGGCAATCTCGGCAGCTATTACTTTCCTCCTATCTTCGGTGAAGCGGCGGAGGGGTTGCTTCACCGGCTTGGCATCTGGCCTTACATGAAGAGAGTGCTCAGCCAGCTCCCTCGAAACTCCTTGCAAATCTTGTGTGGACCATGCAAAGATATCCCGATTCTCACGGAGGAAGCTGGTGAGATCGCTTTCCTATTTGTCAGTGAGGCCAGCCCCAATGGTAACTGTACGCTCTGGGTCTCATCCACCTGTACCTTCTTAGTCTCTTTGGTAGCTTCAAACGACACATTGCCATGCGGTTTAGTGAGTGCCGGCATGGACATTTGTGCTGCCTTGGCCAATGCTGCCACCTCCAACATTTGATGCTTTTCCTGCGCTATGACCAGTGACTCAGCCAATGAAGATCCGGCCGAGGCACAAGCAATGGACCTTTTGTAATCTCCCTCAACTGTAATTACCCCGCATGGGCCTGACAGCTTCATCTTCAAGTACGCAATGTGAGGAGTAGCCATAGACTTTGCCATAGCCAGCCTGCTGAGTAAGGCATGATATGAGCTGACTAAATCAACCACCTCAAACTCTATTGCCTCAGTGCGACAATTTTCTCTGTTGCCGAATAAGACGTCGACCCAAATCTTGCCAATTGGATCACATGACAATCCCGGAACAATGCCATGGAAAGTTGTCTTAGTCGGCTCCAGCATGTTCATGGTAATGCCTAACTTGAGCATGGTATCTTTGTACATGATATTAATGCTGCTGCCATCATCAATCAGTACTTTGGAAAACTTCACATTGATGTCCGGGCCCATGAAGGTTGGATCTAATATGAGAACATAACCTCCTGGGGTTGGCATGATCTTGGGGTGATCCTTTATTGCTCCAAGTTATTTCTTTCTCAGACCAATGCATGTACTTGGGAATTGCCGGCATTGTGGCATTCACCTCCATCATCCGTTGCTGCTGACTCTTTTTTGTCATTCGGCTCTGTGACGAAGACGACATAGCTCTGGTGATGTTCTCTGTACTCATTTCTAGTTCTGTGGCCGACATGAGCGTCGTCACCTCTTGGATTGTGCACCTGGTGCACAGTTTCTCTTCTCTCTTGATTATGATACCTTGGCTGCCTGTTTTCGTATCTGTTATCCGTTCCCACAGCCTGAGCATTTCCTCCTGTAAGTGGTGGAGGGGGAGGTGGTGGTATCTACTTACTCGGCGAATCCACTCTATCTCCTTTTTGAAACCAAGTGCATTGTCTTGTTGTGTGATTTGCTGGCTTACTCGGACTAGGCATGTGAAATTTACACGGCTGGTCCAACATCATCTCATAGGTATATTTCTGTCGTTCCTGATATTGCTTCCTTTGTTCATACGGCTTTTTGCCATCATTCTTTGGCACCCACTGTTGTTGTCCATTTGTCCTTTGACGTTGGCTACTTCCAGCATCTGGATGATCCTGGCTCACGGCCGCAACCTGAGTCGAACCATATCTGTAGTCCAGCCTTTCGTATCTTCTCTTGCTTCTGTATTCGGATCTTTCCTGGCGCCTTTGTGACCCGACAGCGTCATAGATCTGAGTCTCAGTCATCCCATCTGCCGACATGAGCAGAGGCCAAGTCGGATCTCCCAACGCATACGAGTCAGCAATCCTTATTGTTTCTGCTAAACTTGCCGGCATATCTCTCTGTAGCCTTTGCCACAACACACTTCCGTGTCTGCAACCTTGGGCAAACCAAGCAATCGCCTGTGACTCGATTACCCCTTCTCAAGAGTTGCGCATTGTGCACCATCTTAATAGGAATTCTCTATCTGTCTCATTCGGCCTTTGCTTACACATTGCTAGCTGATGTGGGCGATTCGGCCTCTTGTAGCTGCTTGTGAAATTTCTCACAAAAGTGTCCTGAAAATCGATCCAGCTGTTGATGCTTCTAGGTGGAAAATTGTTCATCCATACCCGTGCTGGTCCTTCTAGCATTTCCGGTACATACCGTACTGCCCATCTCAAATTCCCCTGCGTGATTTTCACAGCAGTTCCATAATCTATGAGCCAATCCTCTGGGTGTGTGCTTCAATCATATGTTTTTGTTCCTCTGGCCAGTTGGAAATTTGGTACAGGTGGCTCCTTCATGATCCTTGGGCCAAATCATGGTGGACCCTGCGGACCTTGCAACTCGATCAGTTCCGCCATCTTTATCCGGTCAAGATTTAGCCTTGCATCATCCGGCTGAAGGTTCCTGCCTCCGAGTCTGGATCCCATCGCTTGATATGCGTGATCCGGCAGTTCATATCCATCGTTTACCATTGCCGAGTAACCATCATTGTACCTGTTTGCGTTCGGGTCAGCAGGCTGTTGTGTTGCTTTTCCTGCATTTTGCTGTCTTTCTTTCGGGCTGAGCTGGCGCGAGATTCAGCGCTGGATTTCCTCCTCCTGCTAAGTGAGCTCCACGCCTAAGTTGAGGCGCAAAATTTTGCCCTACATTGTCGTTTCTTTGCCCTGCTTGCCTTTCTCGGCCTGCATTTTCCTGGTTCTCATTTCCTTGGGCATTATTCCTTCTTGTTCCGTGTGCATGTGTTGCGTTTACCTGAGCCATCGCCTGGTCATAAGTGATCATCTGCTTGTTTCTCCCTAAATCCACACTTTTTTATTTTCTCGGTCTTGGCGCCACTCCGGGTGAGGATGCCATGTGACCTACTGATCTTGCCGAGACAGGAGTCGCCGAGTGAACCAGCTGTGACCTCCCTGCTATACCCGGATTCGCTCTGTAGTACGCTTCATTCAGCATGCTAACTGCTCTTACCAGTTCATTGACCCGCTCTTGTTGTCTTTTATTTTTTTTCCCCGCCACATGAGGTAATTCTGCCATTGCTACTTCTACGGCTCGCAGGTTAGCTGTTGTTGTATTG
The DNA here is from genome assembly GCA_910589765.1 of Avena atlantica. Classification (NCBI taxonomy): domain Eukaryota; kingdom Viridiplantae; phylum Streptophyta; class Magnoliopsida; order Poales; family Poaceae; genus Avena; species Avena atlantica. The sequence continues at coordinate 336,129,059 of OU342733.1, forward strand.
TATGTTGGCCGCATAGTTGTTTCGTTGCTGTTCTTTGGCGTTATTTTTGATGTTGCATCTGCGAGCTCCTCATTGAGATTTCTTCCTCTTAACCTTGTTGCATCGAGACGAGTGTTTGCGCCCTTGACTCGGTTAGCCGAGTTGAGCTCTCGGATTGTGATATCCACATCTTGCTGTAACTGTGCCAATTCCTTGGCTTTATCGAGAACCTTTATCCTGTCCTCCTCTAACTCAGCTTGCACATGTGCCGGGTCAGTTGCTTGCGCAACTGGCTCTACAAAATTTTCTATCACATCTTGCAGCTCTTTAGCCCTTTTACTCCTAGCTATGTTTTCTAGTTTTTCCAGCGGTGCCTTTGCTGTTCTCGCAGCCTTTGGTGTCTCCTCATGATTTCCTCCCTCAGCATTCTCATTCACTACTGGAGCTATCGGTGGAGCTGCTGGGTTAGGGGCTGTCATCATTACCTCCATGGAGACGAGTTGGTGAAGCTTTCCAGCGATAGGAACCGCTGGCGGATCCGGCGCCAGGACGACATGCTCCGGATATGCGTGCTCCACGCGCACAATGACGTAGACCTGGTGCTCGCCAAACTTGATGAAGTGACCGCCCCTAGGGAACGGCTTGGTCCCGAAGCACCCCGCGTTGTCGCTGATGAAGTTGAGCGCTCCAAACCTCTAGATGAGGCCGGAGTAGACGCGCTCGCCGGTTTTGGTGATGATGTTGCCCGTCCGGATGAAGACTCCATCAAGCACCTGCTTCTGCCCCACAGTGGGTGCCAACTGTCGTGGTGGTGTCACGGCAGATTCCATGGGTAGGCTTAAGTTGGGGGCCGAATGGGTGCTTGTGGTCACCGGGAAGGGAGTGCACGGTCTTGCCATGCACGAAGAACAAGATGAACTCTCCACACTTAGGGATTTGATTTATACTTGAGAACTACAAGTGCTCCTTGAGCTGTATGAACTAGTGTTCTGGGCACTAGTTCCCTATTTGGTCCAACCTCCCGCTACTACTGCTATGCCCATCCTTATATAGATGGTGCTAGCTAGGTTATAACCCTTTGGGTTCAAGGGTTACTATTTGGATCCTGGTCCCTACCATGTGGGCCAGGTCATGGGCTTGCCATAAGACCAACGACCCAGTCCATAAAGCTTGATAGCTAACGGTCTTCTGGTACATCGCCTCCTGTTCCTTTTGGCGTCACGCGGTAACTTTGTACGTCAGCCCTTGCTTTGGGAATCACCCGGCTCCTTTTATGTCACCCGGTGTCGCCCTTCTCTTTGACCACGCTTTACCATGGTCCCTCCTGAACCTCACTAGGAAAGGCGCCACGCGTCCTATCTGACTCGGCCCTTTCTCAAGAGACTCGGCTCGTTGGTTCCTGCAAGATTAACAACTTTGTCTTATACGGGCCGATATAGTTCATATGTCGGCCGCACACGATTCTCTCTCCCGGCCGTACTTACTCGGCCTGGTTCTTTCTTTACTCGGAGCTAGCCAAGCCGGGCTGCGTTTCACCCCTTGTGACCCTACCGGGGGTTATCCCCCCGACAAGCTACTAGATGATCCTCATCATGTGGAGTGTAAGGAACTTGAATCTCTCTTTTACTCTAAATTTTATCCTCCTCATGAAATTCATAAAGCTAGGAATTATATTTATAATTTTCATCCTCATGATGGAGAAAGTATTGCCCATGCATGGGGGAGAATGAAGTCACTAATGCTCAAATGTCCCATTCATGAGCTCCCCAGTAATATTATTATTAATAATTTTTATGCAAAGCTTTCAGGACATTACAAGGACTATCTAGATACCTGTTTAGATGGATCCTTCACAAGTAAGGAGGTCAAAGATAAGTGGGATCTTCTTGAAACAATTCAAAGCAATACCGAAGATTGGAATAATGACAAAGGTAAAGAACCAGGTATAAACTATGAGTATTATTGCATTAAGTCTTTCACCGAAACTGCTGATTTTCAAGAGCTTAGTGCTAAGTATGGTATTGATACTCAAATTCTTGTTGATTGTTGTAGAGATATTGCTTCCCATATTAATGCTCCTAAAGGAAAGTGGGACATGTATCATGAACCTGTTAAAGACACTTGCATGGAAAATGAAACTATTATTAATGATTGCAATAAACATGCTCAAATTTCTGAAAGTACTATTTCTTATAAGGATGTTAATTTTTGTGGAATACATAGACCTTATGAAAGGAATCAAATCGAAGAAGAATATTGTTCACCCACTGGAATGAAAAAACTAGAACGTGGTATAAGGCTCTAAATGATCTTGGTAAAAAAGTATGTGCCCTCTATCCTTTTATTTGTGAACTTTGCTTTGAAGTGGGTCATTTCAATTTTCAATGCTCGGGCCATAATAATCCTGCAAGTTTGTATTGTGATAACGTGATCACTAATAATCAACATGATGAACTTACATTATTTTTGGGGTGTGAAGAGTTATCAAGAAAAAATTCTTTGGTAGACATGAGTGCTTTTGATATTAACAGCGTCCTGCATGGTTGTCATCTTTATTGTGTTGATAATTGCCACGCAGATACTTACATACAAAATCTTATAAAAGATGATATTTTACCAAAATATCACAGGACTGATATGAGTTTTTTTCTTATTAATGAAAAGGAGGAATCCTCCAAAGTTTCTTATATTGTCTCTAACAATAAACCAGGGTATGTGGAGAAGCTTCCTTTCAAGCCTCTCCTTCCTAAAGAGGAAAAAAAGAAGAAGAGGAGTAAAAGGAGAGAGGAGACGGTATCTTACCCTAAACATGTTTCTCCTATTATAGTTTTTGCTGATGAGTCTTAACTAGATGATGTTCCTATCCCTGTTACCTATAGTAGTGATCATGATTGGGAACGCACACTACTTTTGATATTGAAAATCTCTTTGTTACCAACTGAAAATTGTGATATTAATAATTGTTGCACTATTGGTACTATCCATGTTCCTTCCAATGATGATATCTTTACAAATAAATACACTTTGGAAGATAGCTATTCTATTGCTTATGATGATATTATACCTCAAATGTATGATGATTGCAATGATGAATCTGATATTTTCAGTCCACCTACTATTGAGGAGAATTAATTATGATTACAGTATGCCTCCTATATTTGATGACTATGGTGATGAGAATAATAATGACAGCTATTTTGTTGAATTTGCTCCCACTACAATTCATAATAATGACTACGCTTATGTGGAGAGTAATAATTATTTTATGCATGTGGCTCATGATAAGAATGTTTTATGTGATAGTTATATTCTTAATTTTATTCATGATGCTACTGAAAGTTATTATGATAGGGGGAAACATGGTTTTATGTATCTCAAGAATATTAAATTTCCCCTCTTTATGTTGAAAATTTTGAAGTTGTACTTGTTTTGCTTTCCTATGCTTGTTGATTTGTGCTTTCATGACTTGTTTCTTTATAAGATGATTTTTCATAGGAAGTGGGTTAGACTTAAATGTATTTTTAATTTGCTTCTTGATGCTCTCTTTTACTTCAATTCATATTTCTTATGTGAGCATGTTCTCAAACTATCAAGCCTAACTTAAAGGCGTTAAAGAAAAGTACTTCTTGGGAGATACCCAATAGTTTTCTTGAGTCTTGAAAGTTATTACTTCTGTAATAACCTCTCCTTATCCTTTTTGTATTATTTTTGTGCCAAGAATAACCTCTAATGAGAGGGAAGTAAGATTTGGGGAAGTTGCTGTCCTGAAACATATTTTTGTGCTTCACTGTAAAAGTTCGTAAAAAATCTATGTTAGTCGGATTTAGCTGTAACTTTCTGAATAAATGACCCAGGTTGTTAGATAACTTTCGTTAGTTCAACACTTTTATATTTGAGCAACATAAGGTCTTCGAAAAAATCGGTTTTTACCTGTTGGTCTGTTTTTACAGATTTCTGCCATTATTTGCATTTGCCTCTTATCAATTTCTTTTTGAGTTCTCTTTGGTAAATTGAGCTTCTTGAAGGAATTGCTACAGTATCTTGTGTTTTTAATGAAAGTTTTTCTGTGCTGAAACTAAACCCTGAAGGTTTATTATTTTGAATGCACTAATGTTGCTAATGAAGATTGTGTGAAGTTTTATATGAAGGAAATTTTCAGGTGTAGGGGAAGAATGATGTGATGAGATGAAGAATGGACAAAAGCTCAAGCTTGGGGATGCCACCCCGTGTCACCCTAAGAAATATTCAAGAGGTACAAGCATCAAAGCTTGGGGATGCCTTGATGCCCAAGGCATCCCCTTCTTCATCAATAAAAATCACAGGTCTCTTTCTAGATACTTCATTTTTATTGTTTCATGCACTATTGTGTTGTTCTTGGAGCGTATTTGTTTTTGTTTTTAGTTTTCCTTTGCTTTGTTTGCTGCAATAAGTTGGTTGGATTCCAACACAATTATTTTGGAGAGAGACACTCTGTTTTTTATTGTTTAGACCACTCTAGTTTTCACTCTTATTGTTTGTGAGTGTTCTCTTTTGCTAGCACTATGTTTAGCTTTAATTTTCTTGTGCTTTGATGACCCACAAGTATAGGGGTGTATCCCAACATGGAGCAGAAGATGCTGAACAGTGGTATGGAGCAGGAAATCCTTGTGAATACTCAGCAAACGGATTTTTAGTGGTTTTCTAATAAGACAACAAAACAAAGTGCAAGTAACAAAGAACAAACACAGCAAGTGGCCCAATACTTTCTTAGCAAAGGACAAGCCGGTGGAAATACTTATAAGGACCAAACGTTCTTGAGGACATATGGGAATTTGTTCAAGTGCTTTCGCTTCATATAGCTGAGTACTCTTCTTTGGTGTTGTAAGTGTTGTGTGGGTGAACCTGCGCTAACATACGGACCTCAGTTGGACTAATACATACTTGTGATTAAACCCTCTACAAACATCTGTAACCACAGGAAAGTAATTAAGATATAAATCTAACTACAACCTTAAAATCTAAGATCCTACGCTCCCTTGTGCAAAGGTGTCCTAACGGGGGTTCAGGTTTCTGTCACTCCGGTAACCCCACAATTAGTAGCCAAATACACAATGCATTCCCCTAGGTTCAGAAATGGTGAAGTATCATGTAGTCGAAGTTCACATGACACCACTAGAAGAATTGCACCACAACTTAAATACTAAACCATTGAATAATAACTCAACACAAATCCACTAATAACAACATGACTTCTCCCATGCCCTCAAGAACTAGACGAACTACTCACAAGACATCATATGGATCAAGATCAAAGATGATATGGTAATGGATAACAATCTGAACATAAACAATAATCCAATGGTTCCACTCACAAGCATCAACTACAATAGTAATCAACATCAGGAAAGTTTCCCCTAAGAACTAAAGCAATATCCAACACAATTGATACAGCGGGACCGAGTGGTGATGATGGTGCTGGTGGAGATGATGATGTGGATGATGATGATCCCGATGAAGCCTAGCTTGATGATGGTGTTGATGGCGATGATCTCCCCTCTCCGAGAAGGAATTCCCCCAGCAGAAATCTGTCTGCCGGAGAGATCTTTCTCTCTCGGTGTTTTCCGCCCCCTAGAGGCGGCAGAAATCTATCTGTGGTCGCTCCCCGAGGCTTAGGGTTCCGTAGGGAAGATATAGGCAAAGGGACGGAGTCGGGAGCCGGGAAGGTGGGCCACACCTTCCCTAAGCGCAGCCCAGGATGGGCCCGCGCCTAGGGGGGTGTGAGCCCCCTGCGGCCCCTCTTCGCTCCTCCTTCTGGCTTCCTCATTCTTCTGGAAAAATAATATTTTCCCATATTTTTCTTGTATTTTTCTAATCTTTGTGAAATTGCATCGAAACGCCTTTTTTCCATCAGAACACAGACTACGGCAGTCCATCCTCCAAGAATCATCCAACATGCACAAACAGATGAAAAGCCATAAGTAATACCTCATAATAAGACATATATCAATGAATAGAAGTAAATTATGATATAGAATGGTGATGCAAATTGGGCGTATCAACTCCCCCAAGCTTAGACCTTCGCTTGTCCCCAAGCGAAAACTAAGCTGAGTAAACATGTCCACAGATTTATGGAGTGAAGTTTCGAAAAAAGAATACGAACAAGAAGCATCACACTTACCAATGGACAACTCATAGAAGAAAGCAACTCACCATTATATAACTTAGCTTGCAACCAAGTACAACAGTCACAATAGAGATGCATAAAGATAAATCATAATTGGAATTGGCAGACTTTGTTCCTGATTAGAGAACACCTGGCAAACAGTTTCACAAATAAAGCTTTGTAGAAGTTTTCAAAATAGGAGCACTCTTTGCTCCAAAAGGTCTTTCACAAGTGAAGTCTTTCAAGGTAATACTCAATACATAAGAGTTTTGTGCAAACAAGGAAGATAAAGAACATGATTAAATAAATCACCATATGAATGTTTGAAACACAACAACTCAAATGCTTGCTGGAGATAGAGAGGAAGTAGGTTTTACTGACTCAACTTGGAAGTGGGAGAAAGGTCCCTTTATAGAGGGAAGCATGGATTAGAAGTCATAAAGAGCTTCCAAAAGATTATGGTACTTACTAGCTTTGAGCCCTCATTGCCCCTATCATAGGCATCTTGAGATGATTAAGGTTAAAGTGCACAAAGATGGAGTATATGCTTGACGAAATATAAGTTGGAAATCTCATGTCCCTTGAATATGAGGGACACTCCTCATGCTACTCAACTTTGGTCACACGTAAGTTCTTGTCATTGTAACTACATGCGTATCATAGAGAACCGCCAACGGGGTACCCCTTGCACATGGTACAAGATCTTTCCCATAACCAAAATGACAAGACCCTTGCACAATGTGCATAGCTTTTTATTGAGGATGCTTCATAGATAGCTCACTATGGTGATGCTGCAAGTTTCCACCATGATTAGACATGGCTTAGGCTAGCGGCCCAGGCGTTTCTCTAACACAAAATACAAACTCCATGGACTTACAAGTTCCCTCTTTATTTCACACTGTTGACATCCATAGACAAAAGAGCATGATATCAACTGAGTACAAAGTACAGGTGCAATGTTGTAAACGTTCCTCGTGACAACACGGTTCTGCTAATTCCAACGTATAGATGCAAGCATATACAACTTCGATGGCACAATGGTTCAAGTATATTAGGGGCAAGAAATAAAGTGTGCCATCAAGTTCGTGAGAGCTTTACTAACTAGTTTTCACATAACAAAATACTTTTTAATTTGAAAGGTACATGATGCTTGAGAATTTGCTTGAAATAGCAAAAGCTACTAGGTAGATATGGTGGACAAAAATGACATAGGTTTTGGTTCAAAATGATTTGGAAACATGAGAAGTATGGCTTCTCAAAACAGGTTTTTGGCTAGCAAGGCTAGGTAGCAAGCAAGAGAGTTGAAAGAAACAAGCAAACATACAAGTAATAAAGACAAACATGCAATCTTCCTTGAAGACACAAAAGATATTAAATAAAGAATACTAAGCTTATGAGCCAACAAGAAAGAAAATAAATGATACAAAATACCTATAAGCTTTTTCTCTTTTTCTATTTCAAAGTAATGCTACTAAACAGAACTCGGTTTGCCAAAACCAATTTAGATCCACTTGATGATCCCAAAGTGGTGCCATGACTAATAAACAAGATCCATCATACAACAGAGATTGCAAACTAAAATAAGAAGTGCAAAAAGTAAAAGATGAGACTTCTTATTAATATTCCAATAAAGGCACTCACACCAAGGGATACATAGATAATCAACTAAAGGAGAGATACTTCCACATACAAACCAGACTATAAGATAACCTCTCTACCAAAGATACGAATCCACTAAAAAGGTAAAAGATAAAAGATGATGGTGGTGATACCGCGGCACTTCCCCAAGCTTGGAACAAGCCAAGGGGATGCCAAACCTGATGATGAATTACTCCTTTGATGGTTGTGGTGTTCTTTTGTTTAGGGTCATAAAATCTTCCAGCATCTTACGAAGTCTGTTATTTTCTCCTTGAATCATATCCACCTTCATCCTTAAAGCATGGTACTTATCACAAAACTCATCAGTGGTTCAAAGGGCTTCCACTGCCTCAGGGTAGTATCTGAAGTCTAGACCGAAGGCTATGATTCCCTGCATGTTACGAGAAAAAGCATCCCCAGTGTTAATTTCTCCTACGAAAGTAGGTTTCCTTTCCCTTGTCCCTGCGACGGTTTGTTCTTCCAACTTTAACTCTTCCACGGGCTTCTTGCCTTTGTCATTGGCGGAGACCATGGTGCTCTAAACTTGAGAAGATTTCCTGACAAAAACAGATTGAAACGAAAACACGACGAGAACATGATGCACGAACCTCGGGGGATCCGAGGGTTATATATTCCGAAGTTTCAAGGCATAGGGAAGGTACTGACATGGAAACGAGGCGGAGACGGAGTTCGAGGGTGGCACACCCCCTATAGGCGTGGCCAGGCTAGGCCCATGCCTGGGGTGGGTTTGTCCACCCCGGACTCTGATTCCTCCTATGTTCCATCTCGTAGTCTTCCTTATATATTTAAAACATCAAAAATATAAAAAGATTGGATTTTCACGAACCTTCCGTTTTCACCACTTTTACCTATCCAAAGACGAACTCCGCAGATTCCTTTTCTCCTTCTCCTGAAAATTTCCTCCATACAAAACCCTTGCACAAACTCAATGACAACATTAGCGTAAGGAAAAACAATAAACATTTGGGTACACACTTCAACTGAAAACCCATCAAAACAAAAGCTTTTGTAAGAGGCAAATGCAAATGATGGCAGAAATCTGTCAAAACAGACCAGCAGGTAAAGATTGATTTTTTCGAAAACCTTTTGTTGCTCAAATCAAAAGGTGCAGAACTGATGAAAGTTGGGTAACAACTTGGAGAACAAGCTCAGAAAAATGCAGCTCTATCTGAAGTACTGAACTTCCTCACGAAGTTTTACAATACAGCACAAAAATCTGTCCCAGGACAGCAACTTTTCACAACTCCTCTACTTCACAAAAGTAGTTTAACTTGACACAAAAACCAAAACAAAAAGGATAAGGAGCGGTTATTACTGAGGTAATAACTTCCAAGACTCGACAAAACTCTTGGGTTATCTCCAAACAAGTACTTTTCTTTAATACCTTTAAGTTAGGCTTGAAACTTTCAAAGATGCTCACATAGGATATATATATTTGAAGTGAAAGAGAGCATCAAGAAGCAAATAACCAACAAACTTGAGTCTAACCCACTTCCTATGCATGGGGATATTATGAGAAAATGAATTGTTGAAACAGAAAGCCACTAGCATAGGAAGACAAAACATATTCAACTTCAAAGCTTTCAACATAAAACGGGGAAACTTAAGATTATTGAGATGCATAAAACCGTGTCTCCCTCTCTCATAATAACTTTCAGTAGCACTTTGAATAAAGTTGACAATATAACTGTCACTGGAAATAACTTTATCATTCGAGTAAGCATACTTACAGTCACTAAAAAGAGGTCCAAGGTCATAAACTGGATCAATAGAAGCAAGTTGTTCCATCCTGAAATCTTTATTAGGCAAGCTATTTTCACAAGGAGCTTTAGCAAATTTGGAAAAGTTAAACTCATAAGAATCTCCATCAAACTTATTTAAAACTTTTCCTTCTTACAATCAATAATATCTCCACAAGTGTTCAAGAAAGGTCTACCAAAAATGATAGGACAAGTTTTGCTAGCTACTGAATTAAGCACTAGAAAATCAGCAGGATACTTAATCTTACCGCAGAGAACCTCCACATCTCTTACAATACCAATGGGGCAAATGGTTTCCTTATTAGCAAGGTGGATAACTACATCAATGTCCTCAAGCTCACAAGGACCAATCTCATGCATAATTTCCCTGTAAAGCTCATAAGGAATAGCACTAGAACTAGCACCAATACCACATAAACCATAGTAGCAATGATCACCAACTATAACAGAAAGCACAGGAACACTAGCTTTTATAGCCTTACTAGGATGAGAGATAATATTAGAAACGTCTTCAGAGAAGACAATATGCTCATCCTCTATATTTCTAGTGACAGTGTCTTTCACATTAGCTACCACAGGTTCAACATTTAATTGCTTATCAGGCTCCACAGTTTCCTTTGTACCTTTGTTATTTGCACTAATAATCATAGAATACTCCTTTACCTTAGCTGGGAAAGGAACTTTCTCAACATGAGGTTCAGGCACAATATGATTAGTAGTACAAACTTGAGTACTTCTAACAGGAACATGACTAACAACATCTTTATAAGGAGCATGGTACTTATTCCACTTCTTTTTGGGAATTTCTATGTAAGAGGCAAAGGCTTTAAAACAGTTGGGAATACTTTGGGAATTGAGACCAAACTCATTGCTAATATCACGGAAGTCATCAGTTCCCATAAAAGATTTAATGGATTCATAATCATAGTTTATATCTGACTTTCTTCCTTGGTCATTCTTCCAAGCTTCAGTGTTATCTTGAATTCGGTCTAGGAGATCCCATTTAGCTTCTTCCTTCATACGTGTGAATGATCCAGCACAAGTAGCATCTAGTAAATCTTTATCATGAAGAGAAAGTCTAGCATAGAAGTTATTGAGAATAATATTGTTAGGGAGTTCATGAATAGGACATTTAAGCATTAATAACTTCAATCTCCCCCAAGCTTGAGCTGTATTTTCTCCATCAAGAGGACAAAAGTTATATATAAGATTTCTATCCTTATGAATTTCACCGGGAGGATAAAATTTAGAGTAAAAGAGAGATGCCATCTCCTCCCATTCCATGGATTGTCCATTCTTCAGCATCTTATACCATTCTTTAGCTCTCCCTTTCAAGGATATGGAGAGTAACTTCTTCTTCACCTGTTCAGTTGTGATACCTGCACACTTAAACAACCCGCATAATTCATGGATAAAAAGCAAGTGATCACCGGGATGGACAGTTCCATCCCCTAAATAATAATTATCCATAACACGATTAACAATACTTGTAGGTATCTTAAAATGATATATCTCAACAAGTGGTGGTTCATCTACTACACTAGCAGTGGTAGTAGTTTTCCCAAACATAAAACCAAGTGGGTTATCCATATTGGAAACAAAGTAATAAGCAGTAACAAAAGCAATACTCAACGTGGGTTTTTTAATAAGACAACAAAACAAAGTGCAAGTAACAAAGAACAAACACAGCAAGTGGCCCAATACTTTCTTAGCAAAGGACAAGCTAGTGTAAATACTTACAAGGACCAAACGTTCTCGAGGACACATGAGAATTCTGTCAAGTGCTTTCGCTTCATATAGCCGAGTACTCTTCTTTGGTGTTGTAGGTGTTGTGTGGGTGAACCTGTGCTAACATACCGACCTTAGTTGGACTAATACATACTTGTGATTAAACCCGCTACAAACATCCGTAACTACAGGAAAGTAATTAAGATATAAATCTAACCACAACCTTAAACTCTAAGATCCTACGCTCCCTTGTGCAAAGGTGTCCTAACGGTGTTCAGGTTTCTGTCACTCCGGCAACCCCACAATTAGTAGCCAAATACACAATGCATTCCCCTAGGCCCAAAAATGGTGAAGTATCATGTAGTCGACGTTCACATGACACCACTAGAAGAATTGCACCACAACTTAAATACTAAACCATTGAATAATAACTCAACACAAATCCACTAATAACAACATGACTTCTCCCATACCCTCAAGAACTAGACGAACTACTCACAAGACATCATATGGATCAAGATCAAAGATGATATGATAATAGATAACAATCTGAACATAAACAATAATCCAATGGTTCCACTCACGAGCATCAACTACAATAGTAATCAACACCGGGAAAGTTTCCCCTAAGAACTAAAGTAATATCCAACACAATTGTTACAGCGGGATGGAGTGGTGATGATGGTGCTGGTGGAGATGATGATGTGGATGATGATGATGATCCCGATGAAGCCTAGCTTGATGATGGTGTTGATGGTGACGATCTCCCCTCTCCGAGAAGGAATTCCCCCGGCAGAAATCAATCTGTCAGAGAGATCTTTCTCTCTCGGTATTTTCCGCCCCCAGAGGCGGTGGAAATCTATCTATGGTCGCTCCCCAAGGCTTAGGGTTCCGTAGGGAAGATATAGGCAAAGGGGCGGAGTCGAGAGCCGGGCAGGTGGGCCACACCTGCCCTAGGGGCGACCCAGGGTGGGCCCACACCTAGGGGGTGTGGGCCCCCTGCGTCCCCTCTTTGCTCCTCCTTCTGGCTTCCTCATTCTTCTAGAAAAATAATATTTTCCCATATTTTCTGGTATTTTTCTGATCTTCACAAAATTGCACCGAAACGCCTTCTTTTCCATCAGAATCCAGACTCCGCCAGTCCATCCTCCAAGAATCATCCAACATGCACAAACAGATGAAAAGCCATAAGTAATACCTCATAATAAGACATATATCAATGAATAGAAGTAAATTATGACATAGAATGGTGATGCAAATTGGGCGTATCATGCTTTCAGCTTAGAACCTCTTAGTTCTTCGTTGAAGATTTGTGAGACAAGCTCACTGATCTTTATTTATTATTATCTTTGTGAGTTGTTTCAAATAAGTCGATTGGTGATGGAAAATAGTAGAAAGTTTCATGCTTATAGTGGTACAAAAGGAAGATTGTTTTGACTGTGGCCTAGACTTTATCATGTCATGCCAGATGTTGTTTTGACCTTATGCTTAGTGATTATTTTTGTAGCATGACTTGTTCCAAACAATTGAGATTGCTTAATGTGCCTTGAAAGAATCATGTGTTGTTTTAGCATACAAAGGCATAATATTGTGGTATTCTCCTTTGATACTTTATTTGGGTTGACTTGGCACATGCTTACACCATGTTAAGACTATGAACCAGTCACCTTAGCCTCTATGATCATTTAGTTTTTGACTTGTGATATCACTTTATGCTTTAATTAATAATATTTTGTTGCTTTGCATGATTATGGCCATTATTGCTCTCTTAGTTGGTCGCTCCCAGTCTTTTGCTAGCCTCCACTTGTACTGTGTAAGCTCTATCATGCATCCAACTCCCAAGAAACCAACTTATTCCAAAGTGTACACTATAAATTCCTATGCACGGTGTGTTACACCATTCCAAGTATATTCTTGTTTTAACTATCTTCCAAATTAAACTTGTTATGTGAAAATTAGTGATTAAAGCTCTCACAAACTTGATGGCACACTTCATTTTTCTTGCCCCTAATAAACTTGAACCATTGTGTCATCTATGTTGTATATGCTTGCACTTATAAGTTGGGAATTAGCAGAACCGTTCTATCACAGGGAACGCTTTCAACACCTGTAAATATCTACCTAGTTGATATCATGCTCTTTTGTTTATGGATGTCGGCGGTGTGAAATTAAAGGGGAGCTTGTAAGTCCATGGAGTTATGAATATGTGCTAGAGAAACTTTTGGGCCGCTATCCTAAGACATGCCTAATCATGGTGGAAACTTATAGCATCACCATAGTGAGCAATCCATGAAGCATCCTTAGAAAAAAATATAGAAAAAAATAGAAGATAAAAGAAAAAAAGATGCACCATTCTCATGGTAAATAAAAGGATTGCTGAGATGCTCACTGTCTGTTGCCTTGTCATTTTGATACGGGATAGCTCCTGTGTCATGGGGCAAGGGGTACCCCATTGGCGGTTCTCTATGATACACATATACTTACAATGACAATAACTTGCCGGTAACTAAAGTTGAGTAGCATGAGGAACGACCCTCGTACTCAAGGGACATGAGATTGACAACTTATACTTTGTCAAGCATATACTCCATATTTTGTTCATTTTAACCTTAATCACTTCACGATGCTTATTATAGGGGCAATGAGAGATGAAAGGTAACAAGTACCATAATTTTTGGAAGCTCTTTATGAAACTTGAAATCCCTGCTTCCCTATGAAGGGCCTTTCTTCCTACTTTTATGTTGGGTCTCCATCCTCTATATTTATGCACCAACTAGGAGAGCATAGTTTTCATTCTTAGTTTAATGTGCATTGTCCCAAAACTTATTGATTGATTCATAATGCTGGTATTGCTTGTTCTTGAATTATTTGTACCTAGTCACCCATATGAACTTTGAAGGTGTCCTATGCATTTATGTTTTGCTATACCACGAGGGACAAGTTGAATGCCACTATGCTATGTTTTCTATATATGAAACAAACAAACAACTTTCAATGCATTGTTATTCATGATCTTTGTTTGTGCCTTTTAATGTTACAATATAGTTGATATGTCTTATTTTTAGAGCTACATCTTTCATGCTCATGTTTAGAGTACTTTGATCGAGCTATCAATGCTTTATAATACCTTGATCATTTGTGATAGCATGTCATAAATGTATCTACTTAAGGACGAGCAATAGTTAAGCTTGGGGATGCTTGATACGTCATAAACGTATCTATAATTTTTGATGATCCATGCTTGTTTTGTATCAACTTTTTTATGTTTTGTCTACACTTTGAGGTATTTTTATACATTTTCTGGAACTAACCTATTGACAAGATTCCGCAGTGCCAGTTGCCTATTTTCTTCTGTTTTTTGTTTTAGGAAAGCCAGAAAATAAATATTCTCGGAATTGGGCGGGACAAAAGCCAAAGTTAATATTTAACCCGACATGACACGGAACCCGAAAGAGAGATGGAGGAGGGCACCAGGGCGGCCACACCATATGGTGGTGCGGGCACCCTGGCCGCGCGGCCATATGGTGTGGGCCCCCTGGCCCTCCACCGACCTTGCCCTTTCGCCTACTTATACGATGACTAGGTTCTATCTCTTCAATGCCCATTGTTATGGACTTGGGTTTTGGAGAAGATGGGGATGCTAGAGATCGCAGAACAGTTAACAGACAAGCAACACGTGGACACGAGGTTTACCCAGGTTCAGGCCCCCGGAGGGAAAACCCTACTCCTGCATGTCTGCTCTTTATTACGGCGGAACCTAAGGTTACAGGGGTGCGCAGATGCAATCTGGTGTGAGGTGCGTATGAGGTGAGTTGAGATCCTCCTCGCCGTGCCCTCCTAGCCTTTATATAGATAGGCAAGTCCCTGGCGAAGGTCGAGTCGGTTACAGATTAGGGTTTGTACCCTTTGAAAATCTATATACTCTAGTCTTGTTCTCCAAGGATCCGAAGGCATCATGGGCTTGGGCCACTCGGAAATCTCCATAGGCAGCATATCTCGTCGTGGGCCTTCCTTAGGCTGGACTAGGTATGCCAATGTTGTGTACCCGCGGGGTATAACCATGTCAGTAGCCCCCGAATGCTCAGTCGAATCGTAGATTCGGCCGAGGACTCTTCAATCTTTCAGGTGCTATGTAGTCGAACCTGTTTTACAAGAAACAATGTTTTAGTTCATAGGGATTATTGATGCATGTGCCTGACTCTCCCGACGGATCAGGGCCAGTTAACTGTCATGGGACAAAATAACACGATCTTCTTCAGACTCGAATCCAGAATGAATGCTGGCATAATTTGACTCAGGCCATTACGGTCTTATAGGAGTCGAATCCCAGTGGTTTTCAAGTGATATACCCAACGCGTCCGTCAGGATTTTTCGCCGAGCCTGCTGACACAGAAGTTTTACTAGCAGAGAACAATCAGGTGCGTTACCAGGCCATCAGATGATATCTGTAGGACCTATCTTTGTGTCGCAGACACATCATCCGAATTTTTGTCACCGCGGAGGTGTTTCGGGTGACCAAGAAGATTGCTTCTCACTTAGCATTGGTTTGGGCAAAGTTTCCAAAAAGATTTTGTCGTATTTGATCTGAATGGTCGCAGTCGAAGAATTCATAGGGTGCATGGCCGACGCTCCCTATGGGAGTAGCCCCCGAGTGTCTGTTCGAGTCGTGGACTCGAGAAGAGACTTTAGTCCAATTGTTTTTAGCTTAGGTCCGAAGGACACAATATTTTCGGATGCTCAACCGATCCTCCCTATGGGAGTAGCCCCCGAGTCCGTAGTGGAGTCGCAGACTCGACGTAGGACTCGAAGATAGTTGCGAGGTGTAGTACCTTAGTTGTTTCTCAGGTGCGCGGCCAGCGGTCCTGATAGGAGTAGCCCCCGAGTAGTTTCTCGAATCATAGATTCGAGTAAGTACTTGAGTGATCAGCCGAAAATTTCCAGTCTTTTCTAGATTTAGCCTTGATAACATCAGTTTTGACGCTTGGTGATCTCAACCGTCTGCGGCGGCAAAGATGATGCGACGGAACGACCATGGGTCCCACCGTCTGACTTGAAGTTGACTAATCACGTGCAGACGTGGCGAAAATTACGGCTTCTCATCGGTTTCCGTGCATAGTGGACGGCGTGCTGGCGACGGTTTGTTGCTGTGCTGACACGTGTAGGGTTGGATCTTGGGTGCGCGCTAGGGCTTCTGGATCAATGGCTCATGTGCGTCTTCTTTCTCCTTTTATAGCGTAAGTAAACAATAGTTTCTTTTACCCTTCGTCATTTGCTTATCGCCATTGCCTCCATTTTTGCGAGCTTTGCTATCCATCAGTGCACACTGGAAGTTCTTCGTACCTTTCCTTCTGCTTTTCTCCACATGCACCGCCGCACTCGTCGTAGCTTGATGGCGAAGACCAAGAAAGCTACTGCCGGTGCTGGGTCGAGCGCCGCCGCTGGCGGCAAGAAGACCGCCGCGACCACCCACATCACGGACGGCGGGTGGAGGTGCACAGAGGTGCGCGACAGGGATCTACGCAAGCTGCGCAATTCTGGATTGATCCCCAGAACAAGGTGGACGTCATCCTTCCCAGTGATGATGTAATCCCCTGCTCACTCGTAGGGTTTCGGGTGATGTTTGTTGCCTTTATCCTTCGCGGTCTTTCGCTTCCTGTCCACGATTTCCTTCGTGGACTCCTTTTCTTCTATGGGATTCAGATACATCATCTGTCTCCCAATTCTCTTCTCCATGTCGCCTGCTTCATAACTCTTTACGAGTGCTGGTTCGGTATCGAGCCACACTTTGGCCTCTTTCGGAAGCTGTTTTCCGTGAAGAGGCAATCCGGCACCGACGGAGTCTATCCGCTTGGCGGCTGCATCATTTTTGTCGGCCTTTTCGTCCAATTATTCTCCTTTTCTATCTGTGAGTCCGTCAGCAATGGCACCGGAAGTGGTTCTAGATCCGTGATGATAAGCTGGACGGTCAGCAATATGGGCTTGCCCCCTTCGACTCAGAGCAGAAGATCGTCCCAAAGAGATCATGGAAGAACCACATCTTGGAGGGTGCAGCTGTGGAGGTGGAGAGACTCTACCAGTGGGTGGAGGCCCTCCAGCTGGTGCCAGGCAAAGAGGTCAACGGTGTCGACATCATCTGCACCTTCCTCGAGCGTCGGGTGCAGCCCCTCCAGGCTAGGTCGCACCCAATGTTCCTCTATGCCGGATCCAGCGATCCAACGAGGGTTTCATCCGAAGAGTTGTCGTCGGGTGACCTGGATAGGGCCCTTCGTCCCCTGCTGAAGGCCAAGGTCGATGAGGACCTCCCGGGGAAATCTTTGACTCCTCCTCTTAGCGCTAACAAAGGGGTTTCCCAGGTGATATTCGTTCGTGCGTGTAGCGCTTTTTCCAAGTGCTTGATGTTTACTATTGTTATTTATATTATGTCTCTTTACTTTCTTCTTGCAGCGCCTCAAGGTAACGGGCTCTATGCCGCCTTTGCCTGAGAAGTTTAGGGAAGCACCAGATAATGAGGAGGTGGACTTCGAGTCCGAGCTTCCTCCAGCTCAGTCGCCTACTGTGGATGCTCCTGAGGCGAGTGAAGGGCAGACCCGAAAGCTCTCCTGGAGCGAGTCTTCGAATGCGCCTACCCCGGACAACTCCAAGGGGTCCGTCCTTCCTCGAACGCCATGGCGAGGATGATGGTGATTCTTCCACACCTTTTCCTACCGTGTCTCTTCAGGCAGTAGCTCTGGAGTCGCCGGCCAATAAGAAGAAGCAGAAGGCGGCACCCGTCTTCAACTTATCAGACATTGATTCGTAAGTGACTTCACCTGAATTGTTTACTGTCACCAGTCTGGGTAATGTCAGTTGTTGTCTGATCAAACTTTTTCTTGCAGCCATTCTTCGGAGGAGCCTCTTAGCGAGGACACTCAGGAGGCTGTAGGGGATTCGAAGCCGATAGCTCCTCCCCCTCAGGTGGTGGCTGACTCTGAGGATGATGGCCCGACCCTCTCCAAGCGAGAAGCTCGGACAGTTGTAACTCAGAAGACCGCACGCGGAACTTCGGAGTCCCCGCCTGAACACGTAAGTATTTTCTACTTTGGCCCTTAGGGGAGCTCCCGAGCCCTTTCGGGTGAACTGTTGGTCGTTTTTCTCTTGCGGGGCGTAGCCCCCGAGCCCTTTCTGATGGTTTCTGTTGTTTCTATTTCTTTTGCAGCCTTTTGTGCATAGCGCCAACCTCCGTATCCAGCAACACCTAGCACTGGAGGCTAGCATGCAGCAGCTCCAAGGTATATAGTTTGCTCACCTTTTTGTAGTTCGTCTGTCCCATGGATTTTGCTTGTATTGATCAGGTGGTACTTGATGTTGCAAATGAAAACAATGCGGCCCTCCGACGGCTGGACGCTCTCGAGAAGAGCCTTGGTCGAGCGGAGAAGAAGGCTGCAGATGTTGTGGAGGCGAAGGAGCGTATGCAGAAAGAGGCTACATATCGCGAGGAGCAGCTCGCCATTGCTACGAATGCCCGCGAGAAGGAGATGGCGGATAGGCTTATGGCTGCGGCCAAAGCCTTCTCTAGTGAGTTTCCCTTGATTTGTTTGGGTCCCGCGCATTTTTGACTGAGTCTTGTTTTGCTCTTATTCGAGTGCTTTTTCTTCTTTGTTTCAGATGCTTCAGACATCACATTTGATCGTGGTGTGCTGGAGCATAGAGATGTGTTGGCTGATGCCACCGCGGAGGTCGAAGATCGATGTGGCACTGCTGCTGGCTCCTTGGTGAAGGCCAAAGAAGTGCTCAGGCGCTTCTACAAGGAGGTCGTCCCCAAGGGTGTTGCCCTTGAGGATGTCTACGCCCTTGCGGATGCTCTGTCGGAGGACGCTCCTGTGGCATATAAGCGCAAGAAGAAGGGCATCGGCGCCTCCATGGGGTTGGCGATGGTGATGGCATCTGGAGCGGAGATCTGTCGCACATAACGTCCCAAATGCCGACGGCTGCAGATGGCTCAGAGGTAGCGTTCACCCTCTTTGCCTCTCAATGTAAGCGTTATGTGCCTAATCTTATCGATCTTCTGGCTGAGTATGCCATGAAGCAGCAGGAGGAGTCCAAGAGAAAACAGTCTGGCTCCAAGGTCACTCCGGATGCGGGTGCTTAGGCCCATGTGTTGTAGCTGTTGTAGTTTTCTTCTTTTGGTTTCTTACTATGCTGATGAGCAGACTCAACTTATGCCACGATGTGGCCTTAATGTATATAAATTTATGATTCTAGATGTTGCCAGAGATGCTTGTGATGTTCATGTCCTGACTTGTTTGCCTTTTAGGGTCCTTCAGGTGAGGTTCCTATTGTCACTCCGAATGCTCCTGAGACGCGACCATCTTTGGATGATGCATCGCAGCTGGTTTTTCTTCGTGACCGTGTTCGCAGCTTGGAGAAGGATATCCTTAGCATTCGAGGCCACGCAGATGTGTGGAAGTCCAAGGCTGAGTGGGGCACGACCAGGTGATACGTCGGAAACATATCTATAATTTTTGATGCTCCATGCTTGTTTAGTATCTACTTTGCTTTGCTTTGTCTACACTTTGAGGTGTTTTTATATCTTTTCTGGAACTAACCTATTAACAAGTTACCATAGTGCTAGTTGCCTGTTTTCTTCTGGTTTTTGGTTCTAGAAATTCACAAAATCAATATTCTCGGAATTGGACGGGACAAAAGCCAAAGTCATTATTTCCCAGAGCAACACGGAACCACGAAGCAGAGTCGGAGGGACGCCACAGGGTGGCCACACACCCCCAGGTGCGGCCTAGGGTGGGCCCACACCTGGGCAGTGTGTGGGCCCCCTGGACCTCCACCGACCTTGCCTCCTGCGCCTATAAGAAGCCTCTGACCCACAAACCCTAAATAATTAAGAAGAAATCCACGAAAACCTCCATAGCGTCGTCGCCACCGAAGGGGAGATTCGGGGGACAGAAAGTCTCTGTTCCGACACCCTGCCGAGACGGGGAAGTGCCCTCGGAGCCATCTCCATCGATCTCCACCACCATCTCCATCACCGTTGTTGATTCCCATGATGAGGAGGGAGTAGTTCTTCCTCGAGGCTAAGGGATCTACTGGTAGCTATGTGTTCATCTCTCTCTCTATGCATGATCTTGTTGTGGTCATGAGCTTTGTAATCAAGTAGATCTACCTTGCTACTCAAGTGCTTCCATAGATCTCTGCTCTTCCCATGTATGTGAAAGTGACAGCATGCACGCCATGGTGGCACTTAGGTTTGAGTCTACATAAATACTCTTTGTGCTTTAATATATCTATGCTTTTCCCCCACGTGTGTGAAAGTGACAACGTGCATATCGTGTGTGGCACTTTGGCTAGATTGAATATTTGTTATGACTTATATTTAGAGTTGTATGTCTCTATGAAATTATTGTGGTGTTTGATGGAACCATCTAGCGCTCAAGGTGACAGTGTGGGGTTATATAGATTGGGGAAGGCGGACTTTGAGGTGTGTTGTTATAGCCCTACCATGGATTAGAGTGTCCAACCAGAGAGTAGTTAAGAGTAGTATCATGAAGAGAGGGTATTTATATGTGAGAGTGTTCACTAGTGAAAGTATGATTCCTAGGCCTTGTTTCTAAGCATTGAAGCACCGTTTGCTACTAGATATGTTGCATGTTTGCCTGCTGTAGTCTTTACCTCACTGTCAAGCTATTTTCTGGCACCGTTACCACTTGTATTTCACTATATCTTCGCCGAACTAGTGCACCTATACACCTGACAAGTGTATTAGGTGTGTTGGGGACACAAGAGAATTCTTGTATCTTGATTGCAGGATTGTTTGAGAAGGAATACCTTTGACCACTTCCTCCCTGAGTTTGATAAACCTTGGGTAATACACTTAAGGGAAACTTGCTACTGTTCTACAAACCTCTGCACTTGGAGTCCCAACAACTGTCTACAAGAATAGATTTGCATAGACATCACGAGGGAGGAGTTTTTGCTTGGGGATTTGCAGCAGTTGGGTGAGAAACTTCAATGTAGGTCTTCTGTGAACCGATGTTCTTTCGGGTGCACTTTTTTTGTACGCGATCTTACTCCGTGCTTTGTCGCAGATGTCAATCTCATTTCGAGGGAAGAGAAGGAGCGTGTCGCAGTTCGGATGAACTGCCTAACGCAACAGGACTTGGAAGATGGTGGCTTCTTTTGGATGGATTGTGATCGAGCCATCGTAATCGCGACAGTGCAAGATCGCGTGCATCAGGTTCTTCAGGTGCTGGGGTAGGCGGGGACTTCTCTGGTGGCCATATGGTCTGTTATGTTCCCTTTAGAAGCCACGCCTTCTACCCTCCTGGGTCTTCTTGGCAAGTTTCGGAATGTGGGCCGTGTAAAAGAGTTGGTGCATCATCAGTTGATTGCTGGGGTAAAGGCCGCCTTGTCCCTTGTGCAGTTGCATCGTCGTGATATCAACCTTGCGGAGGTGGCGTCTGGGCCGCCCCTTCAACCTGATGGCACATTATGGGACATGCGCCCGCATTATGCGGCTGTGGCGCAGCATGCTGAGGAGATCACAGATCTGTTCGAGCAACAGGCCAATGTAATGCTCCAGAATAGGTAGGTCATGTAAAGAAAAAACTTAATGTAAAATTTGTATTTTATTCGAGTGGGCTCATTGTGTCCTTTGTAAAGTTTATTTGTACTAGCACGTGATGCTTTGTTATGTGCATGTCCTTTTCGTTAGCCTGACGTGGTCAGCTACTCGGGTTGTATGCATTGTTCTCAGTCGACAAGGTCGTGAGGTGAGGCATAGCCCCCGAGCGTGTTATAGCGAAAAGTAATGCAAAGAAAAAGAAATTTTGGCCAAGGGACTTAGATTTTATTCATAGCGTAACGAGGAGGTACATTGTTAGGCTGAGTAGCCTTATAGAAAGTAAATGAGTAACTAGGGGTAGAAGCATCGCAGACGTGCGATGTTCCAGGGGTTGGAGTATTCAACTCCTGATGCGATGTCCATGAGGCAGTAGGCACCACCTGGAATGACTTCTATGACGATGTAGGGTCCTTCCCAGGGTGACTCGAGCTCTTTCGGCCGCTCTTGCTTGAGTTGTAGGACGAGGTCTCCTTCGACAAAGGACCTTGGGCGCAGCCGATGGCTGTGGTAATTGCGGAGGCTCTGCTGGTAAACCGCCAAGCGAGCCTCGACAATGTCGCGTGCCTCGTTGAGTGTGTCGACGATGTCTTCTAGTGCGACCGTTGATTCGGCTTCGCTGAAGGCGACAACTCGTGGGGCTTTGTGGCATACCTCGGCGGGTAGCACAGCTTCGGCTCCGTCATCATGAAGAAGGGCATGAAGACGGTGGAGCTGTTCGGCGTTGTATGCAGGCTCTAGAGGACGAAGGGTAGCTCCTCTGCCCAGGCTCCCGCAAGCCTTACGAGTAGGCATAGCAGGCGCTTCTTGATGCCATTGCCTATGAGGCCGTTGGCCTTTTCGACTTGGCCGTTGGTTTGCGGGTGCGCCACGGAGGCGTATGATATGTTGATGCCGAGGCCCTCGCAGAAGTCTTGGAATTACTTCGAGATGAAGTTCGATCCATTGCCCGTGATGATGCTGTGTGGCATGCCGAACCTATAGACGATGGACTCGAAAAACTTGACGGCGGTTTTGCCACTTTGGTTGGTGACGGGTATGGCCTCGATCCACTTGGTGAACTTGTCGACTGCGACCAGGAGGTAGACGTGGCCTCCTTTCGAGTATTTGGGCAGTTTTCCAATCATGTCGAGGCCCCATTGGGCAAAGGGTCAGGCTAATGGTATGGGCCTTAGCTCGGATCCGGGTGTGTGCGGCTTTTCCGCGTACCTCTAACATGCGTCGC
This sequence comes from Avena atlantica, assembly GCA_910589765.1. NCBI lineage: Eukaryota > Viridiplantae > Streptophyta > Magnoliopsida > Poales > Poaceae > Avena > Avena atlantica. Next base: position 336,152,164 of record OU342733.1, read on the forward strand.
ACCTTTGGACGATGCCCTTGGCGTCGCTCATGGCTGTTGGCCAGTAGAATCCAGCTCGTAGAGCTTTGGCGACGAGGGCGCGGCTACCTACATGATGGATGTAGATGCCCTCGTGGATGTCTTGGAGGATGGTTTTTCCATCACCGATGGTGACGCACCTTTGGAGCACACCCGAAATGTTGCGCTTGTATAGCTCGCCATCGTGGATGGTGAAGGCCTTAGACCGATGAGATATGCGCCGAGCATCTGTCGGGTCATCGGGCAATTCATTGTTTATCAAGTATCGAAGGTACGGCTATGTACATGTTTCTTCGATTGCCATGACCTGCATCAGGTTGACCACCTCGACCTCTGTGTCGAGTTTTTCGGGTCCTTCCCGTCCTTCTGGTAGCGTAGCCCCCCGAGTGCTCTACTTCTTCGACTGAGCCTTTTGGGAATTTCCACTTGATAAAGGGTATGCAGATTTGTTCGAGGAACACACCTGGCGGCACCCACGCGTAGGTTGAGCTGATGTTGGCGAGCCTGTCAGCTTATTCATTGCTTTCTCTTCCGACGTGCCGAAGCTCGCAGCCATCAAAGTCCCCTTCGAGTGAGTTGTAGAGCACGCGGTACACGATCATGTTGGTGTTGTGAGCGTTGCACTCATTCATCGTCTGTTGGACGACAAGGTTCGAGTCACCGTAGATGACGAGGCGCATTGCACCGCAGATTTGGCCATCCTCATGCCGTGGATGAGGGCCTCATATTCGTCCTTGTTATTGGAGGCTCGAAATTTCATTCGAAGGACGTATTTCAACTTGTCGCCCTAAGGGGATGTCAGTATGACGCCAGCTCCTGCTCCGGCCTCACGCTTGGAGCCGTCGAAGAGCATCGTCCATGATTGCGTCATGTCCGGCAGCTGGAGTTCCATCTAGTTGACGAGGAAGTCAGGGAGGACCTAAGATTTGATGGCCTTGCGCCGCTTGTAGACTATGTCTAGAGGAGACAGCTCGATGCCCGACAGGGCTACGCGTCCCGTGGCTTCGGGGTTGTTCAGGATGTTGGATAGTGGGGCCTCGTTGACGACCATGATCTGGTGCTCCTGGAAGTAGTGGCTCAGCCGACGAGCCGTCATGAATACGCCGTAGGCGAGCTTCTGGTAGTGAGGGTACCTCTGCTTTGTTGGAGTTGGTACCTCGCTGAGGTAGTATATTGGGCGCTGGACCCCGTGGGTCTTACCATCCTCGGGTCATTCGACCACGAGTACGATGCTTACCACTTGATGTGTAGCTGCGATGTATAGCAGTATAAGCTCTTGATCCTTTGGCGTGACCAGGACAGACGAGGTGGAGAGCAGCCGCTTGAGGTCCTCAAATGCGTCGTCTGCTTCGGGTGTCCACTCGAACTTGTCCACTTTGCACAGCAGCTGGTAAAAAGGTAGGGACTTTTCACCCATGCGGCTGATGAATTTGCTCAGCGCTGCGATTCGCCCAGCTAGCTGATGTACGCCTTTGAGGTTCTTCGACTTCTCCATGGCCAATATGGCCCTGATTTTCTTAGGATTCGCCTCAATCCCCCGTTGGGAGATGAAGTAGCTGGGTAGTTGGCCAGATGGGACTCCGAAGGCGCTCTGGGTTCAGCTTGACCTTGTAGTGATCAAGGTTATCAAACGTCTCACGGAGATCGTCGATCAACGTCTTGGCCTCCCTGGTCTTGATTATTATGTCTTCGACATAGACTTGAATTTTGCGACTTGTCTGGTTTTTCAGGCACGCCTGCATGCACCTCTGGTACGTGGGACCTGCGTTCTTCAGCCCGAAGGGCATAGTGTTGTAGCAGAATACTCCGAAGGGCGTGATGAATGTCGTTTTCTCCTGGTCTTCGACGTTCAGCCGAATCTGATTGTAGCCTAAGTAGGCGTCGATGAAAGAGAGTTTCTCGCATCCTGCAGTTGAATCGATGATCTGATCGATCCATGGTAGAGGGAAGTGGTTCTTGGGGCAGTACTTGTTGAGCGATGTGAAGTCCACGCACATCCACAGGATGTCCGTGTCCTTTTTAGGGACCAAGACGGTGTTGGCCAGCCACTCGCTTTCCTTGATTTCCCGGGTGAAGCTGGCATCGAGCAGTCTATTGACTTTGATTCCAACAGCTTCAGCTCTTGGTTCGGACAGTCGTCGGGTCGACTGCTTGACTGGCTTTGCATCGGGGAACACCTTGAGTGCATGCTTGGCGAATTTCCTGGGAACTCCTGGCATGTCTGCAGGACACCAGCCGAAGATTTCCCAGCACTCATGGAGGAATTCAACGAGCGCACTTTCCTCTGCGGGACTGAGGTCGTTGGTGATCAACACCGTTTTGGAGGCATCCGTTGGGTGAACTTGCACCTTCTTCGTGTTGACTGTCGAGTCAAATGACATATCAGGTATGGTTTTCCTAGCGAATGGGGATGCCCCATTGTCTGTCACGTCTCTGAGCCTTGTGAGCTCCTCTTGTATGCCGAACGACTGGAAGATTCTGTTGAAGTCTCTATCGCAGTGGTCGGATCGGGTGATGCTTCCATGTACGGTGATAACACCCCTGGGTCCTGGCATCTTCAGTAGCAAGTACGCGTAGTGCGGTATTGCCAGGAATCTTGCAAATGCCACGCGCCCGAGGATGGCGTGGTACTGTGATGGCCAGTCCACCACTTCGAACTCCAGTCGCTCGCGCCTAAAGTTTTTGGGCTGGCCGAAGATGACGTTGATCCATATCTTCCCCAGGGGATATATGCCCTTCCCTGGGACTATGCCATGGAATGTTGTGTCTGATTGTTCCAGGCTGCACAGCGGGATCCGCATTGCTGCGAGTGTGCTAGCGAACATCAGATTGATGCTGCTGCCGCCGTCCATGAAGACATGGCTCATCTCGAATCCTCCGATATGTGCCTCGAGCACCAGGGCAGCATGTTCTGGGCAAGGTATCTAGCGTGGTGATCCGAACGGTAGAACGTCATGCAAGACTACGAGCCACTGAGGTACTCAGGGATTGCTGGCGGCGAGGTTACCGCCAGGCTGACTTGGCAGGTGATATTCTGTTGCACCCTGTTGGTTGGGCGCCCCTTCTGGATCATCAGGGACCCCTTCGGTGGCGGGTACCCTCCTGTGGCATTGTTTGGCGCTGGTGTGATCGCTGTATTCGACGGTCCAGCAGGTGGTGGTGGAGGGCCTCCGTGGGCGATGTCAACTGGTACAGGTGCAGACCAAAATATAGGGTTCACCATTTGGCATCGTATTTGGATGAGGCCCTCTCTAAGCTTTTGGAATTCGCGACATTCCTTGAGCATATGGCTGGCCTTTTTCTTGCCATCCTGCTTGTCGATGTAGAAGTGGATGGTGCAAGGACCAGACGATTTGTTGTATGCCGAGGGCTCGTCGTCCCGGCTGTGACGTTGCCATGTCTGTGTGGTTCGCCCTCTGTCAACACCCGGATTTTTAATCCCAGATGCCTGCTATGCCATACATCGCAATCCCAGGATTACCATTTTTGCGAGACATAACAGATTTGGATATCACAGTACATCATCCATTACAAACCATACATAAGGTCTTACACAAATAAGGATCTCATGATCCAGTTCTTAATACAACTCAAGCAGCAGAATAACGTAATAGTAACGATAGCGTAGGCAATGTTGATGATGGGAGATGATCCTAGTTGTCGTAACCTTCCTGCGGTCCATCATCCTGGTACTCCTCTTCATAGTCTGGCCACGGGAATAGCTAGGGACAAAGCCATGAGTACTCCTTAAGTACTCGCAAACTAATACTAACAAGTTAAGGGGGTTTTTGTGGTAGGACACTAAGCTCTAGGGTTGTTTTACAAAAAGCCATATTTACCTCTACTAAGTTCAGAAGCAAAGAAAGCCAGTTGAAAATTTTATAATACCTAAGTGGGAATTTGAATTTCATATCACAACTCTGTTGTGGTCAAGTCAAAGTCTCAATTCCTTTCATAAGTCATTTTGAAAACATCTGACGGGGGAACAGTATGGCCACTCCAACTGTCCATGACCGCGGACACGGCTATTCGAATAGTTTGACACTCTGCAGAGATTGTACACTTTCACCACAACATTCGATACATCCGTCAGGAACAAATCCTGAATTCACCATACTTAGTATGCGGATAATCAATCCTAACCTTTCAATTACATGCCCTAGTATATGCACCTCTCCTGTGATTTTGGCCTCCCAACCATGACCAACTGTCATCTTGGGTACTACACAGGTGGACAATTTTCACAAGGTAGCCTCAGCTTAGACCTTGGCCGTGAGGGAACCCATACTAAGGTATATAAATTTCCAGTCAAGCCCTACCCAATTTTCGGGTATTGTGGTTGTACGGTAAAATTGGAATGGTATCGCATCCAGACAACCATCAGTTTTATCAAGGGATAAGGCTCATGCCTCAACATTTTCATCATCAAAATCATCTGGTGTTTGAGAACACATGTCAAAACATTTCAGTAGAATGACTCATCATTCTAAGGTTTTCATAACCAGTTTCACCAAATATTCCCATATAAAGTTGATCAAGTTTTATGCTTAGCACTAGCATCTAAAAGTGGGGGTAAGTACTAATGAGGGGTGGCGAGTAAGTGGAGATTAGTTAAGTTCAATCTCATGCCTTAGGATGACATCAAGATTATCTACTTGGGCCAAATTTAATGCTCTTTATGCAACCTTCAATTATCTTTCTAGAATACAAGTCACTTAAGTAAACTCTAAGAAAAGCTTTGATAAAGAAATAAAGTATAATGCTTGTAAGTAAAACTAGGATGGTTTATCAAGTGGTATAAGCTTGCAAGTAAAACTTGTATGGTTTAGGTTGCTAAGATAGTGGTATAAACTTGTTAGGTTGCAAGTGTTAGCTTGCCTTGTGCAGAGCAGTGGTTGAAGTTTTCCTCGGCTTCTTCCTCGTAGTATCCTCCTTCCTCCTCGTATCCTTGGTCGGTACTAGTGTCTATAAATAAATACGAGGTACACAATCACCAAACAATACATAACTATTTTCAGTCATCACATAAAGGTGTACTATAGATGATCTAGCATCATCACTTAATATTACAAGATTAAAGCATTTGCCTTATTTGTTTTAATTTGAGAAAAGTAATTTCTACTCATTGAAAATCTACTTAAGATTTAATATTCTCCAACTCAAACATGGGATCATGTTGACACATGTCATCACCACATATTTCAGTACATGGGAATGTGATTTAAAGTGGTGTCACAATTTAATAAGGTTTAACCTTTTTATTTTAAAAAAATAAAGTGACTAGAAATGCCTATGTGGCATTCTTTTATTACTTGAACATTATTTCTGTAAGTAAACCCATATGTTTTTATATATTCTGAAAGGTATGATCAAATGTGATTTTTGAGAGTTGGAATCAACTCAAAAGCTCTTATGGTTGAATTTTGAAAAATGTTTGAATGTAGAAAAGCTTCTGACTTGTTATTTTTACCATGGATGCTCTACAGATCCAGATGATTTGAATCCAACGGGCTTGGATTGAGCATTTCAATACCTTACTAAGAAAATTGGTTTCATGCATTTTGGTTCATTGAATCGAGCTGGGTTGAATTTTGAATCTATGTACAGTACTGTGTTTGAAATAAATGGAAAAATCTAAATTCAAACGGTTGGGTTGCGCAGGAGATGCTAATGGGCCGGCCCAGTGTCACTCCGCAGCACGGGGCTCAGCTGACAGGGGTCTACCAGTCAGAGGCTCATAACGCGCGAAGCGGGGGCTGTGTGGGTCATTGGATTAGAGTGGAGATCGACGGCTAGGGATCGTCGTCGACGACGAACCTGTCACCGGCGAGCTTGAACCCTAGTAGCTCAGTGGGGGTGCATAGGGGGCGTACAGGGCTCCAGCAACGACGGCGAGGCGGGCAAATGAACGAGTGGTCGACGGAGAGCTTAGGGATGGTCGAGGCAGCTCCGGGGGTGGTCGCAATCAGCGGCGCCCTTCTCCTCCAGAGGCGGCTTGCTCCGGTGCAATTCCGGTGAGCTCCTGCTCCCCGTGCTCCGACGAGGGGTGTGGGACGATCAGTGAGGTGAGGGGGGTCGACTGGTGTGCTACAAACGGCTAGGGGTGGCCTCCTTTTATAGGCTCGGTGGCGATACCGAGAGGGATGGGCAGGCGACGGTGGCGACATGGCTACAGGCTGCTAGAGGCATGGCTGAGTGTGGCGATCGACGCGCGGTCTCCTGGTGATGCTCTAGAACTTAAATGCGGGCTTAGGGGCGGTGTTAATCAGTCGTGCGAGGCTGGCGCTCTGAGCGGCAGAGGCGGCGTCTTCGATGACGAGCGGTGGCTGTGAGGCGTTGGACAGCGAACGGGGATGTCTGGCGTGCTCCCTGGGTCGTGGCGAAGTGGTGGGCACGGGATGCGGTCGAGGGGCGGCGTGTGCACGCGTGCCGGGTGCGGCGCTCTGGGGCGTGCTCGGCATGACGCAGTGGCACTGGGCGCGGGGTGTTCTCAGTGGTCCACGGCCAGGCTTGGCTCGGGTAGGGGACAGTGGGCGGCGGTGAGGTGCTGGCTAACTCCCAGACATGGCGAGAGAGGGGGTGGTGGTCTGCTGCGGCGGCGACCAAGTTGGCCGGCAAGGTGGGCTCGGCTTGTTCACCATTGATGGCAATGGCAAGCTTACAGTGAGGCTAGAGGTTTACAACTAAACTAGATGATCTATTAAATGTTTGTTGTGAGCTAGAGAGGGAACAAGTTAGGCCAAAACACTATTAAAATAGTGAATTTGATTTGGTTTAAATTCTGCCTGCCAAGTATTTGATGAAATGGCCGCAAGAAACTTCTTTTTAAATTTTGAAAAGATTTTTGGTGGGTGTGCTAGGCATGTGTTGGAGACTCTGTGGTTGTTTGGGTTTTGAAAATTGAGCTGGTTTGAGTGGTTTTTGAAATAGTGGGATCTTCCCATATGAGATAGATTCAATTTTAAACTATCATTTAAACTTAGCATTTGAATGTTTTTGGAAGATCACAAAGTGGTCCTTGGTACCTCATTATGTGTACTAACAAGGGGTGCAAAGATCCACAATTGTTTCTGTTAAGTTTTGAGTGCTAGGAATAGCCAAAGTAGGCATGATAGTTAATTTGGCAAAAGTGACCATTCAATTTATTTATTCATTTTGAGTTGTTTGTCTTTGGGAAAAGCTTAGGAATGATTTAGATGATGTTTATTTCACCTAAGAATCATTTTACAAGCAAAGAATCACAGAACCATGGCAATTCAAAAGAACTCTTAATTTAAATACACATACATATGAATGCTTTCATATTTGAGATGGACAAGTTTTTGTTAACCCTAAATTTGATGATTAGCATTTCATGATCCATGTTTAATATTTTTGGGATGTTACACCCTCCGTCGAGGAAGTTGCCTCCGCGGTATCAGCTGCTGCGGTTGCCGTCATTGCGTCAGTCAGCGTATCCAGCCGCGACCATGTCGACTCCATCACGATCGTCGTAGACGCGCGATCTTAGTTTGCTGCGGCATTCTCACCTGCGGCCGTAGTCATCCTCGTTATCCGAATGCACCCGATGGAGGGAATCCTCGCCATCACCCCATCGATTGGCGATGTCCATGAGGTGGTTGAGCATCTTGGGATTGACGCACCCAATTTCTTCCTTGATGTTCGGGCGCTTGACACCATCCTTGAAGGCATTGATTGTCCTTTCTTCGGAGATATGCGCGACGGAGTTCTTGATGTGGGACCAGCATAGTATGTACGAGCGAATGGAATCGCCGGTACGTTGGGTGCAGGCGCACAGTTCCTCGATCGAGGCTGGCCTTTTGCTGGTGCCTTTGAAGTTGCGGATGAAACTGTATGCCAGCTCCTCCTAGCTTCGGATGGAGCCAGAGGACAGGCTGCTGAGCCAGATCCGAGCTGCGCCTGTCAGCTGTAGCTGAAGGCATTGTAGGGCGATGTTCCTGTTACCGCCGTGTAGCTTGACGAATGAGATGTGGTCGCTGAGCCAGGCCTTTGGGTTCTGCGTGCCGTCGAACTTCGGGGTGTCCGAAGGAAGCTTGAAATTTTTTGGCATTCGTGTCCGCCGGACAGGTCTACTGAAGCATCTGGCTCCGCACAGCTCTCCGTCATCGTCTTCGTTGGATTCGGTTGAGAACGCGCGTTTAGCGCGTGCCTTGTTGATCTTGCACTGGGTGAGATCGTTTCGAGCATCATAATCATTGTTGCGGTGTCGTGGGCTTTTGTGACGTCGAGGCAGATCGTGCTCGTCCTCATCGGATGAGGGTGTAGGGCTGCGGGTGAACTTGACCGCAGTTTTTTTCTTTGGCTCCGCAGGAGCCTCGTCGTGGAGAGCAACTCCGACGATTCTGAGACCGCATGGCGCTCTTCGGGTCACCCACCAGAGGTGGGTGGGATGCAAGGTATGTAGTGGCCGCCATGATCGCAGCCTGTGGTGTCTTTGGCATGACGTTGTCATTCACGTCCATCATCATGAAGGACGTGTTGAGGGCCTTGGTGACTTCGCGGCGTGCGGAGGGGTCCATGTGCTCTCTGCGGGAGTGATGCTTGTTGGCGTTGTTGCCGTGCGAGCTGGATCCGCCAGCGGTAGAGAGCGCATCTCACCGCGCGCTACACTCCGAAGCCGCTTGCTTACGTTTGTTGAGCTCCTACTACAGCTTTACCTGCCGGTTATGCTCGTTGATGAGGAGGAGGTGGCAGGCCATCAGCAGATCCCATGAAGAGTTCACAGGTAGGATGACGTTGCCTACCATGGCTTCGCGTTCTTGGCGCCATCCTTCCTCGCTGAGGTTGATCTTCTGGTAGGCGTTGGTGTCGCCTTCGTTGGGCCTGAGCGATGGAGCTCCCCCGTTTCATCCGTTCTCACCTTGCGGGTTGGGAGGTGGGTTAGGCGCACTCGAACCTGGCGGCAGTTCCACTTCACACTGGATGACCATGGCACATAGGTAACATCCGCGGATTGGATCACTGCTGCCGCAGCTTTCAGATTCGGAACCGTAGGTTCCATCGTCTGAGGGAGGGCCGCACAGATTTGAGTTGCAGTCGCTGCTGCTGTCATATGACTTGTCTGTCAGCGTCGACGTGCGTAACACGCCGATGGGTGGGACCCATGAAGTGGGCCTGATGGATGGAGGTGGCACCCTCTCTGGGAGGCGGAGGGTGCCAGTCTGCTCAACCTGGAAGAAGAAGCTCCTGAACAGAATCTCGAGCCCGTCGCCAACGGACTCGAAATCCCTCAGGGTGGCTGGCGAGTGGGCGGTGAAGTCAAAGGTGCCGAAGAGGAGGTGATTCTCCGTCGCCGATGAGTTGTAGATCGCTTCAGATGGGACCGTCAAGATTGCACAATCAGCGTCCCCAGTTCCCACAGCCGGCGCCAGTTGACGAGGTTCTATCTTGTCAATGCCCATTGTTATGGACTTGGGTTTTGGAGAAGATGGGGATGCTGGAGATCGCGGAACGGTTAATAGACAAGCACACGGGGACACAAGGTTTACCCAGGTTCAGGCCCTCGGAGGGAAAAACCTACTCCTGCTTGTCTGCTCTTGATTACGGCGGAACCGAAGGTTACACGGGTGCGCAGATGCAATCTGGCGTGAGGTGCGTATGAGGTGAGTTGAGATCCTCCTCGCCGTGCCCTCCTAGCCTTTATAGAGATAGGAAGGTCCCGGGCGAAGGTCGAGTCGGTTACAGATTAGGGTTTGTACCCTTTGAAAATCTATCTACTCTAGTCTTGTTCTCCAAGGATCCGAAGGCGTCATGGGCTTGGGGCACCCGAAATCTCCACAGGCCACGTATCTCGTCGTGGGCCTTCCTTGGGCTGGACTAGGTATGCCAATGTTGTGTAACCGCGGGGTATAACCATGTCATATGTCTCCCCAGGACGTAACCCTAGAAATCCATGAGAAGGTCCGCAGCGCCACCGCCACCAAAGGGGAGATTCGGGGGACAGAAGTCTCTGTTTCGGCACCCTGCCGGGACGTGGAATTGCCCCCGGAGCCATCTCCATCGACTCCAACACCATCTCCATCGCCGTTGCTGACTCCCATGATGACGAGGGAGTAGTTCTCCCTCTAGTCTAAGGGCTCTACCGGTAGCTATGTGTTCATCTCTCTCTCTATGCATGATCTTATTGTGATCATGAGCTTTATAGTCAAGTAGATCTACTCTGCTACTCAAGTGCTTTAATAGATCTCTGGTTATCCCCACGTGTGTGAAGGTGATAGTGTGCACACCGTGTGGCACTTAGTCTAGAGATTACATGAATACTTGTCATGAGTTATATTTGGAGTTGTATGTCTCTATGAAATTGTGGTGTTTGTTGGAACCATCTAGCGCTCAAGGTGACAGTGTGGGGTTATCTAGATGGGGGATGCGAACTTTAAGGAGTGATTTTATAGCCCTACCGTGGATTAGAGTTGTCCAACCGGACAGTAGTTCAGAGTAGAATAATGAAGAGAATATATTTATATGAGAGTGTTCACTAGTGAAAGTATGATCCTTAGGCCTTGTTTCTAAGCATTGAAACAGCGTTTACAACTAGTCCTGCTATAACATGTTTGCTTGCTTCCATATTTATTTCATATTTCCTTTAGTCTCTTCCTCCCCGTCAAGCTCTTTTCTGTCACCGTTGTCGTATAATCATCCATATTACTTTTATTTCACTATCTCTTCGACGAACTAGTGCACCTATACACCTGACAAGTGTATTGGGTGTGTTGGGGACACAAGAGACTTCTTATATCTTGATTGCAGGGTTGCTTGAGAGAGATAACTTTGACCACTTCCTCCCTGAGTTCGATAAACCTTGGGTAATCCACTTAAGGGAAACTTGCTGCTGTTCTACAAACCTCTGCACTTGGAGGCCCAACACTGTCTACAAGAATAGAAGCGTGCGTAGACATCAGCCGGCACCCCTTTTGTTTGAGCAGGTTTTCAGATCGATGTCGTTAGTAGGGTTACCCTTCCGTCTTAGACTAGGAAGGGTTATGGACGCCATTGGTTATTCTTCAGGAGTATTAGACCCATTTGCATCTTGTCTATACTCGGACGTTGTATCATTTTAAATGTGATTTGGATCTTTACACTATATATATATGTATTCTTGACTCATAGAGTCGTTGTTGTATATATCTGTTATGTGGGTTCCATCGTGGACTATTGTGCAATGATATTACTTTGTTTTCCACCCACACGCAAGTTCCTGGTGGACACCTTTGAATCGTTTCTATGCGGATTTGGTGGGAATCTCTAAAGCTTGCATAGGGCCAATGCGAGGGTGTTACAAAGTGGTATCAGATCTCAGAAGTTACGATACCCCACTGGTCCAGCATGTAGGATAACCTAGCTAACGGCCGATGTAGAGTGTCAAAACTATTTTGAAAAAATTGGTTGGATACATCTAATTAGGTCTTGTTTTACTCCTTACCCCTGTGCTATTCTCTTCTTACTTCTGCGTGTTTTGAATCTTCCCTCTTATCTTTTCTTCGAGTCCAGGATATCTCGTGGTTGGGATTCCGTAGTACCTTTAGGGTTTCATTTCCATCCTCTTGTAATGGTTCTTCGACATCTATTCTGCATGCTATTTGAGGAATTTTCCTCTTTTGTATATTTCGGTGGACCTAAACTTCCCTAAAAAAATCTTTGTATCTTCCGATGTTTCCCTCCACGACGACATATTCTATGTCAGATCCGATTAAAAACCTGCATCACTCCTTTGTTTCAGAACATCGCTTGTCAAGATCTTCAGTCTAAATTCCGAGAATGGGTGCACAATTTTCTACCGCATGTGCGGAGTAATTGTTTGGGTGCGTGATGGATTGGCCCCCATGCCGACTACTCATTCTATTTGTTCTTGTACATTTAAGTGGATTAGATTGCACCTTTTTCTCTCCTTATATCAAAGTTAGAGGTGGCCTTATACTTTGATGCCTTTACCTTCGTCCTTTATTCTCTAGAGCGTTCTCTCGATGAACGTGAGCAACGATCCCTTGTTGGTGGTGTCGCTGATTTCAAGATGGAGCAAGCGTATTTGTTAGTGGTGTCGCGAGGATCTACCCGAAGCGAGAAGATTCAGATCGTCGGCCTTCTTCCCTACTCTAGGAGGCGGATCTCGAGGGAAAGATTCATTGTTAGTGGTGTCAAATTGTATCACCTCAGGTAAAACCACTACTAGAAAATCATGTGTTGTTTCTATTTTATGCATCATCATGACGTCATGCTCATGTCATTGCCACATTGCATCTGAGAATCCTTATGACTGCATGCATATTATTTGTCTAAAAGCTATTTCCAAAAGCTTGTCTTTGTTTCCTATTGTCTCTGTCTTTATTTCAAATGATAAAACTCGGACCTCTTCCAGATATTTTGTTTGACTAAAAGATATTTTCACAAATGTTTTACTTAAAAAAATGAAAGAAGACGATTTATAAAAGTTCTGAGGAGGCAGCCAGCCTTTCGGGCTAGGCCACGTACCACCCGGTCCAAAAAAACCCTAAAAAAATCTAAAACCTAACCCTATTTCCTAGACCTATGCTACCCCTTTCCCTGTCGCCAACCACCCCAAACACTCCACCCTGCCGTCGGATGCTCACCCCACCCTACACCCAACACACACACGACCACGCTACTGCCCACCACCCCGTCCCTGCACTTAAACGATGGGATTTGATTAACCATTTAGGGCTCGTTTGATTCAAAGGAATCTCATAGGAATTTTGGAGGATTTTGATCCTTAGGAAATTTTCCTATGTGCATTGTTTGATTCATAGGATTTGATCGTTAGGAATTTTTCCCATAGGATTGCATTGCACTATGTTTTGGAGGAAACTTTCCATCCACCCCAACCTCATGTTAAAATTCCTTTGCTTTTCCTATGAATCAAACACTTCTTTAAGAAAAATTCCTGTAGGCTCTAAATCCCGTAGGATTCAACTGGACATGACATTCTAATCCTGCGTTTTTCCTATTTCTATGTTTTTCCTATCCCGCGAATCAAACAGGCCCTATTACTTTCTGGATTCAAACCTATTTAACCATTTTATATAAAAGGGAAAAATGGATTAACCATTAGGTTACTAGGTTAGAAATGGTTAACCTTTGGTTAATAAGGTTCGAACCATTTAAAAATTGTTAGCTAGGTTGCAAGACATGGTCATAGAATAGTCAGTATGCTACAAAACTGAAACAGTTGTTTGTACTTGGACATCTTACTTACATGTCTGAAATCGTTAGTCCGCTATCTATTCACAAAATGAAACAAGAACAATTCCATAGGTAATCGCCATATCAGATCACATTAATCACCAAAAACTGATCGGAGAAAACTTTGCAAAAGTGAAGGAAAAGAAATACGGTACTACTAACAGAAACAGGAAGATGCGGGCATGCTGAAACCTGCAGCTGCATCTAGCCCTATATACATGTACATGCAGTACAATGTTGTTTCGACAGACTGAAATGGGATGGTTCAAGAACACATCACGGGGAGTGATCTCGCGGCAGCACCTAATCTCCTGTAGACCTTCATCTTGGTCATCAGCGTCTTCATCCGGCTACACACCTTCTCCAGCTCCAATATCCGCCGGTGCATACCATCCAGAAGAAGACTGGTCCTCCAGCAACAGGTCCAGCCTAATGGCGTGGAGGATGACCTAATTGTTGTTGTCGCTGCAGACGGGTGGGTGGGACGTGGAGTTCGGGGCCAGCGAGCGGACTGGATGTGGCGGGCTATGGAGATCTCGAGGCAGCCGGCCGGTTGCCGGCTGCTGACTAGCGGAGAAGATGGATGCGGCGGCGGCGATGGTGGCAAGACGGACATGGAGTGGAGGATCCAGGGTAACCTTAGGTCCAAATGGATTGAACCCAAAGAACCCTTGGCCTTTTAGGGACTGAACCAAAGGCCCATTGAATTTTTTGGGTTAGGTTAACCGAACCAATGGTTAAACGGGAACCAAGTCCCATCGTTACCTGTACTCTACACGGCTCATACGCACACAACACGTGGAGTAACCAGTTTTCGTATGAATGTGTCCGTAGATGTAGGATTTTCCGGAACGAGTAATGCTACAGCTACGGACAAACGTGGCAATCAGGCTGACTGCCATTAGGATTTTCCGGAACTGTCACACTCGTTTTCTCCAATCACATAAGTCCACGACGCGTCCATAAGAAGTTTCCATACGAATGTGTCCGTAGGTGTAGGATTTTCTGGAACGAGTAATGCTACAGCTACGGGCAAATGCTCACGGAATTTCTTTACGAACGAACGTGGCAATCAGGCTGACTGTCGTGGAGATTTTTCGGAACTGTCACACTCGTTTTCTCCAATCACATAAGTCCACGACGCGTCCCAAAGCAGTTCCCGTACGAATGTGTCCGTAGGTGTAGGATTTTCTGGAACAAGTAATGCTACAGCTACGGGTAAATGCTTACATAATTTCTTTACGGACGAACACGAACGTGTCAATCAAGCTGACTTGCCGTGGGAATTTTCCGAAACTATCACACTCGTTTTCTCCAATCACATGCAGTACAGTGTTGTTTTGACAAGTTACACTTCACGCTTCCGCCCACCCCTTCCACGTGATCTAACCCAACCCATGTACACGCAAACCGCTAGCATCGCCCGCACGATCCTCGCATCATGCCTGACCCCACCCCGCTCCTCATGCAACGCGTGGTGCCCGACACAATCCCTACACGCGCTTCTCCCTCCGCTCGTCCCCGCCTCCCTCGTCCGGCCGCCGCCTTCTCCTCTCCTGCGCTGCACCGCCGGAGCCGGCCGCGTCCATCCTCGCCCGGCTGCGCTCCACCTCCTCAACCATCCCCGCCGCCACCTTGCTCCGTAGCCACCCCGGTACTCCTCTCCTCCCACGTGCGTCGGCCTGCTTCAACCCCGCTAAGATCGCCTCGGCCCCGCCCCCTCCCTCGTCGCACCTCCTTGTCGTCAGCCTCGACCTTGCCTCCGCTTCACCCTGGCTCGGCACCACCGCTGCCAACCTCTCCTCACCTCTGGCACCACTGCTCCGCGGGCTCCCTTCCCGGCCCTGCAGCAGCCGTTGTCGTTGCATCCTACACGTCCTCGAACCATGCCAAGGCCGCATCGCTGTGATCCTCCTCGCGCCCTGCCATCCTCCGGTTCGCCCACGCCCGCGTCGCCCCTGCTCCGAGCCGCCGGCCACTGCCTCCTTCCAGCGCGTAGGCGCTGATGACCGCCCCCGCCTGATGTCGTCTGCAGCGTGCGCGCACTCGTGTTTTCCTCCATGCTAATCCTTGCTTGTGCAGCATTGATGCTCCTCTCGGCCTCTTCCATTAATGCACTAGTGTATTTGTTCCAGTTGGGTATTTCCCTACGTGTCTATGCGTATATCCCTGGCATTTGACTCGATGCTCCTATGATTCTCTTTGGCCCAGGTCCCTGACTCATGATGTGAAGATATGGAGTGGTGATACTGTCTCTGGTGTGTTGATGTTTAGAAGACGGTGATGCTCCAAAATCGATTTGAAGAGCCATGATCCGCTACACGAGTCCAAGATCTCCGGAGCATGAACCCTCGGAATGCCATGCTCTCCTTCACGGACCGCAAGATCGTCCCCAAAACCGAAGATCGAGCCCTAGCGTGTTCTCCTCCCTCTTCTAAGACCGAACCCTATCCCGCCAAGGCCCCTTCACAAAACCCGGATCCGAAGCTCTGTTCTTGAAGTCCGAAGACCCTTTGTAACCAAGATCTTCGAAACCAAAAGTGTGACCCTTTTTCGATGCCCTATTTTAATGAATTATATATATATAACTTGTTACACTGTATCATACATGCTTGCATACATATTATCTAGTGGCTTTGGGTTAAATAGTCAACTCATATAATTATTAAATATGGACACCATCTGCGGGCTTTTCTAGTCTTATATTGCCTCCATTTAAATTTGCATAGCGAATTGTGACACCCCCGGGATCAAGGCTAAACAAATCCCAGGCCTCCGTCTGAAATAAGATTAACCTTGAGCTCGAGAATATCCAGTGAAGAATCGGTAACACATCAGTGACCCTACGACACAAAAATTATTACAGCAAGCCCATATCTGAGCAAAGAACCAAAATATTACAAGAAGACGTCATTGATCACAAACAACAAACAACGGAAGGCAAATTATGATATTAAGTATAGCAAACTTAACAAATGGACTAAGAGGCCTGAAGCATAATGATGATGTCCCAATCCATAGATTCCAGGCTGCCGGTCGGGAACTCCAAACTACTCGTCGATGTCGATGCCGTAAAGAATTCATGTTCTATGGTAACACGTATTCTTCTGCAAAAATATCAACGAAGCAAGGGTGAGTACAGGGTGTACTCCCCAAGACTTATGGCTGGTGGAGTAGTTTTGCATAAAGCCATCTTTGTTTTGTAAAACAAGAGGGATAAGAAGCTCGTCTAATCAGAGTGTTTAAAAAGGGGATAAGAAAACGACATCTCCAAGGTATTGATCATCATCTTTTGATATCCACCAAGTCATCATCGAACCTCATCGAGGATCACCCCCTCGTACCCAAGACGAAGCATCCTTAAGCACACTTTATCTTAACTTGCCAAGTTTTACGATTAGGTTATTCTTCTCTATGATCCCACTTCCATTCCCAAGTCTTCCATAACCGTGGACACGGCTTTTCGAAAAGATTAATACCCTGCAGAGGTGTACAAATTTACCCATAAGCGCTAACCGACTCTTAGTGTCACATGACACACTTCCTTGGTGTGCTGACAGAGGGTGATCGAACGAAACCTTTCCCTTACTTTTGCCTAATCCATGAGTCACCAGAAGGTCTCCCGGCTGTGGTAGTTGGCCATACTCCCAGTCGATCCTCGACTCTATGTACCGGGATCCAGTTCAATGCCAAGCATCCTTCACCCGGCCACGTCCTATATGCTTGCACCATTTTCCAAAACCTTTTTCCATGCGTGTGCCGAATAAATCTTCAAACTACGGACTCATGGATCAGACTAGGCAAGTTGGGGTCAAGGGGTCCCCATAAACCCCCATGTGGCTGTATGCCCGTCTTAGTTCAAGAGGCAAGAACCTTAGGTCCTTAGGGTGGCAAGTATGGGACTGCAAAAACCACAACCCTCGTGGCCTCCCATACAAGCCTTAGCATGTTTAACTTACTTCACCTGTCATACCACATTCTCCTGTCCAACTAGGTTCATTCGAATCTTGGAACCGTCAACCAGGTGAATCAACAGAACTACTAAAGCATGGCTAAGCACAACAGATAAAGTAGCTCTAGCAACGATCATAAAGCCAAACCCTAGTTATGCTAGGAGCAGTGGATCAGGGAATATAGGTTCAAAGGAAACATGCATCAGATAGGATTACTCTATCTATCGATAAAAGACTTTAGAATCGTATGCACATGGCAATAATTTAGAATGCTTGAAAGCATAGGATTATATCATGTGTGGGGTTTCGCTTGCCTTTGCATGTTGATACCCAATACAGATCTTCGTATCCATCATCTTGACTTGTTCGACAACCACAAGGATATAGCTCTCCAGGGTTCATCTTGTTGGCATTGTTCGTCGATGACCTTCGATGATCTTGATCTTGATCTTCAGTCTTGGACTCGATCTCGATTCCGATATCGTATTCTACCGGAGAAGAACCAAACACCGGAAAGGAAGGAAACAATCAACACATGGCATCGATGCAATGCTCAAACAAGGATGATGATATGACAAATTGAATGTTATTGAAATTAGAACCCTAAACATGCTTGGTCATTTTAATCGGGGTCCGAGGGGTCCAAACCCTAATTCGGAGAAACCCCGAATGCATATGGGAGGGTGCATTTGCTTATCTAATTAAACTTGTCATGTAAGTTGATTATCAATGCATGATTGTAGAATTAGATAGAGTTCATTTTTCTGAACATTTTGATATATTATTTGTATTTTTATGATTAATAAATAATTACTTATTGAATTTACAAGTTTTATTCATTTTCTGAAATTATTAAACTAGATAGAAATTTTTTTTACACTCGGGCAGAAACTACCCACAGCGGCTGACAAAGGGGCCCTAGGCCACCTCAGCCTCCACGTGGGCAGGTGGGACCCATAGGCTGTTGACTAGGGGCTAACCATGCCTGCTGACGTCATGCCGACGCCAGCACGACGGTGGGCTGCAGATCGGAGGTGGGAACAGCGACAGAGGGCGTGCGGGGCTGCGTGTGTGTGCGTGTTGGACGGAGAAAGCGAAGGCGAACCAAACGGTGTTGGCGCCGCCACTTATTGGTCGTCGGAGCAACGCACGTGACGGCGGCGAGCGGCGGTGGTGGCAGATGCACGGCGCGGGCATGGAATAAGGCGAGAGGGAGAGGGAGAAGAGAACGGGCGTGCTCAGAGGCTCACCGGGAACATGTTGATGGGGTCGAAAAAGATCGAGGAGGCCGGGAACAGTGACATAGGCGACGGCCGGAGTCGGAGAAGATGCCACGATTGGCTCGATTGCGGCCATCCTCGCTTGCATGGTTTGACGGAGAGGGAGAGGACGGCACGGCGGAGCTCCCTGCGAGATCAACGGGGACCGGGGAGGCCTGGAACGGCGGGGCGATGCGGCAGCCGACGGCTAGGGTTCGGTCGCCTGGCGGGGAAGAGATGAGAGAGGCCGGGAGAGAGAGGGGAAGTGGATGAGGACGAGAGGGAGGGTCGCGGTGCTCCTTATCCATCTGCTAGAGCTCGGCGGTGGCGGGAATCACGGCGGGGAGGATCGACGGCGACGGCGGTGACAGAGAGAAGCTTGACGTCAGGAGGAAGACGACAGGGAGAGAGGCGAAACGATACTGGGCCGGAGATGGGTCGCGTCGGGCTGCTGGCTGCAAATGCGAGCGGCAGGAAGGAAGAGGGGAGACATGGGCCGCGCTGGAAAGGTTTCTGGCTCTGTTTTTATTTTCCAAAAGCTTTAGTTTTCTGTTTTTCCTTTTCTCTTTGTATTTTTCAAATACAAATCGGTTTTATGTTACTTTGAAAACAGCAAAACTTTGTAAACATTTCAAACATTGTAGGGGCCCTGGTTATTGTTTGGGCTCCATACCTTTTGTACTTTCAAAACATTTAAAACCATTTTGAATGTGTTTCAAATAGAGAGGGAAAGCTAGGGTTAGGGTTTAGCTAATCTTGTGTGGATTTTTATCTTAGCAAGATTATATGATGCTCATGCTATGCAAATACAAACCCTAATTACTATTAGTAGAAATAGGGGTGTTACACGAATCTCCATGTTTTGCCTTGTTAAGCCAACATTCAAATTGCGGGGTATCTAAATAACTTATTTGTTGGGACCCCGATTCCACTTAATATTGTCTATCTACATCGCATATTTGCAATGTCATGTATCATACATGCATCATGTCCAATCTGTTGCCATAGTATTAAATAGTGCATCTGATGTTTCTTCTAGTTCTTTGCTTCTTCACAGATTAGGCTGACGAGTTGATGCGAGTGTTGACCTGATCTTCGAATAAACCTTTGACAGTGTTTCCCAGACGAGCATTCTCCCCCTTTTTACCTATTTTATATTTATAGTGTTTACTTCCTCATGTTGATCTATTGCTACCCGTGTTGTGATGTTTTTGTCTTTTCATACCCGTTGTATCCCTTGCAGCCTATATTGCCATGGATACCTCATAATACATGTTGTTTGGTAGATAGTAGACCTTGCGAGTAGTAGTTGCTTGCTCAGGTGTTGCTTCACGTCGTCGTTGTTCCACCGTGGTTGGGGGTTGGCACATACTTAATGGTGGAAATGATCATGGTTTTATTACAGTTAATAATTAATACTGAAAGTAGATAACTAGGCACGGGTGGGTAATAGTTGAGATCTGGTTATTATCCCGTCCCCCTGTGTCCACCTAGAACCTGATTTCTTGATACTGTTCCGAGACGAGCGTGCTAGCCTCATGTGGGGTGTATGGGCACCCTATCGGCTTAGTACCTGATTTCAAAGTACTATTCTGGGGGCCACAAAACTAGTTCATGATTTATGTGTTATCTACTATTCATATGCCATGTATGCTATGTATGAGATGTTTACTACTTGTTGCTTGATAAACGTTGCGTAGGTGCGGCACTCTGCCACGGGAATATATTGTCTATGGTCTTTGCTCGCATGGCAAGTGCATGCAACCTTAGGGTCCGTACAAGGAGGATTAGCTATACCTCGTACGGGTAGCTCTTTCGGGTGGCTCCCATGTACTTGCTTTGGGTCTAGGAAAGCGTTGTGTCCTAGACTCCGCTGACATATTGATGGGTGTATGTTAATTGATCTGGCAAAAAGGGTCGAAGTGCATGTGAAAACTTTGGTGCACCCCTGCAGGGTTAAATCTTTTCGAAAAGTCGTGTCCACGGTTATGGACGACTTGGAGCACAGTATCTCGATCATAGACAACTATAACTAAGGTTTACTTTTATAATTTGACTTGTATCTGATATGACTAGTAATTTGGATAACCACCATGGAAAGAATGAATAAAACTGCCAACTGTATGAGTTTACTCGGCATAACTTCCTTGTTTGGTCTCGAGGGGGAAATACCAGGATGGGTATGTTTGATGATAGTATCAGTTTGGTTACGAATAGGTCTATCTTATCCCTCTCTGATAGCCGGCATATGTTTTTAGTCTCTATAGGTTGGTTAGCGCATGCTTCGCTGCCGCTTCAGTCCACCATATCTATGTAGGCGAGAGCCGCTGAATTCTAAGTCTCGCCATGTACTGACATCAGTACAGACTGCTCTCTTTTCCTTTGCCCTTTGCCGGCACCCCTTTTGTTTGATCGGGTTTTGAGATCAACATCGTTAGCAGGGTTAACCTTCTGTCTTGTCCTGGACAGGGTTATGGACACCATTGGTTATTTTTTAGGACTCTTATCCCCATTTGCATATTGTTTGTACTCGGACGTTGTATCATTTTAAAGGTGATTTGGATCTTTACATTGTACATATGTATTCTTGACTCATGGGGTCATTGTTGTATATATCTGTTCTGTGGATTCCATCATGGACTATTGTGAAATGCTATTACTTCGTTTTCCACCCGCACGCAAGTGCCTGTTGGGAACCTTTGAATCATTTATATGCGGGTTTGGCGGGAATCTCTAAAGCTTGCATAGGGCTGATCCAAGGATGTTACATCTATCCCATTTAGGCGTCACAAAACCCATCGAGCAGAGACATTTCAAAGCGTGGAACCCGCAAACAAATTGCCAAGGTTGCCAATCAACGATATCAGGTTGCCAAGTGTTTGAAGTTTGAAAATTGTTCATGGATATCAAACCCAAAGGGATGGAATTAGCACCAGAAAGGGGCAGCATGGCAGGTGTGATGGAGCCGCGTCAACGTGGGAGCACTTTCTCGGGAAACCCCAAGAGCAAGGTGTGATGCAGCACAGCAGCAAGTCTTCCCTCAGTAAGAAAACAAGGTTATCGAACCAGTAGGAGGAAGGAAACGTCTCAAAGGTGTTGCAAGCAACTTAGAAACCTGCACAACACAAACTCAAGACTTTGCCCCAACGAACAGTGAGGTTGTCAATCTCACCGGTTGCTGTAACAAAGGATTAACTGTACGGTGTGGAAGGTGAAAGTGGTTTGCAGAAAGTAAACAGTAACAGTGGAAGATGTATCAATGGTAAAGATTGAACCGGTGTCCATAGTTCACTAGAGGTGTTCTCCTTAGATAAACAAACATGGCATGCTGGGTAAACAAATTACAATAGGGCAATTGAAAGGACTGAGCAAGGCATAACAATGCAATACTAGACATAAAGATCCTATGAGATTCGATTAGGCAATACAACAAGATACATAGACCGCCATCCAACTGCATCTATGACTAGAAGTCCACCTTTGGGTTATCATCCGAACCCCCTCCAGTATTAAGTTGCAAGCAACAGACAACTACTTTAAGCAAAATGTGTAAGGTAAACAATCCACTTGTTCCATGAACAAGAGACCGTTGTTTTCTCCCTAGTGGCAACATCACCTCTACAACCTTAGAGATATTTGTCACTTCCCTTGATTAAATAGAGGCATGAACCCACTATCGAGCATAAATACCCCCTCTTGGAGTCACTAGCAACTACATGGCCAAGATAGCTACCAACAACGGAGAGCATGCAAGATCACAAACAACATAGACACGATAGAATCAAATAGACAAAACTATTAATCAATCTGACATAGTAATCTCAATATCCATGGGATCCCCGCAAACACAACATGCATGATTACAAATAGATGAGATCTTGATCATGAATGGATCTCACAAGATCTAGACAGGAAAGCACAAAGGAGGAGATACAACCATCTAGCTACTACATGGACCCGTAGTCCAAGGTGGAACTACTCACGCTTCATGCCGGAGGCTGGCATGATGAAGAAGAAGGCCTTCGGGATGATCTCCCCTCCGGCAGGGTGTCAGAAAAAAGCTTCATATCCCCCCGATCTAGTTACAATGGTGGAGGTGGCTATAGACGGTTTCGTGGAATATTGATCGGGTACATAGGGTTTAGGCATCGAGGGCTTCTTATAGGCAAAGAAGCGAGGCTGGGAGGCGTCCAGGGGGGCCACACCCTGCCCAGGCGCGGCCTAGGGTTGGCCCGCGCCTGGGGGTGCGGCCGCCCTATGGCTCCCCTCCGTCTCTCCTATGGACTTTGTGTTCTCCTCGATAAAATATTGACTTTGGGTTTTGTCCCGTCCAATTCCGAGAATATTTCCTTACTAGCTTTTCTGGAACCAACAATAGCAGAAAGCAGGCAACTGGCACTGTGGCAACTTGTTAATAGGTTAGTACCAGAAAACATATAAAAAGAACCTCAAAGTGTGGACAAAACAAAGAAAAGTAGATACTAAACAAGCATGGAAGATCAAAAATTATAGATACGTTTCCGACGTATCAAGCGTCTCCAAGCTTAACTCCTGCTCGTCCACGAGTAGGTAAGTGATAAAAGAATAATTTTTTGAGGTGACATGCACCATCCAAACCAAGATCAAACCATTTGCAAGCATTGAAAGTTGGGATCAAAGAACTCTAAACATGAGCATGGAATATGGAGTTCTAACAGTAAGAAAAAGTAACTAAGCATGCAACATGAAAGGATACAAACAAAGATCATGAATAACATGCATTGAAAAACATTTGTTTGTTTCACATACAGAAAACATAGCATAGTGGCAATCAGCTTGCCCCTCATAGAGTAGCAAATAGATGCATAGGACACCTTCAAAGTTCATAAGAGTGACTAGATACAAATAGCACAAGATCAAGTAATATCAATAATATGCATCAATCAATATGTTTTGGGACAATGCACATAGAACTAAGAATGGAAACTATGCTCTCTTAACTGGTGCCTAAAGGTAGAAGGTGGAGACTCAATATAATAGTGGAAGAAAGGCCCTTCATAAAGGGAAGCAGTGATTTCAAGTTTTAAAAAGAGCTTCCAAAAATTATGGTACTTGTTAGCTTTCAGCCTTCATTGCCCCTATCATAAGCATCTTGAAGTGATTAAGGTTAAAGTGAACAAACTATGGAGTATATGCTTGACAAGGTATAAGTTGGCAATCTCATGTCCCTTGAATATGAGGGACGCACCTCATGCTACTCAACTTTAGTCACCTGTAAGTTCTTGCCATAGTAAGTACATGCGTATCATAGAGAACCGGCAACGGGGTACCCCTTGCACATGGTACAGGAGCTATCCCATAACCAAAATGACAAGGCAAGCAGACAATGAGCATCTCAGCGATCTTTTTATTTGCTATTTGCCTAGGTTTTTATTGAGGATGCTTCATAGATTGCTCATTATGGTGATGCTGCAAGTTTCCACCATGATTAGGCATGGCTTAGGCTAGCGGCCCAGGCGTTTCTCTAACACAAAATACATAACTCCATGGACTTACAAGCTCCTTTTTTTATTTCACACCGGCGACATCCATAGACAAAAGAGCATGATATCAACCGTGTACAAAGTACAAGTGCAATGTTGAATACGTTCCTCATGATAGCATGGTTCTGCTAATTCTAACGTATAAGTGCAAGCATATACAACAAAGATGAAACAATGGTTCAAGTTTATTAGGGGCAAGAAAATATAAGGTGTGTCATCAAGTTTGTGAGAGCTTTAATCACTAAGTTTTCACATAACAAAATATTTTTTAATTGGAAGATAGATGAAAACAAGAATATACTTGGAATGGTGTAACACACCATGCATAGGAGTTTATAGTGGACACTTTGGAATAAATTGGTTTCTTGGGAGTTCTAAGCATGAGTAGAGCTTACTCATACAAGTGGAGGCTAGCAAAAGACTAGGAGCAACCAACTAAGAGAGCAATAATGGCCATAATCATGAAGAGCAATAAAACATTACTAATCAAAGCATAGAGTGGAACTACAATTCAAGGACTAAATGATAATATAGTCTATGGTTACATGTTCATAGTCATAACATGGTGTGAGCATGTGCCAAGTCAACCCAAACAAAGCATCAAAGGAGAATACCACAACACTATACTTTTCTATGCTAAAACAACACATGATTCTTTCAAGGCACACTAAGAAATCCCAATTATTTGGAACAAGTCATGCTACAGCAATAATCACTAAGCATAAGGTCAAAACAACACCTAGCATAGCATGCTAAAGTCTAAGTCACGGTCAAGGCAAGCTCCTCTCACACTATTCAAGCAAGAACTTTCTACTCCTTTCCAACACCAATCAACTTATTTGAAACAACACAGCAAAAACGGGGGTACAAACTACTTTATTCAACCAAACTAAACAAACTAAGCGAATCAAACAAAAACTAAGACGCTCTAAGAACAACACAACAATGCATGAAACAATAAAAACGAAGTGTCTAGAAAGACCTGAGCTTTTTATTGATGAAGAAGGGGATGTATTGGGCATACCAAGCTTTGACGCTTGTACCTCTTGGATATTTCTCGGGGTGACACCGGGGTGGCATCCCCAAGCTTGAGCTTTTATACATTCTTCATCTCATTACATCATTCTCTCTCTACACCTGAAAATTTTCCTTCATACAAAACTTCACACAATCTTTATTAGCAATATTAGTGTATTCAAAAGATAATAGACCCTTGGGTTTAGCTTTACAACATCAAAACTTTCACTAAAAACAAAAGCTACTATATCAATTCTCTCAAAAAGCTCAATTTCCCAAAAAGGAATCAATAAGAAGCAAATGCAAATAATGGCAGAAATCAAAACGTGTTGAACTAATGAAAGTTAGCTAACATACTAGGGGTTTTATTCATAAATGTTCAGCTCAATCCGACTTATAGAGACTCCTCACGAATTTTTATGGTGGAGGACAGAAATCTGTTTCGGAACAGCAACTCCCCAAATTTTACTTCCCTCTCATTAGAGGTCATTCTTGGCACAAAAAGCAAACAAAAAAAGGATAAGGAGAGGTCATTACTGAAGTAATAAATTCCAAGACTCAATAAAACTCTTGGGTTATCTCCTAACAAGTATTTTTCTTTAACGCCTTTAAGTTAGGCACAAGAAGCAAGAAATCAAGTATTTTCAAATGAAGAAGCATTAACATAAAACTTTGCTTTCAAAGGAGGAGCAAAAAGAAACTTCTCTCTCCTCATAGGGAAGTGTTTAAGTACCTTCCTTGAATGGAAATTGATATTTAATGGTTCCTTCTTTCATATCAATGATGGCACCAACTGTTCTAAGAAAAGGTCTTCCCAAAGTAATAGGACAAGAAGCATTGTATTCAATATCCAAAACATAGAAATCAACAGGGACATAAGCATTGTTAACCATAATGAGAACATCATTAATACTCCCCATGAGTTTCTTCTTAGCATTATCATTAAGTGGGACATCCAAATAACAATCTTTTAAAGGTGGCAAATCAAGCATTTCATAAATCTTCCTAGGCATAATAGAGACACTAGAACCAAGGTCATACTTTACTAGGAATAGAAGCTTTGTGTTTCAACTTCTCTTCCTTAATTTTAATAAGAGCATGTGTAATGTGTTTGGTGAAAGCAACATGCATATCACTAGCATCAGGACTTCTAGCAAGCTTTTGCAGGAACATAATCACTTCAGAAATATTGCAACCATCAAGATCAAAATCAAACTTAGCATCACTAGTAGTAGGCTCATTGGTCTTAGGCATTGTAGGAGGAGGAATAGGGGCTTCTTGTGGTTTAGTGGCATCCATATTGGTGGTGGTGGTGCACACACTATTGTTTCTATCGGCTTCCCTTTCCCACTTAGCATGAAGTTCGGCTAACAGTCTAACATTTTCATCAATAGTAACTTGTATGGCATGAGTAGCAGCAAAGGTACTTTCCATGGTTTCAGGTTTAGCAGCCATTTTATTAATCAAAGAGGACTGTGCTTCAGACAAAGAGGAAATATTTTTCTCAACATTCAAAAGCTTTTCCTCCATAGTCTTGTTGAAAGTGGTTTGTTTACTAATAAAGTCTTTGAGCATGACTTCGAGTTCAGAGGGGGCACTTCTAGTATTGTTGTAGGAGTTTCCATAGGTATTGCCATTATTAGGAGGATAAGGCCTATAATTGTTGTTACTACCAAAATTATTCCTATAGGCATTGTTGTTGAAATTGTTGTTTCTAATGAAGTTCATATCAACTTGTTCTTCTTGAGCAACCAAAGAGGCTAAGGGAACATCATTTGGATCTAAAGGATCTTTCCCATTAACAATCATATCCATAATGACATCTATCTTATCACTCAAAGAGGAGGTTTCTTCAATAGAATTTACCTTCTTACCATGTGGAGCTCTCTCAGTGTGCCATTCAGAGTAATTAACCATCATATTATCAAGGAGTTTTGTTGCAGCACCCAAAGTGATGGTCATAAATGTACCTCCAGCAGCTGAATCCAACAGGTTTTGAAGAGAAGTTCAAACCTGCATAAAAAGTCTGGATAATCATCCAAGAAGTAAGTCCATGAGTGAGAAAATTCTTAAACAAAGATTTCATTCTTTCCCAAGCTTGAGCAACATGTTCATTATCAAGTTGTTTAAATTTCATAATATCACTTCTCATAGATATAATCTTAGCAGGAGGGTAGTACTTTCCAATAAAAGCATCTTTACACTTAATCCAACAATCAATACTATTTCTAGGCAAGGATAGCAACCATTCTTTAGCTTTTCCTCTCAAGGAGAAAGGAAACAACTTGAGCTTAATAATATCTCCATCTACATCCTTATACTTCTGCATCTCACAAATTTCAACAAAGTTATTGAGATGGGCAGCAGCATCATCAGAACTAGCACCAGAAAATTGCTCTCTCATCACAAGATTCAACAAAGCAGGCTTAATTTCATAAAAGGTAGCATCAAGAGCAGGTGGAGTGATACGTTGGAAACGTATCTATAATTTTTGATGCTCCATGCTTGTTTTGTATCTACTTTGCTTTGCTTGTCTACACTTTGAGGTGCTTTTTACATGTTTTCTGGTACTAACCTATTAACAAGTTGCAACAGTGTCAGATGCCTGTTCTCTGCTGTTTTTGGTTTTAGAAAAGTTAGTAAAGAAATATTCTCGGAATTGGACGGGACAAACGCCAAAGTAAATTACTTTCCGTGGGGAACAAGAAGTCCAGAGGAGAGCCGGAGGGGCCAGCCAGGGGGGCCAAACCCACCCCAGGCACGGGGGAAGCTGGGCCCGCTCTTGGCTAGGGTTTGGTGGCCCTAGACGCCTCCCGGTCTCGCCCCTTCGCCTATAAGAAGCCCCCGATGCAGAAACCCTGAGTACCCGATCAGAAATCCACGAAACCCTCTGTAGCCGCCGCCACCATCGTACCTAGATCGGGGGGGATCTGAAGTTCTTCCTGGCACCCTGCCGGAGGGGAGATCATCCCGGAGGCCTTCTCTCCGGTATGATGCGTAAGTAGTTCCACCTTGGACTATGGGTCCATGTAGTAGATAGATGGTTGTATCTCCTCCTTTGTTCTTTCATGTATAGATCTTGTGAGCTCCGTCCATGATCAAGATCTAATCTATTTGTAATCATGCATGTTGTGTTTGTGGGGATCCGATGGATATTGAGATTATTATGTTGGTTTAATTAATGGTTTTGTCTTTATGATTCTATCATGTCTCTGTTGTTTGTGATCTTGCATGCTCTCCATTGCTCGTGGTTATCTTGGACAAGTAGTTGCTAGTGACTCCAAGAGGGGGTATTTATGCTCGATAGTGGGTTCATTCCTCTAGTTTCCAAGGGAAGTGATAGAAATATCTTCGGTTGTAGATGTGTTGTTTCTACTAGGGAGAAAACAACGGTCTCTTGTTCATGGAACATGTGGACTGTTTACACTACACACTTTTCTTAAAGCAGTTGTCTATTTCTTGCAACTTAATACTGGAGGGGGTTCGGATGATAACCTGAAGGTGGACTTCTAGTCATAGATGCAGTTGGATGAAGGTCTATGTATATTGGTGTATTGCCCAATCAACCTCATAGGATCTTTCTGGCTAGTAATTGCATTGTTATGCCTTGCTCAGTTCCTGTCAATTGCCCCGCTGTAATTTTTTTACCCTTCATGCCATGTTGTGTATCTAAGGAGAGCACCTCTAGTGAACTATGGACCCCGGTCCAATCTTTACCATTGATACATCTTCCACTTTTACTTGTTTACTTGCTGCAAACCATTACCTTCCACACCATACGTTTAATCCTTTGTTACATCAAACCGGTGAGCTTGACAACCTCACTGATTCTTTGAGGCAAAATATTGAGTTTGTGTTGTGCAGGTCTTCGAGTTGCTTGCAACACCTATGTGACGTTTCCGTCCTCCTACTGGTTCGATAACCTCGGTCTCAACTAAGGAAATACTTGTTGTTGTGCTCTTCACACCTTGCTCTCGGGGTTCCCAACAAGACTCCACATCAAGCACCAAGTTCTCTGGCGCCACCAAGGAGTCATCAACAAGTTTTCTGGCGCTGTTGCCGGGGACTTAAAGAAGAAGAAGCTCCCTCGTCAATAGCCAGCCATCAAGTTATCTAGCACCGTTGCCGGGGAGGCTAAGGACGTCTTCACTAGCGGAGTCCTTCACTTCCTTTCTATTTACTTTATTTTTAGTTTGCTTAGTTTCTTTTGCTTGGTTTTGTTTGCCTCATTTCAAAAAAACCCAAAAAAAATTAGTCTAGTTTGGTTTGCTTGCTTTATTAAAAAAACACAAAAAATTAGTTCCTGCTCTAGCTGCTGCTGTTTTCGGCTTGCCCACCTTTGCCAAAATGAACTCTGCTGAGAAAACCAAGTTGTGTGACTTCACTAGCACCAACAATAATGATTTCCTAAGCACACCTATTGCTCCACCTGCTCCTGATGCTACCTTTTATGAAATTAAGCCTGCCTTGTTGAATCTTGTGATGAGAGAGCAATTTTCTGGTGCAGGTTCTGATGATCCTGCTTCCCATATTAATAGCTTTGTTGAACTTTGTGAGATGCAAAAGTATAAGGATATAGATGGAGATATTATTAAGCTCAGGCTTTTTCCTTTCTCCTTGAGGAGAAAAGCTAAAGAATGGTTGCTTTCTTTGCCTAAAAATAGAATTGATTCTTGGACTAAGTGCAAAGATGCTTTTATTGGAAAGTACTATCCTCCTGCTAAGATTATTGCTATGAGAAGTGACATTATGAAATTTAAACAACTTGATAGTGAACATGTCGCTCCTGCTTGGGAAAGAATGAAATCTTTGGTTAAAAATTGCCCTACTCATGGACTCACTGCTTGGATGATTATCAAGACTTTTTATGAAGGTTTGAACTTCTCCTCAAGAAACCTGTTGGATTCTGCTGCTGGGGGTACTTTTATGGGACTCACTTTGGGTTCTGCAACAAGGCTCCTTGATAATATGATGGTTAACTACTCTGAATGGCATGTTGAGAGAGCTCTAGATGGTAAGAAGGTAAATTCTATTGAGGAAACTTCCTCTTTGAGTGAAAAGATTGTTGTTATTATGGTAATGCTTGTTAATGGGAAAGATCCTCTAGATCATAATAGTGTTCCCTTAGCCTATTTGGTTGCTCAAGAAGAGCAAGTTGATGTGAACTTCATTAGAAACAACAATTTCAACAACAATGCCTATAAGAATAATTTTGGTAGCAACAACAATTATAGGCCTTATCCTCCTAATAATGGCAACTCCTATGGAATGTGAGACACCCGGGATTAGGGCTAAACAAATCCCAGACCTCTGTCTGACATAAGATTAACCTTGAGCTCAAGAATATCCAGTGAAGAATCGGCAACACAACAGTGACCCTATGACACAAAATTTATTACACCAAGCTCATAACTGAGCAGAGAACCAAATTATTACAACCAGAGGTCACTGACCACAAACATCAAACAACGAAAGACAAATTATGCTATTAAGTATAGCAAACTTAACAAATGGCCTAAGAGGCCTAAAGCATAACGATGACGTCCTAGCCCATAGATTCCAGGCTGCCGGCCAAGAACCCCAAGCTACTCGTCGATGTCGATGTAGTACCAAACTGATCTTCAGGGAACACTTACTCTGTCAAATGTACCAACAAAGCAAGGGTGAGTACAGGGTGTACTCCACAAGACTTATGGCTGGTGGAGTTGTTTTGCATAAAGCCATCTTTGTTTATAAAACAAGAGAGAGAAGAAGCTCGTCTAGTCAGTTTTTTAAAAGGGGATAAGAGAGAGACATCTCTGAAATATTGATCATCATATTTTGATATCCACCAAGTCATCATCTGAACCCTAACTAGGATCACCCCCTCGTACCCTTGAGGAAGCATCCTTAAGCACACGTTGATCTGCCAAGTTTTACGATTAGGTTCAAGTTCTCTATGATCATCACGTCTGTTCCCAAGTCGTCCATAACCGTGGACACGGCTTTCCAAAAGATTATTACCTTGCACGGGTGTACAACTATACCCACACGTACTAACCTTCTCTTAATGCCACTAGATAAGCCCTCTTCCTTGGAAGGCCGGCAGAGGGTGGTTAGACATGACCTTTACTTTGCTTTCGCTGAGACCATGAGTCACACAATAAGTATGGTTCCTCCATAACGGGTCAAATCCCAAAGCCGGTACTTAAAGATGTGAGGCGAGGTTGGTTTACTAGGGGCACCATCAACCCCAAGCAACTCGGTCCACGCTTCCCTACCTGCTATGAATGCACCTCCTTCTTTCGAAAACGTTTTCAATGTGTATGTTGAATGGAACTCCCAAACTATGTGACTCATGGAATCTACTAGGCAAGTTAGTCAATCAGGGGGTCCCCATAAACCCTGTGTGGTTGTACGCTCATCTTGGTTCAAGAGGCAAGAACTCGGGTCCTAGTGGTGGCGAGCATGGGACTATAAAAACCACATCCCGCTGTGGCCTCCCATACAAGCCTTAGCATGTTTAACTTATATCACCTATGATATCATCTCATCATGTTCTCCTGTCATACTAGATTATCTGCATCTGATACATCATCTGGATGGACCAGACTCAACAGCTATGCATGTCTAAGCAGGACACAGATAAAAGCTCTAGCAGTGCACACAAGCCAAACCTAGTTATGCTAGGATCAATGGATCAGGTAATATAAGCTCAAAGGGAGTAATGCAACAAGTAGTATACTCTATCTATCAATAAAAGACCACAGTAGAATCGTATGCATCATGGCAAGAATTAAAATGCTTTAAAATCATAGGATTATATCATGGTGGGGCTATGCTTGCCTTTGCCAGTTGATAACAGATAAACAGATCTTTGGAGGCCTTGTACTTGACTTGGTTACAATTTGGCAAGTATTGTTCGTCGATCTTCGATGATCTTGATCTCGATATCGTATTCTACCGGGAAGAACCAAACACCAGAAAGAGAGGGAAACAATCAACAATGGCATTAATGCAATTCTCAAACATGGATGATGATATGACAAGTTGAATTGAATTGAAAAGTAACCCTAAGGCATGCTCGATAATTCAATCGGGGTTCCGAGGGGTGAAAACCCTAACTCGGGAAACTCCGGATTTATATGAGAGGGGTTGGTTTTTTCTCTAATTAAATTATCATGAAATTTGCTTAACAATGCATGATTATAGATCTAATAGATAGTTCTCATTTTTTTGAACATTTTGATATATTATACATATTTTTCTGACTTATAAATCATTAGATATTGAATTTACAAGTTTATACCATTTTCTAGAATTATTAAAACAACTGGTTTATTGCATCATTATGACATCAGCTAAGGGTCAGGGTTGTTTTACACCGGGGAAGAAGCTACCCACAGCAGCGGACAGTGGGACCCAGAGGGGGTTTGACCAGGGACTGACCACGACTGCTGACAACACGATGACGTCGACATGGCATCATACCGGCGGTTGCTCTTAGATCGGTGACGGGGAGGGCGACTGGGTGCGCGCGGACAAGCGGGAGCGGGTGCGCTGGATGCGGGCTAGCGCACTGAGTATTTTAGTGGCGGCGGCGCTCCGGATTGGTCGTCGGAACTGTGTTGGCGGCGATGTGTTGGGGCGGCGTCCATGAGCGCGTGGTGAGGGGGAGCTACAAGGGGAGGGAGAGAGAATGAAGGGTACTAGGAGAATCACCAGCTCACCGTGAAGCTCACAGAGCGGTCGTCGAGTTCGGGGGCGGCCTGAATCACCCGTGGAGACGGCGGCCGGAGTTCGTACAAGAGGTGCCAATTGAGGCAAACAATAGAGGAGATCAAGGTGGTCACAGTAACATGCGCTATGGAGCTCGGGGCTACCAGTAATGGCGAGGTACCGGCGAGGTTGGAGTCTAGGGTTCGGGCTTTGTGTGGGCGAACTCTAGAGAGAGGGGGGGCCAAGAGAAGAGGATAGGGAAAGAGAGGAGAGACGTGCGGTATTTTGCGCATCCTAGGGTAGTCGTCGGGTCCAGGGGCGGTCGGCGAACCGGAAGAAGGCACGCAACTGCCTTCTCGCGGTCCTTCTGTCTCGGGGAGGAAGACAAGAAAAGAGGGGCGAAGGGGTATGCGGGCCAGGGTTGGGCTGCTGCTGGGCTGAGCTAGTCTGCAGGGAGCTGCGTGCGGCTGCAGGGAGAGAAGGGGAGAGGGAGAGAGGCGACCTGGGCTGGGCCTGGAATGGTCTGTGTCAACACCCGGATTTTTCAATCCTAGATGCCTGTTATGCCATACATCGCAATCCCAGGATTACCATTTTTGCGAGACATAATAGAATTTGATACCATAGTACTTCATCCATTACAAACGGTACATAAGTTCTTACACAAATAGGGATCTCATGATCCAGTTCTTAATACAGTATCAAGCAGCGGAATACGTAATAATAACGGTAGCGTAGGCGAATCTCCATCTTCGGGGTCACAGGCAATGCTGACGATGGGAGATGATCCTAGTTGTCGTAACCTTCCTAGGGTCCATCCTCCAGGTACTCCTCTTCATAGTCTGGCCATGGGAATAGCCAGGGACAAAGCCATGAGTACTCTTTAAGTACTCGCAAACTAATACTAACATGTAAAGGGGTTTTTGTATAATAGGACACTAGGCTCTAGGGTTGTTTTGCAAAAGCCAGATTTATCTCTACTAAGTTCCAGAGCTAGTCACAATTTTATAACTCCTAAGTGGGAACTTGTATTTCCGGTCACAACTCTGTTGTGGTCAAGTCAAAGTCTCAATTCATTTCACAAGTCATTTTGAAAAGTCTGACGGGGGCACAGTATGGCCACTCCAACTGTCCATAACAGCGGACGCGGCTATTCGAATAGTTTGACACTCTGTAGAGATTCTACACTTTCACCACAACATTCGATACATCCGTCAGGAACAAATCCTGAATTTACCATACTCAGTATGCGGATAATCAATCCTAACCTTTCAATTACACGCCCTTGTATAAGCACCTCTCCTGTGAGTTTGGCCTCCCAACCATGACCACTGTCATCTTGGGTACTGCACAGGTGGACAATCTTCACAAGGTAGCCTCAGCTCAGACCTTGGCCGGGAGGGAACTAATACTAAGGGATATAAGTTTCCAGTCAAGCCCTACCCAATATTCGGGTATTGTGGTTGTACGATAAAATTGGAATGGTATCGCATCCAGACAACCATCAGTTTTATAAGGGGCTAAGGCTCATGCCTCAACATTTTTATCACCAGAATCATCAAGTGTTTGGAAACACATGTCCAAAACATTTCAATAGAATGATCCATCATTCCAAGGTTTTCATAACCATTTTTCCACCAAGTATTCCCATCTAAAAGTTGATCAAGTTTTATGCTTAGCACTAGCATCTACAGGTGGGGATAGTAATGATGAGGGGTGTTAAACTGGTGGAGTTTCGACTAAGTACAACCTTATATCTTAGGCTGAGGTCATGGTTTCTAACTCAGGACAAAATTTAATGCTCTTGATACAACCTTCAGCACAACTGTCTAGTATCTACCAAACTCTTAGGTAGACTCTAAGTAAGCTTTGATAAAGAAATAAAGTAAGAAACTTGCAAGTAAAACTAGGATTGGTTTCTCAAATGAGTATGATCACATATGCTTAAGGCATATAGTAGTCATATCACAAGTATGGGTTTGTGGCATCAGTAGGGTATCTTGCAAGGGTTAGCTTGCACAATCACTAGTAGTATTAGGCTTGCATCAGTGTCAATATAAGCTTGCATAGTTACTATCTTGCCTTGTGCAGAGCAGTGGTTGAAGTTCTCCTCGGCTTAAGATTTAATATTCTCCAAACCAAATATGGGATCATGTTGACACATGTCATCACCACATATTGTAGTCCATGGGAATGTGATTTAAAGTGGTGTCACAATTTAATAAGGTTTTACCCTTTTATTTTAATTAATTAAAGTGGCTAGAAATGCTTATGTAGCATTCTTTTATTACTTGAACATTATTTCTGCAAGTAAACCTATATATTTTTATATATTCTGAAAGGTATGGTTAAATGTGATTTTTGAGAGTTGGAATCAACTCAAAAGCTTTTATGGTTTAAATTTGAAAAATGTTTAAATGCAGAAAAGCTTCTGCCTTGTTATTTTTACTATGGGTGATCTATAGATCCAAATGACTTGAATCCAACGGGCTTGGATTAAGCATTCATAGACCTTTCCAACAAAATTGGTTTCATCCAATTTGGTGTACTGAATCGATCTGGGTTGATTTTTGAAGTTGGGTGCTGAAGTGTGTTTGAATTTAAATAGAAAAGGATTTAATTTGAATTGTTGGGCTGCGCGGGAAATTTTACTGGGCCGGCCTGCTAAGCGCAGTTATCCCGCGGGCTGCTTAAGTGGGTGTCCCCACTTGTCAGTGACACGGGGCTGGGCGAAGCGGTATGGGGCAACATGGATCGTTCGATCTAGTTCTAATCTAACGGCTGAGAGTCATCGTCGACGTGAGACAACTCCGGCGAGAATGAAACCTAGCGCTGCCAGTGAGGGGTGCTGGGGGCTCACCGGGGTACGGGCGAGGGTCGGCGAGGCGGGCGAACGACGAAGTCGACGGCGGCGAACCTCCTGGTACCGGTGGCTTCTCATGGGGCGGCTCCAATCGCTGGCTCCTTTCTTCTCCGGCAGCGGCAGGCTCGAGTGAAATTCCGGCGAGGTGGTGCTCGCCTTGCTCTGAGAATGGTGTGGCACGATCAGTGAGGAGAGGGGAGTGATATGGTGTGAAGGGGGTGGCCTCTATTTATAGTCGAGCGAGGGGACCGTCGGGGCGCACGGTGAGCTCGTCGGGGGCGACGTTACAGGCGGCTAATGGCATCGACAAGGGTAGGGGACGGTGCTGTGTCTCCTGGCGATGCTCCACGACATGTTCGCGAGGCATGGGGCGGTGTGGTTTGGTCTGGAACGGCCGGTGCTCTGCGCGGCAGAGGTGGCGTCCTCGACGGCGGGCGGTGGCTGTATGGCACGGGGCGGCAAACGGGGATGCCTGGCGGTCTCCTGGGTCGGTGGTGATCGTGTGTGCACGTGGTGAGGGCGGCGTGCGGTCTGTGGATGCTGATCGAGGGTGGCGCTCTGGCGCACGCTCGGCATGGTCTGGGCGTGGCTTGTGCGAGTGGTCCAGGGCTTGGCAACACTCGCGGCTGGGACAGGGAGTGGCGGTGGACGGTGGGCTGCCTCCCAGACAAGGTTGGCACGGCTAGTTCTTCCTCTAGTTTGCTGTCCACAATGGGGTGACATGGGGGTGCTCGGCTGTTCACCATTAATGGCAATCGCAAGCTCACAGGGGTGCTAGTGTTGGGCTATTCTTTCTAGATGATCTACTGAGTTGTGTGTGAGCTAACTAGGGAACAAGTTAGGCAAGAATCACTGCACACTATAGTGTTTGATGTTTTGTTTGATTTGTATCTGCAAACTGTTTGATGAAATGGCCGCATGAAATCAAGTTTTGAATTTTGAAATGATTTTTGGTGGGTTTGCTAGATTGGTTCTGGTGAGTCTGCAGATGCTTGGGTTTTGAATGTTGAGCTTGTTTGAGTGGGTTTTGAAAAAGTGGGATCTTCCCATATGAAGAAGATTCAATTTTGAATTGTCATTTAAACTATGCATTTGAAAGTTTCTGGATGATCACAAAGTGGGCCTTGATACCTTGTTATGGGTACATTCAAGGGGTGCAAAGATCCAGAAAAGTTTTTGTTAGGTTTTGAAAGTTTGAGACAGCCAAAGTAGGCATGGGAGTTAAATTGGTCAAAATGACCATTCACTTCATATATGTGTTTTGATTTACTTGTCTTTAGGAAAAGTGTGGGAAATGTTTTAGATGATGTTCATTTCACCTAAGAAACATTTTACAAGCAATGGATCACACAAACAAGGTGGTTTTTAAAGAAACTCAAAATTCATGCATACACATATACATGTATTCATGAGTTGATTTAGAAAAGTTTTTGTTAACCCTAATCTTGATGATTACTGTTTAGATGATCTAAGTTTGGTATTTTTGGGATGTTACAAACCTTCCCCCCTTAAACAAAATCTCGTCCCGAGATTTGAAAAGGACGAAAAGATTACCTAGGATTTGAAGAGATCTAGAAACTCCGTCCTGATGTGATCTTCGCGTTCCCAGGTAGCTTCCTCTTCTTTGTGGTTGCTCCACTGAATCTTGAGAAACTTGATGCTTCGGGTTCTGGTAGTTCGAAAGGCTTCTTCCAAAATACAGATGGGTACTTCGGGATAGGTTAGGTCATCGTTGATCTCTATGGTCCGGTGATCGATATTCTTGAACACTTCGGTCTTCTCGGGGACTTCGGGACACTTGCGAAGTAACGAGATATGGAATACATTGTGCACAGCTGACATCTCTTCAGGTAGTTCCAGTTGATACGATACTTCTCCTCGACGGTTCAAAATTTTGAAAGGTCCGATATATCTGGGGGCTAACTTTCCTTTGAGTTGGAAACGCTGCATTCCCTTCAATGGCGACACTTTCAGATAAACAAAATCTCTGATGTTGAAGGCGAGGTCTCGACGTCTCTTGTCGGCGTAACTCTTCTGTCGGGATTGGGCGGTATTGAGGTGCTCACGAATCTTGTGAACTTTCTCTTCTGCTTCTTGTAGGATGTCGGGTCCAAAGATCTGACTCTCTCCTACTTCCGACCAGTTCAAAGGGGTGTGGCACTTTCTTCCATACATGAATTCAAATGGGGCCATTTGCAAACTGGCTTGGTAATTGTTGTTGTATGAAAATTCTGCAAACGGCAGACAGTCTTCCCACTTGGATCCATATTCTAGCACACATGCTCTAAGCATATCTTCGAGTATTTGGTTTACTCGCTCCGTTTGTCCATCGATCTGAGGGTGATACACGGTACTGAAATCTAGGCGGGTTCCTAAACCTTCTTGGACTTTCTTCTAGAATCTCGAGGTAAACTGAGTTCCTCGATCCGATACGATGTTCTTGGGGACTCCATGCAAACTAACAATTCTAGCGATGTACAACTCTGCTAGCTTCGAACTCTGATAGGTGGTTTTGACGGGCAAGAAATGGGCGGCTTTGGACAATCTGTCCACTATGACCCAAATAGAGTCATTTCCCCTACTAGAAGTTGGTAGTCCAGTGATAAAGTCCATTCCTACTGAATCCCATTTCCATTCCGGAATTTGCAAAGGTTGCAACAATCTAGCGGGTCTTTGATGTCCTGCCTTGACTCGCTGACATATATCACACTTGGCGATATAGCTTCCAATTTCTCTCTTCATCTTATGCCACCTAAATTGCTCTTTCAAATCTTGATACTTCTTAGTTCCTCCGGGATGGATAGAATAAAGAGTATCATGAGCCTCCTTCAAGATAACTTCTTTCAACTCAGAATCTGATGGTACACAAAGGCGTCCTTTGTACCACAAAACTCCTTCTTCGTCCTCGGTGAATCCGGGTACTTTGCCTGTACCGATACGACGCTTAATTCCGTCGATACTAGCATTTCCTTTCTGCGCCTCTTTAATCTGACTGATCAAAGTGGGCTGAAGTTCTATGCTAGCCAAAAATCATTCACTTACTAATTCCATTCGAAAATCTTCCATCTCTTTGTGCAAACTTGGTTGCTCCTTCAAAATCATGGAGTTCAAGTGGCACGGCAATCTGCTAAGGGCATCGGCTACCACGTTGGCTTTACCAGGGTGATAGTGAATGTCCAGGTTGTAATCCTTGATTAACTCAATCCATCTTCTTCGCCTCATATTCAGATCCTTCTGAGTGAATATATACTTTAGGCTCTTGTGATCCGAATAAATCTCACAACGATTTCCCATCAGGTAATGTCTCCTTGTCTTCAGGGCTAGAACTACGGCTGCGAGTTCGAGGTCATGGGTTGGGTAATTTTGTTCATGTTGCTTCAATTGTCGCAATAGATAAGATATAACTTTGCCTTCTTGCATTAGCACACATCCGAGACCAATCTTGGATGCGTCACAATACACATCGAAGGGCTTCGTGATATCCGGCATGATTAAGATTGGGGCTGATATTAATCTCCTCTTGAGTTCTTGAAAACTCGCTTCACACTTGTCTGTCCATTCAAACTTCTTATCCTTCTTCAGCAATTGGGTCATGGGTCGGGATACTAGAGAATCCTTCTACAAATTGGCGGTAATATCCCGCCAATCCGAGAAAAGCACGAACTTGGGTTTGAGTGGTGGGGGCTTGCCAATCTTCTACATCTTTCACTTTGGTAGGGTCAACGGCAATTCCTCCGGCTGATACAATGTGACCGAGGAATCCTACCTCCTGTAACCAGAATTCACATTTGCTAAACTTTGCATACAACTGATGCTCTCTAAGGGTTCCAAGAATGGTCCTTAGGTGTAGCTCATGTTCTTCTTCTGATTTGGAATAAATCAGAATGTCATCGATGAAAACAACGACAAACTTATCCAGGAAGTCCATAAAAATCATATTCATGAGGTTCATGAAATAAGCGGGGGCATTGGTTAATCCAAAAGACATGACTATATACTCGTACAATCCATATCTGGTGGTAAAGGAAGTCTTTGGGATATCCTCTGCACAAATTTTGAGTTGATGATAGCCAGTTCTAAGATCAATCTTAGAAAACACCTAGGCACCGGTCAACTGATCAAACAAATCCTCTATCTTGGGCAAGGGGTACTTGTTCTTGATGGTGACATCATTCAACTTCCTATAATCCGTACACAAACGGTTACCTCCATCCTTCTTGTCCACAAACAAGACAGGTGATCTCCATGGGGACGCACTTGGTTGAATCAATCCAATTTCCAACATGGAATCCAGTTGCTTCTTTAGTTCTTCTAGTTCTGACGGGTTCATACTATAGGGTCTCTGGGCTATGGGTCCTATTCCGAGGATTAGTTCGATGATAAACTCGATATCCCGATCTGGGGGCATACCGGGCAAAACATCTGGAAATATGTCGGGGTATTCATAGACTATCCGGACTTGTTCAATGGTAGGTTGGGCTAGAATCTTGTTACACTTGAATTGGCGAGGTAAGGTTTCAGATATATGCTCGACTGATATTCCGGCGGTACTGGTCATGGTGATGGCTTTCTTGGCACAGTCAATCAATCCTTTATGTTTGGACATCCAATCCATTCCTAGTACTACTTCCAAACCTTTAGTTCCGAGTACTATTAGATTAGCATAAAAATCTATGCCATGGATTCGGATAGGGATGGCCTTGCAAATTTGCCTAGCCTTGGTGGTTGATCCGGGAATTTGTACAATCATCACATGCTTCAATTTGGTTGGTTGAATTTTACTAGTGCAGGCAAATTCTTCGGTGACAAATGAATGCGATGCACCAGAATCAATCAACACTCTTGCAAGTACTGAATTAACAGAAAACATACCCAGCACGACGTCTGGCGCTTCCTGAGCTTCTTCAGCATGCATGAGAAAAAGACGGCCATTGCGGTTGAGTGGATTTCCTGGGGCAAATCTTCTCCCTGGATGGACACGACGCTGTTACTGAGCTGGGGCATTGGCGTTGGGGGCTGTAGCATTCTTCTTGTTGGGGCACTCGTTGGAATAGTGGCCTTTATTTCCACAGTCATAACAGGTCACTTGTGACTTGTCCTTGGCTGCGACAGGCACAACATTCCTTCCAGTCCTCGGGGCGGTGTTGGGGTTGGCGGT
The DNA here is from genome assembly GCA_910589765.1 of Avena atlantica. Lineage (NCBI taxonomy): Eukaryota > Viridiplantae > Streptophyta > Magnoliopsida > Poales > Poaceae > Avena > Avena atlantica. Next base: position 336,192,867 of record OU342733.1, read on the forward strand.
AACATTGTTGTTGTTGAACTTGGGTGGGGCACGGGTGAAATTTCTAGAGTTGCCGGGGTTGTTGTGATTTCCTACGGGTCTAGGGTTTCCACGGTTGGGATAGGTTGGACGGGTCATAGGGGTCTGTTGGTTCTTGGGGCAAATCCTGGAGATGGGTTGGGGCGATACTTTGGGGTCTGATGGGTTCCTGGTTGATGCATCATGCGACGCTTGCGGTTCTCATTGGCCTGGTTGATCTTTCCTTCCATCTGGATAGCAGAGTCGACAAGGGCTTCAATATCAACAAAGGGGATATTGACTAACACTGTCTGCATCTCGTCATGCAGACCATTCAGGAATCTTTCTTTCTTCTTGGCTTCGGTGTCTATCTCGTCCGGGGCATACCTAGCTAATGACAAAAATTTGTCACGGTATTCCACTACAGTCATCCTTCTTTGCTTTAGCTCTCTGAACTCGTCTCTCATTCTCTTGATCAAACCTGGTGGCACATGGGTTATGCTAAACTTGACCTTGAATTCCTCCCAGGTCATCATCTGGCCTCCGGTCATTGCACGAACACTGTTCCACCATTCCCTGGCATCTCCGGCTAGATAATGGGTGGCGAATAGGACTTTCTCGTTGGCTTCCACTCCTGCTACTTCTATGTTATTTTCCATGGTTTGCAGCCAATCATCGGCGTCTAGGGGTTCTTCTGACTTGGTGAAAACGGGTGGGTTGGTATTCTGGAAATTCTTGAGCTTAGATCCATGGTTGTCCTGATTTCCATGGCCTTGGTTGTTGTGGGCTAGCTGGGCTATCTGTTGCAGGGTGGCTAGTTTGGCTTGACGTTCCGCTCTTTCAGCTTCGCGGTCAGAAGTCAACATTTGCAGGATCTGCAACATCGGGTCCGGGGCTAAACCACTTCCTCCACGTGGCATCTGAAGATTGATATAGATCATGAGAAAAGAGGGAAATTTCTAAGGTTTTGGGTCTTTGAGAAGTTGTTAGAGTTTGACTCAGGTTTTTCTAGCAACTTGCTTTTTCATTCATTCACTCATAGCACACAGTACAACACACACCACAACAAAGAAAAACAGATGGTTTTAAGAACCATTCTGGAAACTACGATACAGTGGGACCGACTGCTACTCACTATGCTAGTGCTCAGTGCTACTACTCCTCGGAGTCTGTGGCTTCATCATCTTCAGCATCATCGATGAAGGCGAAATCATCCTCATCGGTGAAGAAGTCCATGGCCTGATCCTCCAGGAAATCATCGTCATCGCTGAGATAGGAGTAAGGGTCTCCCCGAAGATACTCTCCGGCATTCTCCCTTTCCTCTAACTGCATGTCTCGCTCATGGATGGTCTCTTCCAGAGAGGAGATGCGATGGCGAAGACGGGCAATAATGCGCTCCTTCTTGTCGAGCTGACGGCGGCGAGACTTGCGATCCTTTGCTAGCATGGCGATGGTCTGGTCCTTCGTCTTGATGATGGCAGACTTATGGTTACAATAGTCACGGCAGTTGTCCAATTCCTGCTGACGATCATACATCATGAAGCTAAGGTGGTCCAATTGAGTCTTCAGCTCGGGGTGGTATGGGGCTTCCAATGGTTGTCCATTTGCATCACGTCTTGGGCAAAACTCAAAGCGAGTACCCTTGATCTGATTGATGCTCTGCCCACACAGACGGGAAAGAGCTTCCTGCATTGCTCTGGCAAGTCCATCGAGCCAGTTGTCTTCTGTCAAGGTAAACTGAATTCCCTCCGCAGTGGGAGGTTCAATCTTTCCTCGGAGACTTGCAACAATCAGCCACTGCAGATCTTATCCTCCTTGATCATTGAGCTGAGCTCCGAAGAACTCGGGATGCGGACGCTCCAGAAGTTCCGAAAGTTGATCTAGATCCCTCTCAAAGATAACGTTTCCTCCATTCCCGAGTTGGTAAAACTTGCTGTACTTCACGTCCATCTATAAAAATAGAGGATGATTAGATTAGCAGAGTGATCAAGTGTGTCAAAATTTTATCTATTTTGCAAGAGTTTTTGAGGAATATGAAGTTTTATGAAAGAATTAAAGAGGTAAGAATGAGAATAGGTTTTTGTAAATATTTGATTTTCTTTGGTTTTGAAACTAAGTTTTTGGTTCAACGTCCAGTCTAACTAGGGTCTCCTATGGTCAGGATGGCTCTGATACCAACTTGTCAACACCCGGATTTTTCAATCCTAGATGCCTGTTATGCCATACATCGCAATCCCAGGATTACCATTTTTGCGAGACATAACAGAATTGGATACCATAGTACTTCATCTATTATAAACGGTACATAAGTTCTTACACAAATAGGGATCTCATGATCCAGTTCTTAATACAGTATCAAGCAGCGGAATACGTAATAATAACGGTAGCGTAGGCGAATCTCCATCTTTGGGGTCACAGGCAATGCTGACGATGGGAGATGATCCTAGTTGTCGTAACCTTCCTGGGGTCCATCCTCCGGGTACTCCTCTTCATAGTCTGGCCATGGGAATAGCCAGGGATAAAGCCATGAGTACTCTTTAAGTACTCGCAAACTAATACTAACATGTAAAGGGGTTTTTGTATAATAGGACACTAGGCTCTAGGGTTGTTTTGCAAAAGCCAGATTTATCTCTACTAAGTTCCAGAGCTAGTCACAATTTTATAACTCCTAAGTGGGAACTTGAATTTCCGGTCACAACTCTGTTGTGGTCAAGTCAAAGTCTCAATTCATTTCACAAGTCATTTTGAAAATTCTGACGGTGGAACAGTATGGCCACTCCAACTGTCCATGACCGCGGACGCGGCTATTCGAATAGTTTGACACTCTGCAGAGATTGTACACTTTCACCACAACATTCGATACATCCGTCAGGAACAAATCCAGAATTTAGCATACTCAGTATGCGGATAATCAATCCTAACCTTTCAATTACACGCCCTAGTATAAGCACCTCTCCTGTGAGTTTGGCCTCCCAACCATGACCACTGTCATCTTGGGTACTGCACAGGTGGACAATCTTCACAAGGTAGCCTCAGCTCAGACCTTGGCCGGGAGGGAACTAATACTAAGGGATATAAGTTTCCAGTCAAGCCCTACCCAATATTCGGGTATTGTGGTTGTACGATAAAATTGGAATGGTATCGCATCCAGACAACCATCAGTTTTATAAGGGGCTAAGGCTCATGCCTCAACATTTTTATCACCAGAATCATCAAGTGTTTGGAAACACATGTCCAAAACATTTCAATAGAATGATCCATCATTCCAAGGTTTTCATAACCATTTTTCCACCAAGTATTCCCATCTAAAAGTTGATCAAGTTTTATGCTTAGCACTAGCATCTACAGGTGGGGGTAGTAATGATGAGGGGTGGTAAACTGGTGGAGTTTCGACTAAGTACAACCTTATATCTTAGGCTGAGGTCATGGTTTCTAACTCAGGCCAAAATTTAATGCTCTTGATACAACCTTCAGCACAACTGTCTAGTATCTACCAAACTCTTAGGTAGACTCTAAGTAAGCTTTGATAAAGAAATAAAGTAAGAAACTTGCAAGTAAAACTAGGATTGGTTTCTCAAATGAGTATGATCACATATGCTTAAGGCATATAGTAGTCATATCACAAGTATGGGTTTGTGGCATCAGTAGGGTATCTTGCAAGGGTTAGCTTGCACAATCACTAGTAGTATTAGGCTTGCATCAGTGTCAATATAAGCTTGCATAGTTACTAGCTTGCCTTGTGCAGAGCAGTGGTTGAAGTTCTCCTTGGCTTCCTCTTCTTAGTATCCTCCTTCCTCCTCGTAGTATCCTTGGTCGGTACTAGCGTCTATGAATAAATACGAGGTACACAATCACCAAACAATACTTAACTACTTGCATTCATCACACACAAGGGTCCTATAGATGATCTAGCATCATCTCTAACCTTACAAGGTTAAGGCTTGCTTTAATACTTTTTATTTTTAGAAAAGTAATTTCTACTCATTGAAAAACTACTTAAGATTTAATATTCTCCAAACCAAATATGCGATCATGTTGACACATGTCATCACCACATATTGTAGTCCATGGGAATGTGATTTAAAGTGGTGTCACAATTTAATAAGGTTTTACCCTTTTATTTTAATTAATTAAAGTGGCTAGAAATGCTTATGTAGCATTCTTTTATTACTTGAACATTATTTCTGCAAGTAAACCTATATATTTTTATATATTCTGAAAGGTATGGTTAAATGTGATTTTTGAGAGTTGGAATCAACTCAAAAGCTTTTATGGTTTAAATTTGAAAAATGTTTAAATGCAGAAAAGCTTCTGCCTTGTTATTTTTACTATGGGTGATCTATAGATCCAAATGACTTGAATCCAACGGGCTTGGATTAAGCATTCACAGAACTTTCCAACAAAATTGGTTTCATCCAATTTGGTGTACTGAATCGATCTGGGTTGATTTTTGAAGTTGGGTGCTGAAGTGTGTTTGAATTTAAATAGAAAAGGATTTAATTTGAATTGTTGGGCTGCGCGGGAAATTTTACTGGGCCGGCCTGCTAAGCGCAGTTATCCCGCGGGCTGCTTAAGTGGGTGTCCCCACTTGTCAGTGACACGGGGCTGGGCGAAGCGGTATGGGGCAACATGGATCGTTCGATCTAGTTCTAATCTAACGGCTGAGAGTCATCGTCGACGTGAGACAACTCCGGCAAGAACGAAACCTAGCGCTGCCAGTGAGGGGTGCTGGGGGCTCACCGGGGTACGGGCGAGGGTCGGCGAGGCGGGCGAACGACGAAGTCGACGACGGCGAACCTCCTGGTACCGGTGGCTTCTCATGGGGCGGCTCCAATCGCTGGCTCCTTTCTTCTCCGGCAGCGGCAGGCTCCAGTGAAATTCCGGCGAGGTGGTGCTCGCCTTGCTCTGAGAATGGTGTGGCACGATCAGTGACGAGAGGGGAGTGAGATGGTGTGAAGAAATCGTGCGGGGGTGGCCTCTATTTATAGTCAAGCGAGGGGACCGTCGGGGCGCACGATGAGCTCGTCGGGGGCGATGTTACAGGCGGCTAATGGCATGGGCAAGGGTAGGGGACGGTGCTGTGTCTCCTGGCGATGCTCCACGACATGTTCGCGAGGCATGGGGAGGTGTGGTTTGGTCTGGAACGGCCGGTGCTCTGCGCGGCAGAGGTGGCGTCTTCGACGGCGGGCGGTGGCTGTATGGCACGGGGCGGCAAACGGGGATGTCTGGCGGTCTCCTGGGTTGGTGGTGATCGTGTGTGCACGTGGTGAGGGCGGCGTGCGGTCTGTGGATGCTGATCGAGGGTGGCGCTCTGGCGCACGCTCGGCATGGTCTGGGCGTGGCTTGTGCGAGTGGTCCAGGGCTTGGCAACGCTCGCGGCTGGGACAGGGAGTGGCGGTGGACGGTGGGCTGCCTCCCAGACAAGGTTGGCACGGCTAGTTCTTCCTCTAGCTTGCTGTCCACAATGGGGTGACATGGGGGTGCTCGGCTGTTCACCATTAATGGAAATCGCAAGCTCACAGGGGTGCTAGTGTTGGGCTATTCTTTCTAGATGATCTACTGAGTTGTGTGTGAGCTAACTAGGGAACAAGTTAGGCAAGAATCACTGCACACTATAGTGTTTGATGTTTTGTTTGATTTGTGTCTGCAAACTGTTTGATGAAATGGCCGCATGAAATCAAGTTTTGAATTTTGAAATGATTTTTGGTGGGTTTGCTAGATTGGTTCTGGTGAGTCTGCAGATGCTTGGGTTTTGAAAGTTGAGCTTGTTTGAGTGGGTTTTGAAAAAGTGGGATCTTCCCATATGAAGAAGATTCAATTTTGAATTGTCATTTAAACTATGCATTTGAAAGTTTCTGGATGATCACAAAGTGGTCCTTGATACCTTGTTATGGGTACATTCAAGGGGTGCAAAGATCCAGAAAAGTTTTTGTTAGGTTTTGAAAGTTTGAGACAGCCAAAGTAGGCATGGGAGTTAAATTGGTCAAAATGACCATTCACTTCATATATGTGTTTTGATTTACTTGTCTTTAGGAAAAGTGTGGGAAATGTTTTAGATGATGTTCATTTCACCTAAGAAACATTTTACAAGCAATGGATCACACAAACAAGGTGGTTTTTAAAGAAACTCAAAATTCATGCATACACATATACATGTATTCATGAGTTGATTTAGAAAAGTTTTTGTTAACCCTAATCTTGATGATTACTGTTTAGATGATCTAAGTTTGGTATTTTTGGGATGTTACAGTCTGGCTCTGTTTTTTTAACAAACCATATTTCCTTTTCAGTTTTCTCATTTTTCATTTGCAAAACTATTTGAAATCTGTTTTAAATAGTTTTCAAAATACAAGAGGCCTGGTAAAATATCTGAAAACACTAAGGGGCCTTTATAACAATTTGGCTCCACATATTTTGATAGTTTTCAAAATTCAAACCATTTTGAGTTGATTTGAGAGAGAGAGGGAAACTAGGGTTTAGGGTTTTACTTTATTTCCATTTTTTTTGAAAGGAATGCGGTAGGGGAAGCCCCTACAGCAAGTTTTTTTTGAAATAATAAGACCCCAAATCTGTGTCCGTGAGGACTTGAACCTGGGTGGCTGGGTTGTACATCCACTTCCCTAACCAAGTGAGCTAGACTCACTTCTTGTTTTACTTTATTTCTTAAAGCATTGATTTTTAAATGATGTTTATCATGTATAAACAAAACCCTAATTAAGGATTAACTAAAACCGGGGCGTTACAGCTCTATCCCCCTTACGAGAATCTCGACCCGAGATTCATAAGGTAGTAAAAGAGACAGAGAGAGAAAGAAATAGGGCCACTTCTAAGAGTAAGAGGGAAACACACTAAACAACACTTAGAGCATCTCATGGTCAACTCATGGATGGAGTGTTCAGAAACAACTCTGATATGACAACATGAAACACATCAAGATAACGGAGGAAACAACAGGAGAAAGTTTCAAGTTGTTAGATAGCTGGTCTTCATAAGGATTGAGACCATGGCACTTGCAGGAGGTTTTGAAGATTCTGAAGAAGAAAGCTTCCAACAGAAATAACATAACCATAGACTTCGATAGGGAACCTATACTAAACGGCTTATTTTTGGGTTGTAGAGATATGGATCAACAAAACCAAGTTTTTGAACTGCTTTTGAAACAGAAGGTTCACTCTTTCATCCAACAGAAGACCAAGACAGAAAGTTGTTTTGGTTGAGAGGACTCATAAGAGCCACAAGAAACATGTAATCAAGAGGAACTACAGATTACCAAAATCATAGCCACTCTTATAACATGGTTGAGAAAGCGAAGGAAACTCTTTATTCATCCAGGTTTATCAAAATCTTTGCCAAAGATCATGATATCACTTTACACCACTAGATGAGTAAGTAAAGAAGATTCCCGATGACACAAGAAGAAAGAACCTTCATTCTGAGACTTCAATTACTTGGAACAACAATGATTGCCAACATAAAAGAGTCTATAGGATTGACCAAGAGACATTCAGCAACACTACTTCAAATGTTCTCCTTGATGTTCGAGAAATCAATCATCAAGTAAAGGTCGGACTTCATAGACAAAGGAAACCATGAGCACAACTCCTATAATCAAATTATAGAGTAAGTCTCATGAAGAGTGGTTGTTACTGTTGAATCAAGATAATATGACAAGAGGTCTTTCCGGCTAAGTGTGTCAACCATTACATCAATCTTGCCAGATTTACAAAGAGACCAATATCAAAACCTTGAGGAACACCAACCATCATTACCGCTTGAGATTCAGCTTTGGTTAGGTGGGACGATACTTCAGACTCAGCATGTCCGAATAGTAAGTTTGTAACATTTACACAGAGGTAAAGTCACTAGATTCTCAAGATAGGAACTATAGTGTAAAGCTCCAAAAGATGAGCTAGATTGCTAAACCTATGCATTAGCAACTTGTCGAAAGACAACTGCACACACATAAAGTGCTAACAATAAAGCACACATGTGTCCTTAAGGAATGGAGTTAACTCTAGTCGAATCCACGGCAACATCTTTCAACAAATTGCACGTGAACCAGAGAAGATTACTTCTAACATCCAGAACTCATACTTCGAATGACACGAAGACTGTTCTCAAAAGTTTCCAACATTAATGACCAACGTCCCATATGAATCCAATCTAACATGGACAGGATAAGGATATTGTCGATGGGCTCAACAACAAACTTGTCGAGACACTCCAAGAAGATGGACTCACATGTTGCTTGAACGAGGCAAACATATTGGTCAGACCAAAGGACATGAAGATGTACCTAAGTGAAAAATCACAAGAAGAAACATTATCAAAATAGTCCTTGGAACTGAGTTTGATTTGACGATAACCCAAATCAAATCAAAGATGGGGAAGATAATATGTCCACAAAGGAAATACTATCTTTCTTCAACACGGACAAAACTAGACATCCCTTTCCAGAGGAACTGGGTTGGGTAGAACTTTCGTCTTACAACTCTCCAAGTTGTTGTTTAAGCTCAACCAACTAGTTCAGGGGTATCCAGTACGGATCCTTGGATAAAGGAGCAGTTCGAAGAACTGACTTACTCAAGAACTTGACATCACGGTCATGTGGCAACACGGAGATACTTCTAGAAAGACGTCCAGAATATCACGAACCACCGATATGTCACTTAGTTCGAGAGGAAACTTGCTTGGTAAGGCAAGAAGACATAGTCTCAAAGCTTCAGCACAAGCCTAACTCTTTGAACGAAGAGATGTACCAGAATAGCGGACTTGGTAGCACAATCAAACTTCACTTAGTGATAGGGTTAACCAATCACACTAATAATGACACATATGTCCTTTGAGTTCAAAACAATAAAAAATTGCTAAAAAACTCGAATAGCCACATCATTACGCACACGCATCACTTACGAGCGCGAAAGCTTGAGGAAGGGTGGGAAAATATGTGTAAGAGCATCACTTCCTTAAGGGGTCATGAAACTCCGCATAACCTCTTAGTATAAAAGAATGTGACACTTTAAGGTGGAACAGACAGAAGTTATCAATGCATCTTGATCTGCATATTTACAACACTTTGACCTGGTCCTAGATATTACGAGGTACTGGAGTTTGTTTCTCCTAACATCCCAAAATGGGCTGTCTTGACGAACCACAAGAGTATCTTACATCAGAAGACACTGATGCATGTTTACTACTTGGCTACCAATTGGTAGACAAAGGTCGGAAAACAACAAAGGAAGAGGAACATACTCAGGATAGAATCCCGAGATGTGGATGCATAAATCAACAACCTTCCGAAAACCAATGCAAAGAAAGGGAAAGGTGTGGCAGAGTCACGAGTATAGAGGCGAGACTCACGAGAGGTACTCTTGTCGTGATCTATTTGGTTCCATTAAGAACATTTGCCATAGCTAGTGGTAGGGGAAGTCCTTGGTTGTCACAATTCAATCGCGACAAAGACCACAAGCTTGAAGGCTAGAATTGTAGTACAATCCATCCTGAGGTAATGTGTGAACATTAACGACAGGGGTCAAAGAAAGGATCTTGGGTTAAAGGTCTGATTCATGTACAAGATTCACAACACCAGAATCTAGCACAATCAGGGATCTTAGGTTCAATTCCAAGGGTTAAAACACAAAGAAAGGAGTAATTACTACTTGAGTGACATAGCGTGCACTGCAAAGTAATAATCACAAGGTAGCTTCCAAGAGAAGGAACAACTTCTAAAGTACCCAAACAAATAAAAAGGAGGCTCACGAGGCGAAAGGAAACCTCGAAGCCTAGAACAGAACACTGAAAATTCAACAATATAATATTGTGGGTCCAAAAGATAGAGAGATCATGATAGAAAGGAATCTCTCAGCTGAACAAGAGCAAGGGGAACAAAGAATTCACAACACACAACTCTAGAGAACTCAAGACTATGTTAACTGGCTTAGAAACTACATGCCCAGAAGGCACCTAAGATTTGAAAGACTAGAAGAGATATCAAAACCTTTTCAAAGTTAACACAGGATAAGGTGACCCAGATTAAGAGCGAAACTGGATAAGGAGAAAAAGAAGCATACTGTAGTTTCCGCAAATACTTTTCAGCTTTAAAAAAGTTTTCACAAGCACTAGACTCAACATCGACCAATAGCAAGGTTATCCTACGGTCGGTACTGCTCTGATACCAAGACCTGTGAGACCCCCGGGATCAGGGCTAAACAAATCCCAGACCTCCGTCTGACATAAGCTTAACCTTGAGCTCGAGAATATCCAGTGAAGAATCGGTAACACAACAGTGACCCTATGACACAAAATTTATTACACCAAGCTCATAGCTGAGCAGAGAACCAAATTATTACAAGCAGAGGTCACTGACCACAAACATCAAACAACGGAAGGAAAATTATGCTATTAAGTATAGCAAACTTAACAAATGGCCTAAGAGGCCTGAAGCATAACGATGACGTCCCAGCCCATAGATTCCAGGCTGCCGGCCGGGAACCCCAAGCTACTCATCGGTGTCGATGTAGTACCAAACTGATCTTCAGGGAACACTTACTCTGCCAAAAGTATCAACAAAGCAAGGGTGAGTACAGGTTGTACTCCACAAGACTATGGCTGGTGGAGTTGTTTTTGCATAAAGCCATATTGGTTTATAAAACAAGAGAGAGAAGAAGCTCGTCTAGTAAGAGTATTTTAAAAGGGGATAAGAGAGCGACATCTCTGAAATATTGATCATCATATTTTGATATCCACCAAGTCATCATCTGAACCCTAACTAGGATCACCCCCTCGTACCCTTGAGGAAGCATCCTTAAGCACACGTTGATCTGCCAAGTTTTACGATTAGGTTCAAGTTCTCTATGATCATCACGTCCGTTCCCAAGTCGTCCATAACCGTGGACACGGATTTCTGGAAGATTATTACCCTGCAGGGGTGTACAACTTTACCCACATGTACTAACCTTCTCTTAATGCCACTTGATAAGCCCTCTTCCTTGGAAGGCCGGCAGAGGGTGGTTAGACACGACCTTTACCTTGATTTTTCCAAGACCATGAGTCACGCAATAAGTATGGTTCCGCCGTAACAGGTCAAATCCCGAAGCCGGTACTTAAAGATGTGAGGCGAGGTTGGTTTACCAGGGGCGCCATCAACCCCGAGCAACCCGGTCCACACTTCCCTACCTGCTATGAATGCACCTCCTTCACCTCCTTCTTTCAAAAACGTTTTCAATGCGTATGTCGAATGAACGCCCAAACTATGTGACTCATGGAATCTACTAGGCAAGTTAGTCAATAAGGGGGTCCCCATAAACCCCATGTGGTTGTACGCTCATCTTGGTTCAAGAGGCAAGAACTCGGGTCCAAGTGGTGGCGAGCATGGGACTACAAAAACCACATCCCACCATGGTCTCCTATACAAGCCTTAGCATATTTAACTTATATCACCTATGATATCATCTCATCACGTTCTCATGTCATACTAGATTATCTGCGTCTGATACATCATCTGGATGGACCAGACTCAACCGCTATGCATGGCTAAGCAGGACACAGATAAAAGCTCTAGCAGTGCACACAAGCCAAACCTAGTTATGCTAGGAGCAGTGGATCAGGTAATATAAGCTCAAAGGGAGTAATGCAACAGATAGGATACTCTATCTATCAATAAAAGACCACTGTAGAATCGTATGCATCATGGAAAGAATTGAAATGCTTTTGAAATCATAGTATTATATTATGGTGGGGCTATGCGTGCCTTTGCCAGTTGATAACAGATAAACAGATCTTCGGAGGCCTTGTACTTGACTTGGTTACAGTTGGTCAAGAATTGTTCGTCGATCTTCGATGGTCTTGATCTCTGTCTACGATCTCGATCTCGATATCGTATTCTACCGGGAATAACCAAACACCGGAAAGAGAGGGAAACAATCAACAATGGCATCGATGCAATGCTCAAACATGGATGATGATATGACAAGTTGAATTGAATTGAAAAGTAACCCTAAGGCATGCTCGGTAATTTAATCGGGGTTCCAGGGGTAAAAACCCTAACTCGGGAAACTCCGGATGTATATGAGAGGGATTGGTTTTGTTCTCTAATTAAAATTGTCATGAAAGTTGCTTAACAATGCATGATTATAGCTCTAATAGATAGTTCTCATTTTTCTAAACATTTTGATATATTATACATATTTTTCTGACTTACAAATCATTAGATATTGAATTTACAAGTTTATACCATTTTCTGGAATTATTAAAACAATTGGTTTATTACATCATTATGACATCAGCTAGGGGTCAGGGTTGTTTTACACTGGGGCAGAAGCTACCCACAGCAGCTGACAGTGGGACCCCAGGCCACCTCAGCCTCCACATGGGCAGGTGGGACCCAGAGGGGGTTTGACCAGGGACTAACCGCGACTGCTGACAAGACGATGACGTCGACATGGAGTCATGCCGGCGGTTGCTCTCAGATCGGTGACGGGGAGGACGACAGGGTGCGCACGGACAAGCGGGAGCGGGTGCGCTGGATGCGGGCTAGCGCACTGAGTTGTTTAGTGGCGGCACCGCTCCGGATTGATCGCCGGAACTGCGTCGGCGCCGTGGTGCTGGGGCGACGACCATGAGCGCGTGGTGAGGGGGAGCTACAAGGGGAGGGAGAGAGAATGAAGGGTACTAGGAGAATCACCAGCTCACCGTGAATCTCACAGAGCGGTCGTCGAGTTCGGGGGCGGCCGGAATCACCCGTGGAGACGGCGGCCGGAGTTCGGACAGGAGGTGCCAATTGAGGCGCCTGAAAACCTCCTGTCTTGCGATTCTTGGGGCAAACAATAGAGGAGATCAAGGCGGTCACGGTAGCATGCGCTATGGAGCTCGGGGCTACCAGTAATGGCGAGGCACCAGCAAGGTTGGAGTCTATGGTTTGGGCTCTGCGTGGGCGAACGCTAGAGAGAGAGGGGCCGAGAGAAGAGGATTGGGAAAGAGAGGAGAGACGTGCGGTCTTCTGCGCATCCTCGGGTAGTCATCGGGTCCAGGGGCGGCAACGGCAACGTGGCGGTCGGCGAACCGGAAGAAGGCACGCAGGTGCCTTCTCGCGGTCCTTCTGTCTCGAGGAGGAAGAAAAGAAAAGAGGGGCGAAGGGGTATGCGGGCCAGGGTTGGGCTGCTGCTGGGTCGAGTTGGTCTGCAGGGAGCTGCGCGCGGCGGTAGGGAGAGAAGGGGAGAGGGAGAGAGGGGTACTGGGCTGGACCTGGAATGGTCTGGCTCTATTTTTTTTAAGAAACCCTTTTTCCTTTTTAGTTTTCTCATTTTTCATTTGAAAAACTCTTTGAAATCTGTTTTAAATAGTTTTCAAAATATAAGAGGCCTGGTAAAATATCTGAAAACACTAAGGGGCCTTTATAACAATTTGGCTCCACATATTTTGATAGTTTTCGAAATTCAAACCATTTTGAGTTGATTTGAGAGAGCGAGGGAAACTAGGGTTTAAGGTTTTACTTTATTTCTTAATGCATTGATTTTTAAATGATGCTCATGATGCACAAACAAAACCCTAATTAAGGATTAACTAAAACTGGGGTGTTACATGGAATCTCTTATAATAATGCTAGAAGTGCCCCCTCTGAACTTGAATTCATGCTCAAAGACTTTATTAGTAAACAAGACACTTTCAATAAGAATATATAGGAAAAGCTTTTAACTGTTGAGAAAAATATATCCTCTTTGTCTGAAACTCAAACTTCCTTGGTTAATGAAATGGCTGCTAAACCTGAAACTATGGAAAATACCTTTGCTTCTACTCATGCCATACAAGTTACTATTGATGAAAATGTTAGGCTATTAGCTCAACTTCATGCTAAGTGGGAAAGGGAAGCTGAAATTGATGGAAACAATAGTGTGTGCACTATCACCACTAAACCCAAGTAGCCCCTATTCCTCCTCCTACTATGCCTACCACTAGTCATGCTAAGTTTGACTTTCATATTGATGGTTGCAATATTTCAGAAGTGATTATGTTCTTGCAAAAGCTTGCTAGAAGTCCTGATGCTAGTGATATGCATGTTGCCTTCACCAAACACATTACAGATGCTCTTGTTAAGATTAAGGAAGAGAATCTAAAACACAAAGCTTCTATTCCTAGGAAAGTAGAAGATAGTTGGGAACCCATTATTAATATGCAAGTGAATGACTTTGATCTCAAAACTTCATGTGATCTTGGTTCTAGTGTCTCTATTATGCCTAGGAAGATTTATGAAATGCTTGATTTGCCACCATTAGAAGATTGTTATTTGGATGTCCCACTCAATGATAATGCTAAGAAGAAACTCATGGGGAGTATTAATAATATTACCATCATGGTTAACAATGCTTATGTCCCTGTTAATTTCTATGTTTTGGATGTTGAATACAATGCTTCTTGTCCTATTACTTTGGGAAGACCTTTTCTTAGAACAGTTGGTGCCATCATTGATATGAAAGAATGCACCATTAAATATAATTTTCCATTCAAAAAAGGTATTGAACACTTCCCAATGAGAAGAGAGAAGTTGCTTTCTGCTCCTCCTTTGAAAGCAAGATTTGATGTTAATGCTTCCTCATTTGAAAATACTTGATTCTTCTTGTTTCTTGTGCCTAACTTAAAGGCGTTAAAAAAAATTACTTGTTGGTAGATAACCCAAGAGTATCCTTTTTGTTTGCTTTTTGTGCCAACAATGACCTCTAATGAGAGGGAAGTAAGATTTGGGGAGTTGCTGTTCCGAAACAGATTTCCGTCCTCCAAAAAAAATCGTGAGGAGGCTCTGTAGCTCGGATTGAGCTCAAAATTTACGAATAAATCCCCCAGTATGTTAGATAACTTTAGTTAGTTCAGAACTTTTTGATTTGAGCAACATAAGACGTTCGAAAAATTTTGTTTCTACCTGCTGGTCTGTTTTGACAGATTTCTGTCCTTATTTGCATTTGCTTCTTATTGATTCCTTTTTGAGTTCTCTTCAGGTAAATTGAGCTTTTTGAAGGAGTTACTACAGTAGATTGTGTTTTTAGTGAAAAGCCTTGTTGTTCCAAAGCTTTGCCAGTGGTCTAATATCTTTTGAATACACTAATGTTGCTAATAAAGATTGTGTGAAGTTTTGTATGAAGGAAAAATTTCAGGTGTAGAGAGAGAATGATGTAAGGAGATGAAGAATGGACAAAAGCTAAAGCTTGGGTATGCCATCATGGTGTCACCCCAAGAAATATCCAAGAGGTACAAGCGTCAAAGCTTGGGGATGCCCAAGGCATCCCCTTATTCATCAATAAAAAGCTCAGGTTTGTCCAAACACTTAATTTTATTGTTTCATGCACAGTTGTGTTGTTCTTGGAGTGTCTTAGTTTTCGTTTGCTTTGCTTAGGTTGTTTAATTTGCTTGAATAAGGTAGTTTGGACTCCCCGTTCTCGCTGTGTTGTTTTGCAAATAAGGTTTCTTGGTATTTGGAAAGGAGTAGTAAGTTCTTGATTGAAGTGCAAAAGGATTTGCATTGACTGTGACTTAGACTTTAGCATGGCATGCTAGGTGTTGTTTTGACATTATGCTTAGTGATTATTGCTGTAGCATGTCTTGTTCCAAACAATTGGGATTGCTTAGTGTGCCTTGAATAAATTATGTGTTGTTTTAGCATGCAAAAGCATAGTATTGTCGTATTCTCCTTTGATGTTTTGCTTGGGTTGACTTGTCGCATGCTCACACCATGTTATGACTATGACAAGTCACCATTAGCCTCTATGATCATTTAGTCCTTGACTTGTAGTACCAATCTTTGCTTTGATTAGTATGCTTTGTTGCACTCCATGATTATGGTCTTTATGCTCTCTTAGTTGGTTGCTCCCAGTCTTTTGTTAGCCTCCACTTGTATGAGTAAGTTCTACTCATGCTTCCAACTCCCAAGAAACCAAGTTATTCCAAAGTGTCCACTATAAACTCCTATGCATGGTGTGTTACACCATTCCAAGTATATTCTTGTTTTCAACTATCTTCCAATTAAAAATATTTTGTTATGTGAAAACTTAGTGATTAAATCCCTCACAAACTTGATGGCACACTTTATATTCTTTGCCCCTAATAAACTTGAACCATTGTGACAACAGTTTTGTATATGCTTGCACTTATAAGTTGGAATTAGCAGAACAGTGCTGTCACGGGGAACGTTTTCAGCATTGCACTTGTACCTTGTTGTACTTAGTTGATGTCATGTTCTTTTGTCTATGGATGTCACCGGTGTGAAATAAAGAGGATACTTGTAAGTCCATGGAGTTTGTATCATGTGTTAGAGAAACACCTGGGCCGCTAGCCTAAGCCATACCTAATCATGGTGAAAACTTGCAGCATCACCATAATGAGATATCTATGAAGCACTCCGGGGAACAAAGGACGAAGGTAGAGGTATCAAACGATGAGGCCACCTCTAACTTCCATGAGAAGAGGAAAAGTTGCATTGATCCACCAGTTTGATGTACAGAGCGAACAGTAAGAGTCGGGTAGGGTGATCAGTCCATCCCGTACCCAAACTATCAACTCTATACATGAATAGGAAAAACAGGCAACTCAACTCTCGCGATTTTAGAATGAAGATCTTCACAAGCGGTATTCGGAACAAGGGATGATGCCAGCTCTGCGTTGGATCTGATGTAGATGAGGTCATCACATCGGAAAACACCGGAAGATACAACAGGAATCATATGAAAGACACAATGATTAGGTTCCGCGATGGTTCCATTGGCATGAACAACACATGCTCAAGGTATACTCCAACTTCACCAATGCTCGTCCTTCTCATATGTTTTACAACGACACGGATATCCAGCAAGGAACACATATAGATAAAGAGCTCAAGAACAAAAGATTGGATGAAGGGTACACCAACAAGATGCAGATAAGATGTTTGTAGCGCCATCGTTATAATAGGGAAGAAGCGAAACCCTAAAGGTACGACAGAAACCCAACCACGAGAAATCCTGGACTCGAAGAAAGATAAGAGGTGGATTCAAAACACGCAGAGGTGAGAGGAGAGCAGCAGAGGGGTAAGGAGTAAAATCAGACCTAATCAGAACTATCCAACCGATTTTGCAAAAATAGTTTTGACACTCTACTTCGGCCGTTAGCTAGGTTATCCTACAGGCTGGACTTGTGGGGTATCGTAACTGCTGAGCTCTGATACCACTCTGTAACACCCTCAGAATCGACCCTATGCAAGTTTTAGCGAAACCCGCCAAACCCGCATAGAAACGATTCAAAGGTGCCCACCAGGCACTTTCGTGCGGGTGGAAAACGAAGTAATAACATTACACAACAGTCCTCGATGGGACCCACAGAACAGATATATATAACAGCGACTCAAAGAGTCAAGAATACAGATATTATATACAAAGATCCAAATCACCTTGAAAATGATAGAGCGTCCGACTACGGACAAGATGCAAATGGGGCTAAGAGCCCTGAAGAATAACCAATGGCGTCCATAACCCTGCCCAGGCCAAGCCGGAAGGGTAACCCTGCTAACGACGTCGATCTCAAAACCTGCTTAAACAAAAGGGGTGCCGACAAGGGCAAAGGAAAAAGAGGAGCGTCAGTACTGAGGCCAGTACACGGCGAGGCTAGAATTCGGCGGTCCTCGCCTACATAGGTATGGTGGACTGAAGCGGCAGCGGCAGCATGCACTAAACAACCTATAGAGACTCGATACAACTGGCGGCAATCAGAGAGGGGTGAGAAAGATCTATTCGGAACCAACCGGATACTACCACCAATCAAACCCATCCTGGCGTTTCCCCCTCGACACCGATCGAGGAAGTCAACCGAGGAACTCACACAGTTGGCATTTTTATTAATTCGGTTATCGTTGCAGCAATTACTAGTCAAGTATAGATAATCATTCTGAGATAATAAGCAGTGGGCAATTTTAGTTAACCATTCCGTTATAGTTGCAACACTTACTAATCAGATACAAATAGCATGAGATAACCCCAAAACCCAGCAGTTGTTGGTACTTTTATTTAGCCATTCCGTTGTAGTTGCAATACTTACTAGTCAGGTACAATTGTCGCAAGCGACACCCAAACAAGCAATTGTAGGCAGTTTTATTTAGCCATTCCATTATAGTGAAGCTGATTACTAGTCATCATAAAGTCAAATTGATATCACTACTTTAGTTATAGTTGTCTATGATCGAGATACTGTGCTCCAAGTCGTCCATAACCGCGGACACGGCTTTCAGAAAGTTTTACCCGGCCGGGGTGCACCAATAGCAACACACACACGATCGACCTCGGAAAAACCAAATCAAAACCCAACGAGGCTTTCACGACAAAGCAATCACAGGATTCAGAAATATTTCAGGGGGCCACCCCTTAAAGTAGACCTGCAACGAAGCCGGCCGGCTCCGAGACGGACTCAAGGTTGTGGGGACGGCTGTGAACGACTGGGAACCCAAAACTGGGCTTGTCGACACCGCGGAATCGTGCCACTATCCTAAACAGTACAGTGTGCTCCTTGCACAACGTAAATAAAGCAGTAGCATGGCATAAGTACAGGATAGTAAATAAAACCTCAAACTAGTTTGTGGCCCCAAGAAATAAGAATGAATCAAGCTCTGGCTAAGGGGGTCCCATAATTCCCCGTATGTGGATAGCGCGAATATTCAAGGAACAGGTATCAAGTACTCGGGGTCCTACGGGACACAAGTGGGCGGTCGGAAACCAAATATTATCTATCACCCACCGATGCCTCTGCTTACTTACTTCAATTTTAGTTGTTAAACAAGAATTAAAGTGAACGATAAATAAAGCCGAGATCATCTCCAACATCAAACATGTGGCAATACTCCAACAACTGTGGTACATGGCGACACGCAACAGCACTTGAGCAAGCGACTACGACGCGCAAGTCCAACTATCTACCAAACAACAGGTAATAGGATGTGGCCAAGGCAATATAAGGCGGCAAGGGATATCTCGGGTACGAAAACTAGAGCATCACAACACAGATAGCAATAGATCAACAGGAGGGAAATAAATACTATAAAAGTAAGATAGATAGAAAGGGGGAGATGCTCGCCTGGAAACATCGTCGAAGGTTCATCCGAAGATCGGGTCGACACTCGCATCAACTCAACGGCCTTATCCGCGAAGAAGCAAAACACTAGAAGAAACACCGGATGCAATATTTAATACAAAGGCAGAAGATCGGGCATGATGCATGTATGATGTATGACATGGCAAAGATGCGATGCAATTAGGTCATATTAAGCGGAACCGGGGTCCCGGCATTTAATTGAACGGTTCAAGTTATTTAGCTACCCCGCAATTTAAATGTTGTTTTAACATGGCCAAAAGATAGTATCGGTGTGATGCACAAATTTAAATGAGGCCGATATGAGACTAGATTTGCCCGCATATGGGCCCCATATTTAATTATGAGGTGAATCGGCATAAGGCCCCCAAACCACACAATATGCATGCGAGATGAATAATTAATATGCGACAAGTTTATTATATTATAAAATAGGGTTTTCGGGAAGGGGTTCACACATTAGGGTTCGGCGATCTTGGGTTCCGGGGTTCGGGGTCGGTCTCAGGGTTCGGATCTGGGGTTCGGCCGCGGCAGGTTCGTTCTCGGATAACAGGGCAGATCTTGGCGCAGCCGGGATGAAGGGCTTGGTGCGGCGTCGGGGCGCATCGGACCCGCCCTGGTTGGTGTCGTTCTTGTCGTTGCGAGGCTCTTGTCGGTACCGCGTACCGGTCGGTCTTGGCGTTCGGGATGCAGAACTTGGTGTCCGGGACGGAGTACTTGTCGCACCGGGGTCTTCGGATCGGGCTCCGGGATCGGTCTTCGGTTTCCACGTGGGCGGTCTTGGCGTTCCGGGCATCGGATCCTCGAGACCGGGGTCTTCGTCTCCATGAGGAAGTTCTGGTTGCATCCGTGAAGGCGATACTCGAGTATGTCCTTCTGGGGTTCCGGGAAGGAGAACATGGTATTCCTTGATGAAGAACTTGATGTTCCAGGTCGGAGCCGCGTGTGTCCAGGATTATCTCACTCGTCGATCATGATTCCCTCGTCATCAGACGGTCTTGACTCACCGAACCGTAGCACGAACACCTTGTGGTCGAGGATCAACAGGGATGACAAACTCTTCCGAGTGGCCTCTAGACGTCGCGTTCACAAGGCATAGAGCTGGTATGCTGCACAAGATACAAGGCCAAAGAAGTCCGGGTTGGATCAGAGGGCCTCGAGGCACACATAGACGACCATGGCGACCGAGGTGTGCCAGCACACGGAACAGAGACGTGGCCAGGGAGGATGACGCGCGGGGCGAGCAGGGACGAGGTCAACAGGGGGAGGGCTCCACGACAAGGGAGGCAAGGCCGGCGGCGGCCTGCTGGGCGGAGTTGCAGCGACGGCCGGGGAAGGCGGGGTAGAGGCGGCCTGCGACGTGGCTCGCAGACGAGCGGCTCGGGGAGGACGGGATGGACGACGCTGGGCGGTGCCACCACGAGGCAGCGAGGAGGCCGAAGGCGGGGAGGCGCGGCCGCGGGAAGGGGGGACCCGACGGCCGGCGAGAGGCGGCCTGGGGAGGCGAGGTTGAGAGCGGGCCGCGAGGAGGGAGCCGGCGCTGGCCGGGGCGAGGTCGACGCGGGAGGCGGTCCTGGCCACGGCGGCGGACCGGAGGAGGCCGGCGCGGGGTCGGGGCGAGGACGGGCGCTGCCTCGGAGGGAGGAGGAGGAGGACGCGCCGGCGCGGCGGCGGGGCGGTCGACGAGCGGGAACGGGCTCGGGGGGCGAGCTCGCCGGCGGGGACGCGGGGGAGGAAAACGTCACGGGAGGAGGAGGAGGGAGAGCGGGGCGCGGAGGAGGCGGGGCGGCCGCGCCGGCGATGGTGGGGCAGGCGCCGCGGGGAGGCGACGGGGTCGCCGGCGAGGGGAGAGGCGGGCGCGCTCAGGGGCTGGTGAGGACGCGAGGGAGGCCGGTGGTGGGAGAGAAGAGAAGGGAGAGAGAGGAGAGAGGGAGAGAGCGGGGGGGGCACGCGGGGCCAGGGGTGGGGCCGGGTGCGGGGTCCACGCGGGTGGCCGGGGGTGGGAGGTGAGCTGGGAAGTGGGGGCGGGACCCACGGGACAGGGGACCAGGGGGGTCGGTTTTGGGAGGGAGTGGGGAGAGGTGGGACTGACGGGTGGGGTTGACCCAGGAGGTGGGGTCCGGTTGGAAGTGGGAGGGGTAGAGAGGCTGTGGGTGAAAAGAGAGGGGGAGGGGGGCTGGTGGATCGGTGAGGTGGCCGGTGGGTAGGAAATGGGTGAGAGGGTGAGGTGGCGAGCTGTGAGTGGTGGGTAGGATAGGATTTGGTGGGACTAGGATTTAGCGGGGGGCTGTTTTAGAATGTGTGTTTGTTTTGGTTTTGTTTATTTTAAAACAAGGCCACTTTGCAATTAGTTTTTAGGTAAATAAAATATTCGATACGATCGGGGTTTTGCATTTGAAATAAAGAGGGTATTTGTACAAAGCAAAACTAGGTTTTTTGGAAATAGTTCAGACAAACAATGCATGATGATGGCGATGCAATGCACAAAAACAACGCGATTTTCTAGTAGTGGTTTTGCGGGATGTTACAACTTTTAGTCATAGATGCAGTTGGATGACGGTCTATGTATATTGTTGTATTGCCCAATCAACCTCATAGGATCTTTCTGGCTAGTAATTGCATTGTTATGCCTTGCTCAGTTCCTGTCAATTGCCCCACTGTAATTTGTTTTCCCTTCATGCCATGTTGTTTACCTAAGGAGAGCACCTCTAGTGAACTATGGACCCCGGTCCAATATTTACCATTGATACATCTTGCGCTGTTACTTGCTTACTTGTTGTAAACCATTACCTTACACACCATACGTTTAATATTTTGTTACAGCAAACCGGTGAGCTTAAAAACCTCACTGATTCGTTGGGGCAAAGTCTTGAGTTTGTGTTGTGCAGATCTCCGCGTTGCTTGCAACACCTGTGTGATGTTTCCTTCCTCCTACTAGTTTGATAACCTCGGCCTCAACTAAGGGAAGACTTGCTATTGTGGTCTTCACACGTTGCTCTTGGGGTTCTCAACAAGACTTCACATCAAGCACCAAGTTCTTTGGCGCCACCAAGGAGTCATCTTGGAGGAATTGGAGTGCTTAGAAAATCATTGTTTTTTGTGCTAGTGAAGTCACACAACTTGGTGTTCTCAGCAGAGTTCATTTTGGCAAAAGTGGAGCAAGCCAAAATAGCAGAAACTAGAGCAGAGACTAATTTTTTTGTGTTTTTGATAAGAGAAAGCAAAACAAACTAAATTAATTTTTTGGAGATTTTGATAAAAAGAGGAAAACAAAACCAAACAAAAGAAACTAAGAAAACTAAAAACAAAGTAAAGAGAAAGGTTGTGGAGGACTCCCCTTGTGAAGACGTCCTTAGCCTCCCCGGCAACGGCGCCAGAAAATCTTCATGGCGTTGCGTCAACGTGGGGGAGCGCTTCGTCGGGAAACCCCAAGAGCAAGGTGTGATGCAACACAGCAGCAAGTATTCCCTCAGTAAGAAACAAAGGTTATAGAACCATTAGGAGAAAGGAAACGTCTCAAAGGTGTTGCAAGCAACTTGGAAACCTGCACAACCCAAACTCAAGACTTTGCCCCAATGAACAGTGAGGTTGTCAATCTCACCGATTGCTGTAACAAAGGATTAACTGTATGGTGTGGAAGGTGAAAGTGGTTTGCAGAAAGTAAACAGTAACACTGGGAGATGTATCAATGGTAAAGATTGAACCGAGGTCCATAGTTCACTAGAGGTGTTCTCCTTAGATAAACAAACATGACATGTTGGGTAAAGAAATTACAGCAGGGCAATTGACAAGACTGAGCAAGGCATAATAATGCAATACTAGACATAAAGATCCTATGAGATTCGATTGGGCAATACAACAAGATACATAGACCGCCATCCAACTGCATCTATGACTAGAAGTCCACCTTTGGGTTATCATCTGAACCCCCTCCAGTATTAAGTTGCAAGCAACAGACAACTGCTTTAAGCAAAGTGTGTAAGGTAAACAATCCACTTGTTCATGAACAAGAGACCGTTGTTTTCTCCCTAGTGGCAATAGCACATCTACAACCTTAGAGATTTCGGTCACCTCCCTTGATTAAATAGAGGCATGAACCCACCATCGAGCATAAATACCCCCTCTTGGAGTCACTAGCAACTACTTGGCCAGGATAGCTACCAACAACGGAGAGCATGCAAGATCACAAACAATACAGACATGATAGAATCAAATAGACAAAACCATTAATCAATCTGACATAGTAATCTCAATATCCATCGGATCCCCGCAAACTCAACATGCATGATTACAAATAGATGAGATCTTGATCATGAACGGAGCTCACAAGATCTAGACATGAAAGCACAAATGAGGAGATACAACCATCTAGCTACTACAGGGACCCGTAGCCAAGGTGGAACTACTCACGCTTCATACCGGAGGCTGGCATGATGAAGAAGAAGGCCTCCGGGATGATCTCCCCTCCGGCAGGGTGCCGGGAAGAGTTTTAGATCCCCCCTGATCTAGGGACGATGGTGGCGGCGGCTACAGACGGTTTTGTGGAATATTGATCGGATACTTAGGGTTTAGGCATCGGGGGCTTTTTATAGGCGAAGAGGCGAGGCTGGGAGGCGGCCAGGGGGCCCACACCCTGCCCAGGCGCGGCCTAGGGTGGACCCGCGTCTGGGGGTGCGTCCGCCCTGTGGCTCCCCTCCGTCTCTCCTCTGGACTCCGTGTTCTCCTCGATAAAATATTGAATTTGGCTTGTCCCGTCCAATTCCGAGAATATTTCCTAGGTTTTGTGGAACCAAAAACAGCAGAAAACAGACAACTGGCACTGTGGCAACTTGTTAATAGGTTAGTACCAGAAACATGTAAAAAGCACCTCAATGTGTGGACAAAGCAAAGTAGATACTAAACAAGCATGTAACATAAAAAATTATAGATACGTTTCCGACGTATCAAGGTGTTCTGTCAAGATCATGACAAATACGATGGAAAATAGACTAAATAATGATGGTTTATGTGGGTTATGAGTATCATGGCCAGATTGATTATGTCGACGAGTAGGGTGATTTACCCTGCCTGCTGTGGTCCATTCAGCGTCTTGATCTGATTGCCAAAGGCGGAGTTCTCTTTGCCAATTCAGCCACCACGTCCCCATAGATGAAAATAGCACTTAAATTGTTGGCATGCAAAAGATCTCATATTATGAATAAGGAAGACCACAGATTTAGAGCAGACAACAAATTTGAAAACCCAATTAGATAAGTGTTCAAGATCGATCTCATCATAGGCAACCCCAAAGGATGCAGACAGAGCAAGACTTGCGCTGAGTTCATTCAAACGAAATGTAGCACATCCAAACAACACCACCAGGAAGAATCAATTGGATGCAGAGACGGGACTAACCGAGGTGGAAAAGAGGTGACGACCCTTTGCACGAAATCAGTGGCCAAATGAGAAATCTAGAGAGTGGGTGATGGAGGAGGGATCATTGAAGGGATCCATCCCATGAGCACTTAAAGAAACCATCAGAGAGTAGATCAATCAAAGGTGGAGTCGCCATCGCCATGGTGGTCGCCAGAGCTAGGTGGAGTCGCCATATTAAACACACCAATTGAGATATTCTCTAAGGCACTTTTTCTTAGAGAATCCCCCTCTCTCTCGTTGCCTTTGCGGTGGCACGGTCCCGGAGAAGGATTGTACACGCAAAGCCAACACCGCTGCGGCACGCCGTTGTGCTACAGGGATTTTGGCCAGGAGTTCTACTTCCACAACTTCGGAGGAGATCAGAGCCGAGAGCCGTTGTCTTGCACCGTATGTGTGCGAGCGACCTGGCCATCGTGCAAGTACCTAGACAAGTGGTGATGTGCGAGGAGCTGCGTGACCTTAAGATCATAGGGTACGAATACATCATCCACGCTCCCGTATGAGTTTAATGCGCTTACGGTCTACAAAGGTATGTTACCATTATCTTCCTTCGTTACTGCATTATTTCTTAGATAGATCCTGGCATTAGGGTGTTCCAACATATAAAAAAAAAATTGTCACGAAACCCCTTCAGTCACTACATCCTTGTCTCCACCGGTTTATCTCCTAGGTCACGGCCATGTCGCAGAGCTGCGATTCAGCGGGGATTGTGTACGTACTCAGCTGTAGATCTATTAGTTTGTGTCTATCTGGTTTAGTTCTACTCGAAGGCAACAAACTTGCAAAGAAAATCATCAAAAGTATGGAGCTCCATCCTGCAGGCGATGTTGTGGTCAGCTCCGACAGTCCTGCAATGATGGCACAATCTTTGCCATGGAAAAATAAAAAATAACAATAAACTATTTATGCCCTGTAAATTATAGAATATATATATTAACAATTAAGATTTGATTTGTACCTTCAACACCAAGGAAGTACATAAAAGAGGCATTCACAAAAACAAGACAGTACCAAAAAAAACTTCATTGCTGAAGTCCATCACAATAGTATAATATGTAAATTAATTGGAACCAAGAATCCATCTGAGAGAACACACAACTTAAAAATCTAATTTGAGCTATGAGCATTCTTCTCGGAACATTCTTTACCCTTAGACATTTACACAAATAGCCTATGTACAGACCTGCAACCTCAAAATAGATGAGCATGGTGCTGCATATCAGTTCTAGATAGAAAGATACGTTCAAGCAAGGGCATGGGGAGCAAGTGCAAGGACGAATGATATACCTATGGATGGTGCAACGACGACAAGGACATCATCCCCAAACGCGTTGCGAGCCCTCCTTCCCAAAACACCCAAAATCCTCATGGCCGGTGGACGATGATGTGTTGCACTGTTGCCGTGAGCCACCAGGCATTCCTCGCAGTGACGTGACATCGTGCAGCATTCTGAGCTCCTCCCGGAAATGGAGACAACGCGAGCTCGGCCGTCGGAGGGACTGGTGGCGTCCGTACGCTAAGAGGGAGAGGGAATGGGATGAGGAGGTTGGGAGAGGAGGTTGGGAGAGGAGGTGGGACCGGGTGTGGAGAGGATGGCGATAGGAGGAGGAGGTCGGGAGAAGAGGAAGGATGGAGGGAGGTGGCCAGGGTCGTAGAGCACCCTCGGCGGCCGCTCGCGCGAGGAGAAGGGGTGCCCGTGCGGAAGGTGGCCAGGGTTTCAAGAGGAACGTGTTGAGCTGTGTATTTTATATTTTGATGTGACACGGTAATAACTGATCTATGGCTTAGACAGATAGGAAGAGCCGATCAGATGGCCAATTAAATCGAACCAATTATACCTTTACAGATTGGGGGTGTCTCAGTTGAAACGGGCATATTTGTGGTGTGATAATTTTGATGCCACATACCTTTTAGCTAACCCATCTTTCATGCAAGAACAAAACATGTAAAGATTAATTATCATTTAGTCACAGAAAGGCTAACTATGTTCCTATCCTTTGTGATCTCACGGTTAGGTTATTTGTATTGTTTAGAACTCTCGAACCTAGCCATTGGCTGACTATATAACACGAAGGGCGAGCCGAGGCAAAGGTACCGCTTTCCACCCATCTAACCTCTTCTCAGAGCATCTCTAATAGATACTGTAAATAGGTCAAAGCTGTAATATAACTGTCAGTTTTTAGTTTGCAAAAAAAACTCTACGCCTACTAGATCCTGTAAAAGCACGAGATCCTCAAAAATGTTTAAGGGGGCGGAAAAATCCCCGCCCCAGCCTGTACATGTGAGGACTCCACAGCCGAATCGAGTGCGACATGTACTCAGTTTGATAGTTTCGCGGCAGGGAATTTCAGGATGCTGCGGTGCCCTTCCGTCGTGGGACTCCACGAATTTTTCGTTGGAATCCATCAAATCCGTCGCCTCTGGCCCTCCTCCGCTAGGAGCACCTCCATGACTAGCTCGAAGCGCACAGTCGGGACGGAGCGTGAGGCGGACCTGAGCGGTGCACGACAGGGGCAGGGCGCAAGGAGGACCTTGGTGAGGCACTGCTGGGACAACAACTTTCCTCGCCCCTCAAAAGTGGAGGTGGAGGCGTCCCACCATGGCCGGCAGGAGTGGCGCAACGGGGCTCGCGGCGTGGTGCGGGCGAGCCGCAGCCCTCCCGGTGGCCGGCTAAAGAAGGGGCGGGCGGGGGAGGGCTCCAACGGCCGGTTAGAGGAGGATTTGGATGCGGATGTGAAGATGAGGAAGAAGAATAGTGAGAATAGTTAGGGGAAAAAAACCGTGGGCCATAGGGGTGGGTCCTACGCTTCACATGTCGGGATTTGAAGTAAGAAATAACTGACTTGAATTTGTCTATATTTGATGCGGTTATTTCTAAACGGAGTGAGTATCTAATCTTTCCGGCCGTGTTTCATACTGTAAAACGTCATGCTCTTGTATCCCTCGGCGTTGATGAGACGGGACATGAACTGCAAACTCCTGTAGTGCGCGTGGAACTGGAAGGGTGGCTAAGTAGGGTTAGCCAGGACGATTCTTCACAACAATGGCGCAACGTGTCTCTGTGCTAAAGTTTGCATATTGCAGAATAGAGAAAAAATATCGAGTCTGATTAAGAATGCACGGACTGTCTTATCATTTTCACTCAAAGGAGGAATATGTTCAAAGGAAAACTAACGGGAAATCTATTTTTAGACCCGTAGCTGGTTGTTCAAACCTAGCGAAATGTGTGAATGCACGTTGTCAGTCTGTTTAAGATAAAATCAAAAATTTAAAATATTTTGTAGATCGAACCGTTTGTTCGATTTAGGATTCGTTTTTAGTTGGACTAGTCGATCTTTAAAACTAGATTCCATGTTGATATGTTTCGATAATTTTTTTTTGAATCAAACAGTTATTCATCTCTAACACGTGAGTTATCCGTGCTATAATATGTAAGTTATTCACCTTGTAACACATAAATTATCCACCATATAAACGTGTTGGGTAGAAACGTTATTCTATACATGTTGAGAAGGTTAATTGAAACACAGTAGCGTAGGTGTTGGGTACCAAGAGTTTACCTCCATCGATTCGTTATCATAGACGAGCGATGAAGACTCGGTACCGTAACACCAGTTATTTAACCTGTAACATATAAGTTATCCATCGTATAAACGTGTTGGGTAGAGACGTTCTCGTATATGTGTTGAGTAAGATTAATTGGAACACAGTAGCCTAGGTGTTAGGTACGGAGAGTTTACCGTAGTTGATATGTTATCATAGACGAGTGATAAAGACTTGGTATCTAACATCCTTCGAGGCTTTATCACCCGTACGTTGCGATAGTAGCAACGGACGATGAAACCGCTAGACTACTGATTGTGTGTTACGTTTGTTCACTACGATTTAGAATGGTGGATGGTAAGACATAAGACCTCATTTATTATATCGTATGCAAAAAAAGTTTATATTTATTTTTTTAAAAAAATTATCCTTGATGTTTGACGCGGTAGCTTTCGAGATCGAGTTGTGCGTACCCCGTAATAGCGACGACGGGCAACGAAGCCAAGCCAATACATAACTTATATTTATATGTGGGTAATTTTTATAGTGAATAACTTACATGTTATTTGTTGGATAACTTAAGCTGAATAACTCTAGTATTACTATGGGTAACTTTTGGAACAAACAAAATCATGTTACCTACCACTTATCCATGTCATAGTAGTTAAGTTATGCATTTTATACATATAAGTTACTCACCATGTAAATAGGTTGGATAGAGATGTTCTGGCATTTGTCATATGGGTAACTTTTGTACTCCCTCCGATCCATATTAGTTGACTCTAATTTGGATGTATCTAGACAAGTTTTTGTGATAGATACATCTAAATTGGAGTCAACTAATATGGGTCGGAGGGAGTATTCTTTTTTGCCTTATAAAATCTCGGTTGCCCATGAATTTTAGTTTAGTTAATTAAATTGCGAGCTATAAGCTAGTTTAATTAAGACGCGATAGTCTAGATGTTAGGGTACCGAGACTTCGTTATCGTCGATGCGTGAAGGCTCGATATCCTAACACCCTTCAAAGCTTCATCACCCGCACGCATCGATAGCGACGACGAGCGATAAAGCCGAGCCGCTAGACTACTGGTTGCGCGTTACGTTTGATCACTGCAACTTAGGGTGGTGAGTGAGTGGGGTATAATACCATAATTATTATATCAAAAAGAAATCTAGATTTTATTTCTTTAAATAAATTATGCTTGATGTTTGATGCACTAGTCTTTCAAGGGTAAGTAGCTCATACTCCGCGAGAGTAGCGACAGGTGACAAAATCGAGTTGTTAGAATAACTTTTAAATTTTATATACGAGTAATTCTTTTGTAGTGGTCGTCGTATTATTAGTCAGAACATCACGCCGGACATCACTCGTGTAAGCTGTTGGAAAGCCTACATCAATGCAAAAGTCGCCATAGAAATATATTAACATGATATTAGTTTCAAAGATCTCGGGGTGAAAACGGATTTTTAATCGGATAAAAGTTTGTGCTACAAAACTTTTTAAATTTTCTGATTTTGCATTAAATGCCGATGATGCCAGCTTTTTTTGGACATGCATGGCTGAGACTGACTTTCACTCGGTTTTGCTAATCACACGGGATGTCAGACCTATCCGTCAGGTTTTCCCAAT
Source organism: Avena atlantica (assembly GCA_910589765.1). Lineage (NCBI taxonomy): Eukaryota > Viridiplantae > Streptophyta > Magnoliopsida > Poales > Poaceae > Avena > Avena atlantica. Next base: position 336,222,547 of record OU342733.1, read on the forward strand.
TCTCCAAAACTAAATGTGTTCTACAAATGAAATGGCAAACAATAATACCTTTCAATGAAATTCGGCCTTAATCCTGAAGCATCTTATTAATCAGGACACCATATATACAACCTACCTACGGCAGCAGCCGGACATTAGACGAGGCCGGGGCAATGTCGACCAAGAGATCTTCACATGTATGGTCACAAAGCTGAGGTCGAAAGCGAAGGTGTCACTTCCATGCGTGCTAGCTGGACTGATACACAATCTAACAACTTCATCACAATCCGATGAGCCACCTCTCTGACAGATCCTCAGCTTCAGAGCCAACTTAGAGCATGATTTATGGTAGCAGGGGTAGATGCTGCTTCCGACCCATCCACGTCGGCATGGTGAGGTGAGGCAGCGGACTGATTTTCTTCGTCTCAACCCAAAAGCTGAGGCCACCACGGTGTAGACTCCATCATCTCTCTTCAGCTTTTCTCCAAGGAGGTCGCTTCCTGCCGAGGAGACTCTGACAACTACGAAGCACCAACCGAGCCTAGCTCCTGGCACCCGAGCCGAGCTGGCCCTGCGGGGCAGCGGCTTCAGGCAGCGCGTTGGCCATGCCCTTAGTGGCCCTGGGAAAAGCAATCACATACTTACCTAGTACTCCCTCCGTTTCAAAATATAAGATGTTTTAGGTTTGTAAAGAAAATGAATCTAGACTTGTTTTAGTATGTAGGTTCACTCAACTTTGGGATGAATCTACACATTAAAAGAAGTCTAGATTCATTTTCTTCACAAACCTAAAACATCTTATATTTTGAAACGGAGGGAGTACCTCGGCCACCAGCAGCAACCGCACGCTTTTCTGGCTCATATCTCGAACGACCACCAGAAGAAACGAAATAGTACTTATATGATTCATCCTCTGTCTCACCACCACTACCTACCACACACTTATCAAGCTTATATATCTGACAACCATCAGGACCTGGGATGACGGCATCGAACAGCTGCATCTCCTGGTGCACCAGACTACTGATATAAATCGCCGTGCCAGAGAGGCTGAAGCCACTGAGCAGCTCTGCCACATCAATGTGCACAGTGGCCTCCATCGCGCTGTGCAGGAGCGCATAGCATATGTCCACTGAGCCATAGTCGCCGTCGATGCGTTTCGTGGCCACTCTAGCATGTGTCGAGGTTCGGTCGTTGAACCAGACAGCACCGTCAATGAGCTGCAGATCGTCCTCTTTGTTATCTCCTCTCTTGATCCACATGTCAAACTCGACTAGTGCCATGTCGTGCCACCGGATGCCTCTCTTGGGGCCAGACATTTGAATAAGTCCATCCTCTTGTTTCACAAGGAAAGGATCGTCCCTGCTGCAGTTGAAGACGTAGTTACGCAGAGGGTCCAGAGTGTCACGGACAGCCATGAATCCATACACCTGAACTTGGTCACCAGCTGGAGGAGGATATGCCAGCTTCAGTGAGAATATTTGCATCATGGTGGAAGGACCGTGTGTTTGACAGCACCTCCAGTTCGGCAAGCAATACTCCGTTGGCTCCGACCTCATCATTGGCTCCAGTTCAGCTGATCGACCAGCAATAGGAACATTGTACATGCATTAGCAAATTTGTAAACCCAACTCTAATCTAAAGGAACAAACAAATAAACAAATATGTAGACGATACCAATTGTTTTTTAAAACTAGAAAGTAGGCCATAATCACAATTGGGGTTAAAAGATCGTATTATAATCAATTATGGACAAAAATCCATACAGTTTCTGTAAGATAATAAATTCATGGGAAACAGACAAACAATCAGAGGAAGTCAATATAATTTTAATTCCTAATGTGCTGTGATGACGATGAGACAATTAACTATTTGCACATTAGATGTGTAGTTGCAAAATCTGCGCACATATAGTTGATCAGATTTAAACATCAACACTGAGGATTAGTAGTAGAATGTCAACACTGAGGATGCTGCTATCATTTGCAAATTATAGATAAGCAAGGCAATATATGCATCGATCTTAAACATGTTTGTATGAAGGCTATCTTGAGAAACAAGAACTATAAGATAAAAGTGTTATTGATGAAGGATATATTTGGTGCGTACTTGAAAGAGAGTAAAGAAGGAACCACACAAGTTAGGGTAGTATTTTAATTAGTTCTTTGTAATTAGGGGAAGAACAAAAAATAAATCATTTGAAATTGGAACCGAACTGGGACAACCTCCTAGTCATAAAAAAGCTCATATTTATTAGCATAAAATAAATTTAAAATATTTTTTCTATAATCAACAGAGATACTAGTGCTTGCAAATGCTCAGAAACCATTTAAATCTTGAGATTACATAAGAATCTACTAAATAATATAAAACAAACACCTTTTAGGATTTTGATACGAGTAAAAGCACGAATAATACTAGGAGCTGAATCCCTTGATTCTCGAGTAATTAAACAAGCAAGATGGAAAGGGCTAGTTACGTACTCTCGCTAGTATCATGGAGAAAATAAAGTTTGGCCAAGGAATCAGTGCTTCTGTAGATGGCTCCGTCACCATGCGTGTAGAATTCGAGGACGTCTGCTCTTGGTACGCCGTCCACGGGAATCCCGTTGGGGAGCAAGGCTACGCTGCCCCGGCGCGGAGGCATAGGGGTTGAGGATGTAACCGAGTGTGTGCCGCCGTTCTTTGTCATCTCCTTGTCTTCGATCAGAGGCCCGTTGCAGGACATGGTTGCTCTGCTCTGGCGTGTAGGCGGAGCCGTAGATGATTTGTCCACTTGTGTGCTGCCGATCTTCGTTCTCCCATTCTCTTCTTTTGGAGCCCTGTCGGTGCGCAAGGCTACTCTGCTCTGACGCGACGGCGGAGCTGACAAAGCAGCCACACGTGTGCGGGCGCTGTTCGTCCTCCTCTTCTCTTCCATCTGAGTCCTGTCAGCGCGCAAGGCTACTTTGCTCTGGCGCGAAGATGTAGCCGGCGACGATGCGGCCGGGTGTGCGCCGCCGCTCTTCGTTCCCAGATTCTCTTTCATTGGATCCCAGTAGCCGGACACTTGGCTCTCGCGCGGAGGCATAGCCGTCAACGGTGCGACTGATTGTGCGCCGCTACTCTTCGCCCTCCTCTTGTCCTCGACTGGAGCCCCGGAAGATCTCAAGGCTACTCTGCTCCTGCGCGGAGGCAGAGCCGTAGACGATGCGGCAGATTTCGCGCCGCCGCTCTTTGGCATCCTCTTCTCTTCGATTGGAGCCCCGTTGTCGCCCACCCTGATCCGCAGAGCAGTCGCCGACCCGATCGCTTGCGCACCACCGCTCTTCGTCATCGTCTTCCCTTCGATCGGAGAACCGTCACCGGCCACCCTGCTCCACAGAGCAGTCGCCGACCCGATGGCTTGTGCGCCGCCGCTCTCCATCCCTCTTTTTTCTCGGATTCTAGGTTTGGTGGTTAGGGTTTCGTTGATTTGACCCCTTTATACCGTCGGATACTGGGCCCTGCCCGGACTCGGTTAAGAACGAACCCCTCGCCGAAATTGTATGGGCCGTGCTATGTCTTCTACAGCGACAGCGCCGCCCTTCGGAAGCATCTTCGCCTCGCGGTTTGCCCATCCCCAACTGTTCCCTCCGCCTCAAGCTGCTCGCCTCTGAGGACCTTCGCTGCCGCCTCCGGGAACATGTCTTTGCGCTCGAGGAGGACCTCCACGCCGCCGCATCAACCTCCTCAAGGTTTGCCCCCTATCCCTACCCTCCCCTCTTCCCCCGTCCACTATGCCCCGATGGTTACTCCATCTCGCCGGACTGCACCTAACGGATCAGACCATCCCGTTCCCTCCCCATAGAAGGAGTCCGCGGTGAACGCCGTGGGGATCCACCGTTGCGTGGAGGATAAGGAGGCCATGGCCACCGATGGCGGCGACCGGAGATGCGGGGCCAGTGAGCGGTGCAGGAGGGCAGTGGAGAACATGCAGAGGTCATCGACGACTTGGGGGTCTTCGGGCTGAGCTTTTTTTCCTCGGCGGAACCGAGCAAGGAGCAAGGCGTGTGGAGAACTACGCGAGGAAACGACGTGTGTGGGGCCCCACCGTGACCTGATGAACGCCCGTGACCCGGCGATAAAATTACGGGATTCCTGGGAGGAGTATTGACCATTTTCGACTCGTTAATGCATTTATTGTTATGGATTTGGATTTTGGATAAGACAGTTTTAATAAGAAAAGGTTCACAAAAAACTTGCCAATTTATATTTTTGTAGTTTTTATTCAATATAAAAGATACTGAGTCGAAAGAGGGAAGGAAACGGAGCCCGGGTGGCCCACACCACCCTGTGGAGCGGGCCCACCTGGTCGCGCCACTAGGTGGTGTGACAACCACGGAGCCCGTCTCCGTCCCGTTTTCTCAGTACCTTTCTTATGTCGTAAAACTTCGTAATATATAATCCCCCGAGGTCCGTATATCGTGTTCTCGTCGTGTTTTTGTTTCGATCTATTTCTGTCAAGAACTAATCACAAGTTTAGAAGCACAATGGTCTCCACCAACGACAAGGGCAAGAAGCTTGTGGAAGATGATCTCCAAGATCCCAACCAGGAGGAGGAGATCGTGGTCTAAGTTGAAGAAGAGTGTAACACCCTCAGAATTGGACCTATGCAAGTTTGAGCAAAATTCGCCAAACCCGCATAGAAACGATTCAAAGGTGCCCACCAGGCACTTTCGTGCGGGTGGAAAACGAAGTAATAACATTACACAACAGTCCTCGATGGGACCCACAGAACAGATATATATAACAGCGACTCAAAGAGTCAAGAATACAGATATAATATACAAAGATCCAAATCACCTTGAAAACGATAGAGCGTCCAACTACGGACAAGACGCAAATGGGGCTAAGAGCCCTGAAGAATAACCAATGGCGTCCATAACCCTGCCCAGGCCAAGCCGGAAGGGTAACCCTGCTAACGGCGTCGATCTCAAACCTGCTTGAACAAAAGGGGGTGCCGACAAAGGGCAAAGGAAAAAGAGGAGCGTCAGTACTGAGGCCAGTACACGGCGAGGCTAGAATTCGGCGGTCCTCGCCTACATAGGTATGGTGGACTGAGCGGCAGCGGCAGCATGCACTAAATAACCTATAGAGACTCGATACAACTGGCGGCAATCAGAGAGGGGTAAGAAAGACCTATTCGGAACCAGCCTGAAGCTAACACCAACAAACCCATCCTGATGTTTCCCCCTCGACACCGATCGAGGAAGTCAACCGGGGAACTCACACAGTTGGCATTTTTATTTATTCGGTTATCGTTGCAGTAATTACTAGTCAAGTATAGATAATCATCCTGATAAAATAGGCAGTGGGCACTTTTATTTAACCATTCCGTTGTAGTTGCGACACTTACTAATCAGATACAGATAGCATGAGATAACCCCAAAACCCAGCAGTTGTTGGTACTTTTATTTAGCCATTCCGTTGTAGTTGTAATACTTACTAGTCAGATACAATTGTTGCAAGCGACAAACCAAACAAGCAATTGTGGGCAGTATTATTTAGCCATTCCATTATAGTGAAGCTGATTACTAGTCATTATAAAGTCAAATTTATAACAATAAACTTTAGTTATGCTTGTCTATGGTCGAGATACTGTGCTCCAAGTCGTCCATAACCGCGGACACGGCTTTCAGAAAGTTTTAACCCGGCCGGGGTGCACAAATAGCAACACACACACGATCAACCTCGGAAAAACCAAATCAAAACCCAACGAGGTCTTCACGACAGAGCAATCACAAGATTCAGAAATATTTCAGGGGGCCACCCCATTGAGTAGAACCGCAACGAAGTAAGCAAGCTCCGAGACGGACTCAAGGTTTGGGTAGACGGCTGTGAACGACTGGGAACCCAAAACTGGGCTTGTCGACACCGCGGAATCGTGTCCCGATCCTAAACAGTACAGGTGCTATCTGTCGCACAATTTAATTAAAGCAGTAAAACATGGCATAAGTACATGATCGTAAATAAAACCTCAAACTAGTTTGTGGCCCCAAGAAATAAGACGGAATCAAGCTCTGGCTAAGGGGGGCCCATAATTCCCCATATGTGGATAGCGCGATAAATCAAGGAACATGTATCAAGTACTCGGGGTCCTACGGGACACAAGTGGGCGTTCGGAAACCAAATGTTATCTATCACCCACCGATGCCTCTGCTTACTTCAATTTTAGTTGTTAAACAGGAATTAAAGTGAACAATAAGTAAAACTATGATCATCTCCAACATCGACATGCGGCAATACATCAACAACTGTGGCACCGAACGACACGCAACAGCACTTGAGCAAGCGACTACGACGCGCAAGTCCAACTATCTACCAAACAACAGGTAATAGGATGTGTCCAAGGCAATATAGGGCTGCACGGTATATCACAGGTACGGAAACTAAAGCATCGCAACACAGATAGCAATAGATCAACAGGAGGGAAGTAAATACTATAAAAGTAAGATAGGTAGAAAGGGGGAGATGCTCGCCTGAAAAACATTGTCGAAGGGTTCAACCGAAGATCGGGGCGAAGCTCACATCAACTCAACGGCCTTATCCGCGAAGAACCAAAACGCTAGAAGAAACACCGGATGCACTATTTAATACAACGGCAGAAGATCGGCATGATGCATGTTTGATGTATGGCATGGCGAAGGTGCGGTGCAGTTAGGCCATATTAAGTGGAACCGGGGTCCCGACAATTAGTTAGATGGTTCGAGTTGTTTAGCTACCCCGCAATTTAAATGTTGTTTAACATGGCAAGATATGGTACCGATTCTCTACACAAGTTAAATGAGGCCGATATGAGACTAGATTTGCCCGCATATGGGCCCCATATTTAATTATTAGGTGAATCGGCATAAGGCCCCCAAACCACATGACAATATGCATGCATGAGCAATTAAGATGCGACAAGTTGATATCATTTATAAAATAGGGTATCGGGGAAAAGGGTCACACATTTAGGGTTCGACGATCTTGTCCGGGGGTTCGGGGCCGGGTCTCGGGGTCCAGGGTCTAGGGTTCGATCTTGGCGTAACATTCTCGACCACCGGGGTAGGTCTTGTCGCAACCGGGAAGCAGGGCTTGGTTGGCGTCGGGGGCGCATCGGGGTCCGCCCTGGTCGGTGCCGTTCTTGTCGCATTCGCGGTCTTCGGGTCATGTTGACGATCATGGCGTTCTGAAAGAAGTACTCGGCGTTTCGTGAGGGAGAACATGGCATGTCGAGCCCGGTCTTCGGGGTCCGTGATCGATGGTCATGGCGTCGGGGTTTCCGGCGTCGGTAGATCTTGACGGTCTTCGGGTTTGGGTATCGGTTCCAGGCGCAATGACCTTGAAGTTCCGGGAAGAAGATCTTGGTGCTCCATCTCTAACATCGGTTGCAGGCATCGGTATACGCCTACGGAGAAGATCTTGGTGATGGGGAACGTGCGGTATTGCACAACACATGAACCCAACTTAGGACAACAGGTACACCAGGACAAACACATAGCTGCAGGAGGCGACACAAGCTGACGCTGGGCGGAACGGCGTGGCTTGGCGGTCTCAGATGCTGGCGACCGCAGGGCGACAGGGACCTTGGCGGCGAGGCAGACCTTGGCGGCGAGGTGCAGGACGTCGGGCCCCGCGACGGCGGCGCGCAGGTGGCTGTGGACGAGGTTGGGGAGGGGTCGGAGGTTGCAGGCGGGGCGGGGCGACAAGGACGCGGGCCGGCTCGGGCCCGGCAGCAGGGGCGGCTGCAGTGGCGAGGGAGGGCCGCGTCGGGGACGGTGCTGTGGCGAGCGCGGTGGGGCCGCTCGAGCGGGCGAGGACGAACGGCGGCGAGGTGGGGGCCTCGCGCCGGAAGGCGATCGGCGGACGGGGCGGAGCTCGCCGGCGGGGGTAGCTCGGGGTCGACGACGGTGGGAGGTTGAGGGGCGCCGGGGCGCAGGCGGAGGACGAGGGGCGCGGAGGAGCTTGAGAAGGCGCCGGCGGAGCGAGGCTGGCCGGAGCGGAGAGGCAGACGGGAGGAGGCTGAGCGGGTGGTGGAGGCCGGGCGGCGGGGACGCCGGAGTTGGTGGCGAGGCGGGGCTCGGCGAGCTCGCCTGGGCGGGCGGCGCGCGGAACGGTGGAGCGCCGGCGCAGGACAGGGGAGAGGGAGAGCGGCGGGCGCGACGGCGGAGGACGGCTGGAGGAGAGGGGACGGCCGCGGGGAGGCGAGGGGGAGCGCGGCGACCGGCGGGGCGGAGCGGCGCTGGGGTCGGGGTGGAGCAGAGCGGCGGCGGTGAGGTGAGGGGCAGGGGCGAGAGGAGGGAGAGGGCATCGTCGGGCCAGGGAGAGCTGGGGAGGAAGAGGAACAGGGGGAGAGGGACCGCGGGCGTGGGACGCGTGCGGGGTGGGGCCAGGGCGCGTGCGGGGCCCAGGGGGCAGGGGCTGAGCGGGTGCAGCGTGCGTGGCGTGCGTGAGTCTGTGTGTGTGCTGGGTTGGATGGGGGGTGGGAAGAGAGAGAGAGAGAGAGAGAGAGAGGGGCTGCTGAGGTGGCAGGATAGGATAGGCCAGGGGAAGGGGGTGGCTGATGTGGCGGCCAACGATTGGAGGGGGTGAGGTGGCCAGGGGTGTGGGTAGGTTTCCTGGTAGCCTTAGGATTTAGGTTGGGCCGATTTGAAAAATGGGGGTGGTCGTTCGGGTCGATTCGGCCCGTTCGGCTGCCCCCGCTAAAAATAATATAAATTTTATTTGTTTAAATAACACCGTTTGCAAACCGATAGCGGGCAAAACAAAATAATCCGGAGCCCTGGGTTTGATATTTGATTAAAGTTGGGGCGTTTTAGAAAACAAAACGGGCGTTGCGAAAATAGTTTTAGCAAACAATGCATGATGATGACGATGCAATGCACAAATTCAACGCGATTTTCTAGTAGTGGTTTTGCGGGATGCCACAAAGAGGTGGAGGAAGACAAGCGTCCGCGCACCCGTGCCACCATTGCAAGCATTGGAGTGGTTGCAAATTATGTCAAGCTCAAGAGGACTGCACGGATGTCCATAGGAGGGAAACTTCCGCGTCTTTGCTTGTCTCCACGGTCACTTCCTCCACGTACCAAGAACTCCTTCCATACTCTTATTCATGAGCATCAATTACAAAAGATACCCAAAAGAAAGTTGCCCTCCACTTGGGATATGCCTTATTCTAACCATGCATGAAAAGAATACTTTAAGGAGGAAGAGTGGGGAAAGAATCACAAGGACTGGAATTCACAGTCTGACATGATCATGAACTGCATTAAGCATAATTTGGAGATGATTTGTACTCTCGCCTTCGAGATTGAGGATTTGAAGAAATTGATTGAAAAGCTTATTGAGAGAACACCACCACCACCGAAGGAGTAATTGTAGGGATTCGTAGCATGGAAAAAAAATCTACCGCATGCACACAAACAAGCCAAGATCTATCTACTAGATTGTAGCAACGAGTCGATTAGAGTACTCACCCTCGAAGATTCCAAAAGCGGTTAACGAGAGCAGATTCTCGTGGGTGATGTAGTCGTACACTTGCCGATCTAAAGATCGCGTAGACGATCCTTCCAGCGCTACGTTCCGGCAGCGCTTCCGCAGTCGGTCACACGTTCGGTACTCGATGAAGACCTTCCTCTCCCTTGTTCCAGCAGGCAGCAGAGGTTGTAGTTCTCCCTTCGCGATTCTGGCAGCACGATGGCATGGTGTCGAAAGTAGAGGGAAGATCCCGCAGGGCTTCGCCTAAGCCGGTGCGGGTTATGGTGGATCTAGGGTTTCCGGCAATCTAGGTTTAGAAGGCCGGAGAGGAGGAGGTGGTGTTGGCGGAGGCTAGGGCGACGGCGGCATGTGGCGGCGGCGCACAGGTGGGGAGGGCTGGTTGTGGTTCTTTGGGGCAGCCCCTCCCCTCTATTTATGAGAGGAAGGACATCTTGGGAGAGGGGAGTTTGAATCCATCCCCAAACCCAATTTGGAGAGAAGGAATGACTCTTTCTTTCTTCCACTAGGAAACTATTTTTCCAGTTTGACTTTTCAAACCTCCCTTTTGACTTTCAATTTAGAGATTTATTTCTCTCTCGCAAATGCCCGACCAAGTGACCTAGGACATGATCCAATCATTCCTCTTAACCATGACACATTCATGAACCATTCCCCTTCCGGTCCGGTGAACCTTCTAGACCCTTCTAGAACCTCTCTAATGAAAACATCGAAATCATTCCCGAACTCCGGAATCGGACTTTCCTTATATGAATCTTATTCTCTGGACCATTCCGGATCTCCTCGTGATATCCCGGATCCCATCCGAGACTCCGAACAACATTTCGGTCTTCCTACTTACATTCCATATCTACTAAACAACATCGAATCCTTAAGTGTGTCTCCCTACGGTTCGTGAATTATGCGGACATGACCGAGACACTTCTCCGATCAATAACCAATAGAGGAATCTGGAAATTCATATGGCTCCCACATATTTCTGATCGAATGAACCACTTACATACGATACCAATTTCCCTTTGTCTCGCGATAATTTATCCGAGGTTTTATCGTCGGTATCTCTGCATACCTAGTTCAACCTTGTTACCGATAAGTACTCTTTTCTCGTTCCCGCGATATGTGATCCCTTGTGATCCAGTCACATGCTTGCAAGCTAATTGGATGACATTCCACTGAGAGGGCCCAGAGTATATCTATTCGTCATATGGATGGACAAATCCCACTCTTGATCCATGTGCCTCAACACATACTTTCCGAACACTCAATGCCACCTTTATGGCCACCCAGTTATGGTGTGGCGTTTGATGTGATCAAAGCATCTTTCCGGTGATGGTGATTAGCATGATCTCATGGTCGAAGGAATTAGGTTACTATGTATCAGAAATCTTATAGCAAATAAACTATTGAAATGACTTGATCTTGATGCTACGCTTATCTATAGGAGTATGTCCATCACACCATTCTCCTAATGCCATGATCTTGTTGTTAATAACATCTCAATGTTCATGATCAGGAAACCACGATCATCTATCAACCAACAAGCTAGTATTACAAAGAGGCTTTACTAGGGACTCTAATTTAGTTTACAAATCACACAAGTATTAATGTTTTCGGTTAAGACTATTATAGCATGAACGTAAAAATTTATCATAAACACAAAGATATAATAATAACCACTTGTACTATTGCCTCTAGGGCATATCTCCAATAGTCTACCACTTGCACTAGAGTCAACTAATCTAGATTACATGGTAATATACCGAACACCCATGGCGGTTTGGTGCTGGTCATGTTTTGCCCTCGGGAGAGGTTTAGTCAACGGATCCGCCACATTCAGATCTCTGTATACTTTGCAAATCTTTATATCACCATCTTGGACATGCTCTCGAATAGTGTGAAAAGGGAGGTGGAAACCGACTCTGAAACGAGCGATGCAGGTGACGAGCGCTGGCCGGAGGTGGGGAAGGCCGCGGGGTCTGCGGTGATTCTGTGGGGAAGGAGGCGCGCAAGGGGAGGAGGGCTCGAGGGAGAGATGGTGGGGAGAGAGGAGCGGGGACGAGGGAGGAGAGACGGGGGACGCGAGGCGCGTCTCGCGCTGGTGGGGCCGGGCGCGGGGAACGGGGTCGGGGGGGGCGGTTCCTGGGGATCGGATCGGGCGAGTGGGGAGGTGGGGATTGGGCAGGTGACGTTGGGGGTCCCGCCCAGGTGGGGCTGGGGTCGGTGGTTGGTGGGGAAAAAGGGAGGAGAGGTGAGGGGTAGGATGAGGTGGCGGGCTAGGATTGGGCAGGGGGAAGGGAGTGGTGAGGTGGCGTGCACCGATTGGTGCAGGTGAGGTGGAGGGGGCTGGGTAGGACAATAGGGTAGGGTTTTTTGGTAGCACAGGTTTGTGTGTTTATGGGGTAGGTAGGTTTTATCTGGAGGTGGCCGGCTAGGCTTTCGGGCCTGGCTGGCTGCCTCCCAAAATAATATAAATTTTTATTTAATTTAAAATAAACTTTTTGTAAATAGTTTTTAGACAAATAAAAGACCTGGAAAAGCCCGGCGCTTTAATTTGAAATTGAGACGGGGGAATATTTAGAAAACCAAACTAGGCTTTTAGAAAAATAGGTTCCGACAAACAAATGCATGATGACATGACGATGCTCAAATGCAATGAGGCATGATGACATGAACATGCGGTCATGAGGATGCAATGCACAAAAACAACGCGATTTTCTAGTAGTGGTTTTGCGGGATGCCACAATTCGACACCACTAACAATGGATCTCGCCCTCGAGATCCGCCTCATGGTACAGGGAAGAAGGCCGACGATCTGATCCTTCGCGCTTCGTGAAGACCCTCGCGACACCACTAACAATGGTTCTTTCTTCAGCTTGAAAATGGTGACACCACCAACAAGGATTGTTCCCCATTCGTCGAGAGAATCCTCCGGAGAAACAAAGATGAAGGTAAAGGTCTCAAAAGGGTAAGACCAACTCTAACTTCCGCGGAAGGGGTAAGAATTGCATCGATCCACCATTCAATGTACAAACGCGAATGATAAGAGTAGTGGTATGGTCGCGACTCCATCCCGCACTCAAAGCATTACTTTGTACATGAACAGACGGATTATGCAACCAACTTTCGGATTTTAGACTGAAGATCTCGACAAGCGAGGTTCAGAAACAAAGGAGTGATGCAGACTCTGCATCGGATCTAGCGTAGATGATGTCGTCGCGTCGGAAAACACCGGAAGGCACGAGAAGGAACAAAGATAAGTCCACCAGAGGAAGGATTCCTCGGATAGCATGAAGACCAGTTGTAGCAACACCGTTACCAAAGGAGGAAGCGAAACCCTGAAGGTACGATGGAACCCAACCACGAGAAATCCTGGACTCGAAGAGAGAGAAGAGAGCGGATTCAAAACACGCAGAGGTGAGAGGAGAGCAGCAGAGGGATAAGGAGTAAAATCAGACCTAATCAGAACTATCCAACCGATTTTGCAAAAATAGTTTTGACACTCTACTTCGGCCGTTAGCTAGGTTATCCTACAGGCTGGACTTGTGGGGTATCGCAACTGCTGAGCTCTGATACCACTCTGTAACACCCTCAGAATCGGCCCTATGCAAGTTTCAGCGCTTCCCGCCAAACCCGCATAGAAACGATTCAAAGGTGCCCACCAGGCACTTGCGTGCGGGTGGAAAACGAAGTAATAACATTACACAACAGTCCTCGATGGGACCCACAGAACAGATATATATACAACACGACTCCATGAGTCAAGAATACAGATATACAGGACAAAGATCCAAATCACCTTGAAAACGATAGAGCACCCAGCTACGGACAAGATGCAAATGGGGCTAAGAGCCCTGAAGAATAACCAATGGCGTCCATAACCCTACCCAGGCCAAGCCGGAAGGGTAACCCTGCTAACGACGTCGATCTCAAAACCTGCTTAAACAAAAGGGGTGCCGACAAAGGGCAAAGGAAAAAGAGAGAGCGGTTAGTACTGAGGCCAGTACACGGCGAGGCTAGAATTCGGTGGTCCTCGCCTACATAGGTATGGTGGACTGAAGCGGCAGCGCAGCATGCACTAAACAACCTATAGAGACTCGATATAACTGACGGCTATCAGAGAGGGGTAAGAAAGACCTATCCGGAACCAACCTGATACTACCACCAAACATACCCATCCTGGTGTTTCCCCCTCGAGACCAAACGAGGAAGTCAACCGAGGAACTCACACTGTTGGCAGTTTTATTCATTCCGTTATAGTTGCGGCAATTACTAGTCAAATAAAGATGGCATGAGTCATCCTGATAATAGGCAGTGGGCACTTTTAGTTAACCATTCCGTTGTAGTTGCAACACTTACTAGTCAGATACAATTAGCATGAGATATCCCCAAACCCAATAGTGGTTGGTACTTTTATTTAGCCATTCCTTTGTAGTGGAGCTGATTACTAGTCATATCGGATACAAGTCAAATTATAACAGTAAACTTTAGTTATAGTTGTCTATGATCAAGAACTGTGCTCCAAGTCGTCCATAACCGCGGACACGGCTTCTCGAAAATATTTAAACCTGCAGGGGTGCACCAAAGTTCCCACACGCACCTACACCCTTGTTGTCGGATCAGGTAGGTACAAGATCACAAAACATACACCCAACGGTATGTCGACGGGGTTTCGGACACGACGTTTCCCAGACCCAAAGCAAGCACGGGGGGCCACCCCACTAAGCTACCCACAACGAAGTCGGCCGGTCTCCGAGACGGACTCAGGGTTTGGGTGGACGGCTGTAAACGACTGGGAACCCGAAAATGTGACTGGGCTTGTTGATACAGCGAAAACGTGTCCCGGGGTTCCTAAACAGTACAGGTGCAGTACCTCGCACAATTTAAATAAAGCAGTAAAGCATGGCATAAGTACAGGATAGTAAATAAAACCTCAAACTAGTTTGTGGCCCCCAGTACAGTACTTGGAATCAGGTACTAAATCGATGGGGGTGGCCATACACCCCACCTGTGGTTAGCGCGCTCGATCTCGGAACAGGTGTCAAGAACTCAGGGTCCTACGGGACACAAGTGGATGGTTAACAACCAAATAACATCTATTGCCCACCTGTGCCTCTACATTACCTACTTCAATTTTAGTTATTAAACAATAATTGAATTAAACGATAATTAAAGCCATGATCATCTTCAACATTAAACATGCGGCAAAACTCCAACAACTGTGGTACTTGACGACACACAACAACACTTGAGCAAGCGATTATGACGCGCAAGTCCAACTATCTACCAATCAACAAGTGATAGGATGTGTCCAAGGCAATATAAGGCTGCAAGGGATATCACGGGTACAAAAACTAGAGCATCGCAACACAGATAGCAATAGATCAACAGGAGGGAATAAATACTATAAAAGTAAGATAGGTAGAAAAGGGGGGAGGTGCTCGCCTGAAAACATTGCCGAAGGTTCATCCGAAGATCGGGTCGACACTCGCATCAACTCATCGGCCTAATCCGTGAAGAAGCAAAGCACTAGAAGAAACACCGGATGGACTATTTAATACTACGGTAGAAAATCGGGCATGGTGCATGTATGATGTATGACATGGAAAAGATGCGATGCGATTAGGCAATATTAAATGGAACCGGGATTCCGACAAATATTTAGATGGTTCAAGTTATTTAACTACCCCGCAATTTAATTGTTGTCTTAACAGGACAAAACATGACATCGGTTCGCTACACCAATTTAAATGGAGTTCGGAATGAGACTCAGATATCCCGCATAAACACTCCATATTTAATTTAGGTGAATCGCCTAAATACCCCCAACAACCACGTTACAAGTATGCATGCATGAACAATTAAATATGCAACAATTTATATAGTTGGCAATTTATAAAATAGGGTCTCGGAAAAGGTCACACATTATGGTCGGAGGTCTTGGTTCGGAGGGGTTCGAGGGATCGGTCTTCGGAGGTCGCCAACGGATCCGTGAAGTAGATCATGAGGTTCCGGCGCTGATGGTTCATCGGGTTCGACCGGGGGTCTTAAGGTTCCATGTCGGCGTATTTGGGGTTTAGTGATTGACGACACACGACATGGCCTTGGTGAAGATCTTGCGGTGACATCCAAAGACGATCTTGGCGAATCTTGGCGTCGTGAACTCTTGTCCGGGCCACGAGTACACGACACCCGTAGAACTCACAGACATAAATATTACATACATGTGCTCGCGGTACACTGAGGCAAAAACAAGAGGCGTTCGATCAGCACCAGAAGCACAAAGAGGCGACAACAAGGAATTGCGGAGGAGCGCTCGCAGGGCTCACACGCGGGCTTGAGGCCATCCTAGTCGGCACGTGCAGCAGGGTCGGTCGGTGCGCACACGGTCGACAGGCTCAGCGGGGACGAACGCTGGACAGGAGGGGGAAGAGCACGGCGACCAGCGGGTGCTGCAGACGGGGCGACAGCCAGCGGCCAGACGCGGGCCGACGAAGAGGAGGCCCCAGGAGGTGGCAGTGCTGGGGCGCGCGGCCGGTGGTTGAGGGCCCGGAAGGTGGGTCCGACGGCGCGAGGAGAGGCCGGCACGGCGAGCGCTGCAGGCGGGGAAGGCATACGGCGATGGCGGCCGATGGTGGTGTGGCGAGGCCGACGCAGGGCGCCAGAGGACGACGAGGGGGAGGGGGCAGCAGGACGCAGGAGGTGGAGGACGGCCGGCACAAGGAGGAGGTGAGGCAAGGGCGGAAGGAGGACGGCGCCGGGGAGCTCGTCTCAACGGTTGGAGGCGGCCATCTCGCAGACGGGGTCGGGGGCGAGCTAGGCCTCGAGGTGGTAGGAGCCGACCATGGCCGAGCGAGCTCGCGCAGAGGTGTGGAGGAGATGGCCGAGCCGGGAGGAGGTAGCGGTCGGGAAAGGCGGCAGGGGCCGGCGATGCAGGTGGCGAGCGCTGGCCGGAGGTGGGGAAGGCCGCGGGGTCTGCGGTGATTCTGTGGGGAAGGAGGCGCGCAAGGGGAGGAGGGCTCGAGGGAGAGATGGTGGGGAGAGAGGAGCGGGGACGAGGGAGGAGAGATGGGGGACGCGAGGCGCGTCTCGCGCTGGTGGGGCCGGGCGCGGGGAACGGGGTCGGGGGGGTTCCTGGGGATCGGATCGGGCGAGTGGGGAGGTGGGGATTGGGCAGGTGACGTTGGGGATCCCGCCCAGGTGGGGCTGGGGTCGGTGGTTGGTGGGGAAAAAGGGAGGAGAGGTGAGGGGTAGGATGAGGTGGCGGGCTGGGATTGGGCAGGGGGAAGGGAGTGGTGAGGTGGCGTGCACCGATTGGTGCAGGTGAGGTGGAGGGGGCTGGGTAGGACAATAGGGTAGGGTTTTTTGGTAGCACAGGTTTGTGTGTTTATGGGGTAGGTAGGTTTTATCTGGAGGTGGCCGGCTAGGCTTTCGGGCCTGGCTGGCTGCCTCCCAAAATAATATAAATTTTTATTTAATTTAAAATAAACTTTTTGTAAATAGTTTTTAGACAAATAAAAGACCCGGAAAAGCCCGGCGCTTTAATTTGAAATTGAGACGGGGGAATATTTAGAAAACCAAACTAGGCTTTTAGAAAAATAGGTTCCGACAAACAAATGCATGATGACATGACGATGCTCAAATGCAATGAGGCATGATGACATGAGCATGCGGTCATGAGGATGCAATGCACAAAAACAACGCGATTTTCTAGTAGTGGTTTTGCGGGATGCCACACTAGGCTCATCAAGATCAAACCTTAGCTTCCGCATGAGCAAATCTGGCTTGCTCTCGTTGTATACACTCGCAGAATCTAACACACCCGATCATCACGTGGTGCTTCAAAATGTAACATCCCTAAAATCATGTTTCAAACTCATGCATATCAATCATGCATCTATGATCATATGAGTTTCATTTCAAACAGATCATTTCAAAACAGAAGCATATTTTCTTATTATTTCATGTAAGTTTGTTCTAGCCTTAGTGCTACCTTCGAAATGAGAAGAGTACTAGTTTTGATTCAGTAAGGTTTGAAATTCAAACTTAGGCACCATCAAAAGTTTGAACAAAGTTTCAAAACAAATTAAGCAAATAAAACCAATATTATGCCTATTGTATATATCACATAAAGGCTTGGTTTTATTTTTATTTTCATTTGATCAAAGTGCTTTGATTGAACAGTAGTGTTTGACACACATTTGAGTGCAAGGTTTGCAGCATAAAAACCTAGAGAAGATTTGAATTCAAACTCATTAGATTTGGATTTGAAAATCATTTCAAAAAATCAAAACAGAAAAAGAAAAGGAGAAAAGAAATGGAAAAAGGCCAGCGCCACCTATCTGGCCCAACTACGAATCTAGCCCAGTTAGCCCACCCGGGTTCCCCCTCTCTCTCTCACTCGCGGACGAACCCACTGAGTGACTGACGCCAGGACCCCACCCCCTCTCTGTTTAACTCGCTGACGAGTGGACCCTGCGACCACGTCGTCATCGTCGTCAATCACGCGCGGCCGCAGTCACTGTGGGCTTAATTTCCCTTGATTCCGCGCTTAATCGCTGATCCCCTCCCGCCTACATAACCCCCTCTGCACCGCGGCCATTTCCCCTCACCTAGCGCCACCTCTCCGCCACCAGGCTTCCCGCAATCATACTCGCACCGCCGCAGACAGAGAGCACTCCGGCGATCAAATTCGGTGAGCCTTTTGTTCCCCTTCGCCTCTGTTTCACACGAGCACGTTCGCCGTAGTTTTGTGCGTCTCCTGATGCCGTTTATTCACGCTAGGGTGACCAGGAGCATCGCCAACGTCGTCGTCCACCCAAGCCCGACGCCGCCAGCAACTCCGACGAGCTCCCTCGGCCACTACAGAGTGCCCCTTGCCAAGCCATCGCCAGGTTGAGCATCAGTGCATCGCCACGATCTTGGTAAGAATCTCCGACGACCCCAGAACCACCTATAGCTCCGCGCCGCCGTAGGCAGAGCTCGCCACCGCCAGTAGCCACCGCCAGCGCCGCCCAGCTATGGTCGTTTGATCCAGGACCGTTGGATCTAGATCCAGCGCGTGAAATTAGATCACTTATCGAATCGTTACGAGTAGATCTGGGCCGTGCAGATTAAGTAGATCTAATGGCTCACAGACGTGATCCTGAGCGAAGCGGTACCAGCCAATCAGGTTAAGACGCGTGGCAGCAGTTTAGGTTTAAAAACAGAATTTGAATCTATTAGATGTTTGAATTTGTTTTGGCTATAACTTTTGATCCCCACGTTAGAATTTGACAAATTTTATATCAATGGAATCAGGAGAACAAGCCCTTTCTAAATATGCAATGTGTTTAATGTTTTGCTTCTGTTAAAATAGTTTTATTTACAGAAACCTGTATAGGGCTAATTTGAGTATATGAATTATTTAAAAAATGATTTAAGGTTTAAATAATTGTTGTTTGGCAAGTTTTGAACTTGTTTATGAACCAGTACTGTACACTTGATTTGTTGAGTTTTAAAAATCATCACATATCATATTGCATGCATTCATATATTTTTGTTTGTATATATTTTGTATGTGATTTGTGGCTATGATTCTTTGTGTAGATTTTGGTGCTAGTGATTGTGATTGTGAGGAGTGTAGCTACTCTCCAAACTACCAAGGCAAGTGGTGCTTCATGAATATTTTTATCCCTATGTTTTCTACTAAGCATTAGAAATATTTTGCTAGTCTTGCATGCTATATTTTGCTTATATGCCATGTTGGGAAATCCTAGTAGTTGTATAATTACTAGAAATTTCTAAGTTAAAATGCTTATCTATGCCATGCTTAGCCTAGCTAGTAGCAACCAAGGGTTGGTGAAATATACATGCTATGATGAAAATATTTCTAAGTCTTTGGACTTGTGTTTTGCCTAATGAAACAACTAAGTAAATGAAACACCTGGGTGGAATGGAAGGAATGGTTTATGTTGAGTGGTTACACAAGGCCCATTTCTATGGTTTACCTTGTGTATCTCACTTGTGGAAAGCCACCCAGGAACGAAGAGATTTTAGAGGCCAAATGTTAAGAAGCTTCTAGTGCAGCCACTTGGCAATATGGGCTCTTCCTGGATCACATAGGTTGCTAGAACTTAGCCATTTGGACAGTTGGTGGTAGTGGGAATGATAGGTTGGAGCGCATCCATTTGGTCTAAGGGAAGGCTTCTGAAAGGTCCTGTCTTGGTGAAAATCAAGTCTGGTGGGGAAAGTGCACAACCTCTGCAGATGGAAGAATCTAAGTACTTAGCCATGTCCCTCGAAAAGGACAACTTGAGCATCAAGACATGGAAGCTATCAAGAATCTCGTCATCCCAATTTCTAAGTAAAAACTTGTGGGTGAACAAGGGTGAAGGACCTCAATGTCTATTGGTGGTTCCTTGGGAAAAGTTTTGACAAAGAAAACTTAGTGATTTCAACTAATAGGCAAAACCTATTTTGAGCAATGCAAGCCAAGCTACACTTAGCCAAATTGCATATAGTATCTAGTCCACCTAAATTATACTAAGGTATCACTTGCCAATACTATTCCAATGTATTGACCCACTGTGGCTGTAACTTGTGATGTTGCAGGTTACTCTGATGAGGATTAGGAGTCATGAGTCTACACTCAACATGTTTGCCTGTGGCACATGAAGATGAAGACTTTTATTTATTTACTTATTCAAACTCTTGTACTAGGCCTGTGGCCTTGGAGTTGTAAAGACTATGTTTGTCTCTAGAATGACTGTAATAATGACCTTTGTTTCTGTGTACTTCATCTTAAACTGTGGATGCTAGAATTGATCCAGGGACTAGCATTGCAATCACAAGGATCCTTTTCCTTTATAAAGGAGGGATCTTACAGATGGTATTAGAGCACTGTGTTTCCTGTAGGATTATGACCCTAGGATTGGAAACCACTAAGGAAAAATTTACAACAACTTCTACACTTGTCTATTCTTCTCGTAAACTTTTCTAATCTTCTTTCTCATCTCTATTTGTAGATGAACTCCATCAACGAAGCCGTAAGGAAAGGAAAACTCATGACAATGACCTTAGAGTGTGAGACAGAATTTCCCAGGGCTCTCAAGGACCTCATGGTTGCAATGGAAATACATGGTGCAGCCGTGTACAAAGGTTTTCCTGTGATGGATGAAGGAGTTGAATACTGGTGGGTGCAACTTCACTTGTATAAAAACAAGGAAGACAACCACAAGGAATCAGGATTCTGCATGTTCACCAATTCAGTGATGCACCCTACATTCTTTGACTCAGCAAAGGATGCAGCTTGGAAGACCATCAAAGAACTTGGTGAAAGAGTCAAGTGCAGAATGTTCAACATCCAAAATAGCCTAAAAGAAGAGAAGAAACATACCCAAGAGTTGGAGGCTACCAACCAAACCTTAAGAGGAGACATTATAGACTTAGTGATGGAGTCATGTGCTCAAGATAGAGTGATTGCTTCTAGAAATATTGTGTTAGCCAACATATCTAGTGAGATAGGATTGTGTGGCATCCCGCAAAACCACTACTAGAAAATCGCGTTAAATTTGTGCATTGCATCGTCATCATCATGCATTGTTTGCATAAAACTATGTTTGCAAAGCCCGTGTTGTTTTCTAAACGCCCCTCTTTATTCAAATATCAAGCCCGGTCTCCGGATTATTTTTGTTTGAGTGCTATCGGTTTGCAAACGGTGTTAACAAAACAAATAAAATTTATATTATTTTTAGTGGGGGCAGTCGAACGGGCCAACCCGACCCGAACGACCACCCCCGTATAAACAGATCGGCCCACCTCTAAATCCTAAGGCTACCCGGAAACCTACCCAACCCTCTGGCCACCTCACCCACACCTATCCGTGGACGCCACGTCACCTCACCCCTCCCCCTAGCCTATCAAACCATGCCACCTCACCCCCAACCACCCTCATCCTCACCTCCTCTCAACCCCACCCACTCCCACCTGCCCACACTCTGGCCCCACCCCTGACCCCGGCAGCCCCAGGCCACCCACCTGGGCGCGCGCACACAGCCCCCACGCCCCTGGGCCCGCCACCTGTCCCCACCTCCCTGGACCGCGTCCCACCCCGGCCCCACGCACCCGCCCCACCAACCGCGTCTGCCCCGCCGAGCTCGCCCGCGCCACTTCCTCTCTCTCCTCTCCCCTCCCCGGCGCCTGCTCGACCTAGCCTTCTCCGCCCGTCGCCGACGCTCGCCTTGCTCCGTCGTTCTCCACCTCGCCGGCCCGCTCGCACCCTCAACCCCCTCCCCGCTCCCCGCCACCGCACCGCTCCCGCCTCCGGCCACGCGCCCCTCGCCTCCCCTAGCCCGCGCGCGCGCCTCGCCCCTAGCCCCGGCCGCCGCCCGCGACCTCCTTCGCCTCCCCCTCTCCCGGCTCCGGCGGCCCCCTCCCCATCTCCGGCGAGCGAGCCGCCCGCGGCCGCAGCACCCCGACCGCCGCGTCCGCAGCGCCCTGGCCCGGCCATCTCCTCCCCTCCGGCGCCTCCCCGCACTCTCCCTCGCCAGCGTCTCCACCGCGCCCCTCCGCCGCCCTGGGCCGCGCCTCGCCTCGCGTGTCCCCGCCCTCGGCCTCCGCGCGCCCGCGCCGCCCCAAGCTCCTCCTCCCCTCAGGCTTCCCCGAGCTCCGGCCCCGAATCCTCTGAGCCGCGTCGCCCTGGGAGCCCTCGCCGTGTTCCTGCCGCCCGCCAGCATCCGCCCGGCGCCGTGCGCTCGTCCTCGCCCGCGGAGGCCGCCGAGCCGCCGCGCCTGCGTCCGCCTCGCCCACGTCGCCGCCTCTGCTGCGCCGGTTTCCGCCGCCTTGGCTGTCCCCGCGACCGCCCGCGTGAGCCCCCCAACGCCGCCCTCCTCGCCTCCTGCACAGAGCCGTCGGCGGTTTCCCCGCTGTCCGGAGCGACATCGCCCACTACGACGCCGAGGACGCCTAACCGTAGGGACAAGATCGCCACATGGACCCTCAAGATCTTCTTCGGTACCGAGGACGCGAGAATTTCGAACCACCAAGATCGACATCATCGGCCAGATCCGATGAAATCCCCGACGCCCACACGAGTTTGCCATCGACAACAAAGTCGGAGTCCAAGTTTTTCCTTCATGGAAGCCAAGCACACCGAACCGGAGTTCGCCACACAGATGCCAAGATCTCCTGACGCCGAGACTGAGTGCGCCTACATGGATCCGGTGATGCCGGCACCCCAAGATCTACCGTCGAACGCCAAGCACGCCTTCACGGACCCGAAGACGCCGTGATCCGGAACGCCAAGTACTACCCTCGGACGCCCACACCTGAACCGGAAGGATGCCAAGATCGCCTCAGGGACGACAAGTTCTACTTCTGAACGCCATGGCCGACCCGATCCGAGTACCCGACAAGACCTTCGGATGCGACAAGAACGACACCGACCAGGACGAGTCCGATGCGCCCCCGGCGCCGAACCAAGTCCTGCTTCCCGGATGCCGAGGTCACCGACACAGGGCAACAAGATCTACCCCCGCTATCCGAGACCGCTTCCGTCGAACCCCGAACCCCAGATCCGTCGAACCCTGAGACCGACCCCGAACCCCGGAACCCCAAGTTCGTCGAGCCCCCCGATGTGTGACCTCTTATCCGAGAACCCTATTTTTATAATATAATAACAACTTGTTGCATATTTAATTGTCATACTCGCATGCATATTTCTGTGGTTTGGGAGCCTTATGACGATTCACCAAATAATTAAATATGGGGCCCATATGCGGGCAAATCTAGTCTCATATTGGCCTCATCTAAATCTGTGTAGCGAACCGGTGCTATCTTTTGCCTTGTTAAACAACATTTAAAATGCGGGGTTTCTAAACAACTTGAACCACCTAATTAATTGTCGGGACCCCGGTTCCGCTTAACATGACCTAATTGCATTGCACCTTCGCCATGCCATGCATCATACATGCATCATGCCGATCTTCTGCCGTTGTATTAAATACTGCATCCGGTGTTTCTTCTAGTGTTTTGCTTCTTCGCGGATAAGGCCGATGAGTTGATGTGAGCTTCGCCCCGACCTTCGGTTGAACCTTCGACAATGTTTTCAGGCGAGCATCTCCCCCTTTCTACCTATCTTACTTTTATAGTATTTACTTCCCTCCTGTTGATCTATTGCTATCTGTGTTGCGTTGCTCTAGTTTCGTACCCGTGATAACCCTTGCAGCCATATATAGCCTTGGACACATCCTATTACCTGTTGTTTGGTAGATAGTTGGACCCGCGTGTCGTAGTCGCTTGCTCAAGTGTTTTGCTTGTCGTCAAGTACCACAATTGTTGGAGGATTGCCGCATGTTGACGTTGGAGATGATCATGGCTTTAATTATTGTATCACTTTAATTCCTGTTTAACAACTAAAATTGAATTAAGCAGAGGCATCGGTGGGTGATAGGTAAGATTTGGTTTCCGACCGCCCACTTGTGTCCCGTAGGACCCGAGTTCTTGACACCTATTCCGAGATCGAGCGCGCTAACCACAGGTGGGGAGATATGGGCCCCCCATTGATTATTACCTGATTTCAAAGTATTGTACTGGGGGCCACAAACTAGTTTGGGGTTTTATTTACTATCCTGTACTTATGCCATGTTTACCGCTTTATTTACGATTGTGTGAGGAGCACGCTGTACTGTTTAGGAAGCGGAATGTTTTCGCGGTATCGACAGTCCCCGATTGGGGATCTGCTGTCGTTTACAGCCATTGACGCAAACCCTGAGTCCGTCTCGGAGACCGGCCGACTTCGTTGCGGGTGTACTTAGTGGGGTGGCCCCCATGCTTGCTTTGGGTCTGGGAACGTCGTGACTTAGGCCCCGCCGACATACCGATGGGTGTATGTTAACTGATCTGGCAAAAAGGGTCGAAGTGCTTGTGGATACTTTGGTGCACCCCTGCAGGGTTAAATCTTTTCGAGAAGCCGTGTCCGCGGTTATGGACGACTTGGAGCACAGTGCTTGATCATAGACAACTATAACTAAAGTTTATTGTTATAAATTGACTTGTATCCGACTTGACTA
This sequence comes from Avena atlantica, assembly GCA_910589765.1. NCBI lineage: Eukaryota > Viridiplantae > Streptophyta > Magnoliopsida > Poales > Poaceae > Avena > Avena atlantica. The sequence continues at coordinate 336,247,070 of OU342733.1, forward strand.
GTAATCAGCTTCACTACAACGGAATGGCTAAGTAAAAGTACCAACAACTGCTGGGTTTTGGGTTATCTCATACTAATTGAATCTGACTAGTAATTGATGCCACTATAACGGAATGGTTAACTAAAAGTACCCACTGCTTACTTTATCAGGACGATTATATCTAAACCTGACTAGTAAAGTGCCACAACTATAACTGGATAATTAAAACTGCCAACTGTGTGAGTTCCTCGGTTGACTTCCTCGTTTGGTCTCGAGGGGGAAATGCCAGGATGGGTTTGTTTGATGCTAGTATTAGGTTAGATCCGAATAGGTCTTTCTTACCCCTCTCTGATAGCCGCCAGTTGTATCGAGTCTCTATAGGTTGTTTAGTGCATGCTGCCGCTGCCGCTCAGTCCACCATACCTATGTAGGCGAGGACCGCCGAATTCTAGCCACGCCGTGTACTGGCCTCAGTACTGACGCTCCTCTTTTTCCTTGACCCTTTGTCGGCACCCCTTTTGTTTAAGCAGGTTTTGAGATCGACGCCGTTAGCAGGGTTACCCTTCCGGCTTGGCCTGGGCAGGGTTATGGACGCCATTGGTTATTCTTCAGGGCTCTTAGCCCCATTTGCATCTTGTCCGTAGCTGGACGCTTTATCGTTTTCAAGGTGATTTGGATCTTTGTACATTATATTTGTATTCTTGACTCTTTGAGTCGCTGTTGTATATATATCTGTTCTGTGGGTCCCATCAAGGACTGTTGTGTAATGTTATTACTTTGCTTTCCACCCGCACGAAAGTGCCTGGTGGGCACCTTCGAATCGTTTCTATGCGGGTTTGGCGAGTTTTGCTAAAACTTGCATAGGGCCGATTCTGAGGGTGTTACAGAGTGGTATCAGAGCTCAGCAGTTACGATACCCCACAAGTCCAGCCTGTAGGATAACCTAGCTAACGGCCGAAGTAGAATGTCAAAACTATTTTGCAAAATCGGTTGGATAGTTCTGATTAGGTCTGATTTTACTCCTTACCCCTCTGCTGTTCTCCTCTTACCTCTACGTGTTTTGAATCCGCTCTCGTCCCTTTCTTCGAGTCCAGGAATTCTCGTGGTTGGGTTCCGTCGTACCTTCTGGGTTTCGCTTCCTCTTTTGGAAACGGTGTTGCTACATCCGGTCTTCATGTTATCCGAAGAATCCTTCGTCTGTGGTACCCTCCTTTGTTCCTTGTTTGTGCTTTCCGGTGTTTTCCGACACGACGACATCATCTACGCCAGATCCGATGCAGAGTCTGCATCACTCCCTTGATCCGAACCTCGCTTGTCGAGATCTTCAGTCTGAATCCGAGGGTTGGTTGCATAATCTGTCTATTCGTGTACATAGTAATGCTTTGAGTGCGGGATGGAGTCGCGACCATACCACTACTCTCATCATTCTCTTATGTACATTGAATGGTGGAGCGATGCAATTTACTCCTTCCATGGAAGTTAGAGGTGGCCTTACCTTTAACTTCGTCCGTTGTTTTCCGGAGTGTTCTCTTGATGATCAGGACAACGACCTCTTGTTAGTGGTGTCGCGAGGATCTACACGAAGCGAGAAGACGCAGAACGCCGACCTTCCTTCCGGTACCATGAGGCGGATCTCGAGGGCGAGATCCCTTGTTAGTGGTGTCGAATTGTGGCATCCCGCAAAACCACTACTAGAAAATCGCGTTAAATTTGTGCATTGCATCGTCATCATCATGCATTGTTTGCATAAAACTATGTTTGCAAAGCCCGTGTTGTTTTCTAAACGCCCCTCTTTATTCAAATATCAAGCCCGGTCTCCGGATTATTTTTGTTTGAGTGCTATCGGTTTGCAAACGGTGTTAACAAAACAAATAAAATTTATATTATTTTTAGTGGGGGCAGTCGAACGGGCCAACCCGACCCGAACGACCACCCCCGTATAAACAGATCGGCCCACCTCTAAATCCTAAGGCTACCCGGAAACCTACCCAACCCTCTGGCCACCTCACCCCCACCTATCCGTGGACGCCACGTCACCTCACCCCTCCCCCTAGCCTATCAAACCATGCCACCTCACCCCCAACCACCCTCATCCTCACCTCCTCTCAACCCCACCCACTCCCACCTGCCCACACTCTGGCCCCACCCCTGACCCCGGCAGCCCCAGGCCACCCACCTGGGCGCGCGCACACAGCCCCCACGCCCCTGGGCCCGCCACCTGTCCCCACCTCCCTGGACCGCGTCCCACCCCGGCCCCACGCACCCGCCCCACCAACCGCGTCTGCCCCGTCGAGCTCGCCCGCGCCGCTTCCTCTCTCTCCTCTCCCCTCCCCGGCGCCTGCTCGACCTAGCCTTCTCCGCCCGTCGCCGGCGCTCGCCTTGCTCCTTCGTTCTCCACCTCGCCGGCCCGCTCGCACCCTCAACCCCCTCCCCGCTCCCCGCCACCGCACCGCTCCCGCCTCCGGCCACGCGCCCCTCGCCTCCCCTAGCCCGCGCGCGCGCCTCGCTCCTAGCCCCGGCCGCCGCCCGCGACCTCCTTCGCCTCCCCCTCTCCCGGCTCCGGCGGCCCCCTCCCCATCTCCGGCGAGCGAGCCGCCCGCGGCCGCAGCACCCCGACCGCCGCGTCCGCAGCGCCCCGGCCATCTCCTCCCCTCCGGCGCCTCCCCGCACTCTCCCTCGCCAGCGTCTCCACCGCGCCCCTCCGCCGCCCTGGGCCGCGCCTCGCCTCGCGTGTCCCCGCCCTCGGCCTCCGCGCGCCCGCGCCGCCCCAAGCTCCTCCTCCCCTCAGGCTTCCCCGAGCTCCGGCCCCGAATCCTCTGAGCCGCGTCGCCCTGGGAGCCCTCGCCGTGTTCCTCCCGCCCGCCAGCATCCGCCCGGCGCCGTGCGCTCGTCCTCGCCCGCGGAGGCCGCCGAGCCGCCGCGCCTGCGTCCGCCTCGCCCACGTCGCCGCCTCTGCTGCGCCGGTTTCCGCCGCCTTGGCTGTCCCCGCGACCGCCCGCGTGAGCCCCCCAACGCCGCCCTCCTCGCCTCCTGCACAGAGCCGTCGGCGGTTTCCCCGCTGTCCGGAGCGACATCGCCCACTACGACGCCGAGGACGCCTAACCGTAGGGACAAGATCGCCACATGGACCCTCAAGATCTTCTTCGGTACCGAGGACGCGAGAATTTCGAACCACCAAGATCGACATCATCGGCCAGATCCAATGAAATCCCCGACGCCCACACGAGTTTGCCATCGACAACAAAGTCGGAGTCCAAGTTTTTCCTTCATGGAAGCCAAGCACACCGAACCGGAGTTCGCCACACAGATGCCAAGATCTCCTGACGCCGAGACTGAGTGCGCCTACATGGATCCGGTGATGCCGGCACCCCAAGATCTACCGTCGAACGCCAAGCACGCCTTCACGGACCCGAAGACGCCGTGATCCGGAACGCCAAGTACTACCCTCGGACGCCCACACCTGAACCGGAAGGATGCCAAGATCGCCTCAGGGACGACAAGTTCTACTTCTGAACGCCATGGCCGACCCGATCCGAGTACCCGACAAGACCTTCGGATGCGACAAGAACGACACCGACCAGGACGAGTCCGATGCGCCCCCGGCGCCGAACCAAGTCCTGCTTCCCGGATGCCGAGGTCACCGACACAGGGCAACAAGATCTACCCCCGCTATCCGAGACCGCTTCCGTCGAACCCCGAACCCCAGATCCGTCGAACCCTGAGACCGACCCCGAACCCCGGAACCCCAAGTTCGTCGAGCCCCCCGATGTGTGACCTCTTATCCGAGAACCCTATTTTTATAATATAATAACAACTTGTTGCATATTTAATTGTCATACTCGCATGCATATTTCTGTGGTTTGGGAGCCTTATGCCGATTCACCAAATAATTAAATATGGGGCCCATATGCGGGCAAATCTAGTCTCATATTGGCCTCATCTAAATCTGTGTAGCGAACCGGTGCTATCTTTTGCCTTGTTAAACAACATTTAAAATGCGGGGTTTCTAAACAACTTGAACCACCTAATTAATTGTCGGGACCCCGGTTCCGCTTAACATGACCTAATTGCATTGCACCTTCGCCATGCCATGCATCATACATTCATCATGCCGATCTTCTGCCGTTGTATTAAATACTGCACCCGGGGTTTCTTCTAGTGTTTTGCTTCTTCGCGGATAAGGCCGATGAGTTGATGTGAGCTTCGCCCCGACCTTCGGTTGAACCTTCGACAATGTTTTCAGGCGAGCATCTCCCCCTTTCTACCTATCTTACTTTTATAGTATTTACTTCCCTCCTGTTGATCTATTGCTATCTGTGTTGCGTTGCTCTAGTTTCGTACCCGTGATAACCCTTGCAGCCATATATAGCCTTGGACACATCCTATTACCTGTTGTTTGGTAGATAGTTGGACCCGCGTGTCGTAGTCGCTTGCTCAAGTGTTTTGCTTGTCGTCAAGTACCACAATTGTTGGAGGATTGCCGCATGTTGACGTTGGAGATGATCATGGCTTTAATTATTGTATCACTTTAATTCCTGTTTAACAACTAAAATTGAATTAAGCAGAGGCATCGATGGGTGATAGGTAAGATTTGGTTTCCGACCGCCCACTTGTGTCCCGTAGGACCCGAGTTCTTGACACCTGTTCCGAGATCGAGCGCGCTAACCACAGGTGGGGAGATATGGGCCCCCCATTGATTATTACCTGATTTCAAAGTATTGTACTGGGGGCCACAAACTAGTTTGGGGTTTTATTTACTATCCTGTACTTATGCCATGTTTACCGCTTTATTTACGATTGTGTGAGGAGCACGCTGTACTGTTTAGGAAGCGGAATGTTTTCGCGGTATCGACAGTCCCCGATTGGGGATCTGCTGTCGTTTACAGCCATTGACGCAAACCCTGAGTCCGTCTTGGAGACCGGCCGACTTCGTTGCGGGTGTACTTAGTGGGGTGGCCCCCGTGCTTGCTTTGGGTCTGGGAACGTCGTGACTTAGGCCCCGCCGACATACCGATGGGTGTATGTTAACTGATCTGGCAAAAAGGGTCGAAGTGCTTGTGGATACTTTGGTGCACCCCTGCAGGGTTAAATCTTTTCGAGAAGCCGTGTCCGCGGTTATGGACGACTTGGAGCACAGTGCTTGATCATAGACAACTATAACTAAAGTTTATTGTTATAAATTGACTTGTATCCGACTTGACTAGTAATCAGCTTCACTACAACGGAATGGCTAAGTAAAAGTACCAACAACTGCTGGGTTTTGGGTTATCTCATACTAATTGAATCTGACTAGTAATTGATGCCACTATAACGGAATGGTTAACTAAAAGTGCCCACTGCTTACTTTATCAGGATGATTATCTAAACCTGACTAGTAATTGCTGCAACGATAACTGAATAAGTAAAACTGCCAACTGTGTGAGTTCCTCGGTTGACTTCCTCGTTTGGTCTCGAGGGGGAAACGCCAGGATGGGTTATTTGATGATAGTATCAGGTTGGATCCGAATAGGTCTTTCTTACCCCTCTCTGATAGCCGCCAGTTGTATCGAGTCTCTATAGGTTGTTTAGTGTATGCTGCCGCTGCCGCTTCAGTCCACCATACCTATGTAGGCGAGGACCGCCGAATTCTAGCCTCGCCGTGTACTGGCCTCAGTACTAACGCTCCTCTTTTTCCTTGGCCCTTTGTCGGCACCCCTTTTGTTTAAGCAGGTTTTGAGATCGACGCCGTTAGCAGGGTTACCCTTCCGGCTTGGCCTGGGCAGGGTTATGGACGCCATTGGTTATTCTTCAGGGCTCTTAGCCCCATTTGCATCTTGTCCGTAGCTGGACGCTTTATCGTTTTCAAGGTGATTTGGATCTTTGTACATTATATTTGTATTCTTGACTCTTTGAGTCGCTGTTGTATATATATCTGTTCTGTGGGTCCCATCGAGGACTGTTGTGTAATGTTATTACTTTGCTTTCCACCCGCACGAAAGTGCCTGGTGGGCACCTTCGAATCGTTTCTATGCGGGTTTGGCGAGTTTTTCTAAAACTTGCATAGGGCCGATTCTGAGGGTGTTACAGATTGTAAGCGTACTTCGTTAGTTGGACCACCACTTATCACCTTATTTTCCAAATGTTGCTTTAAAATAAGTTGAACCTTGGTTGATGTAATGGATCCATGTATGCCATGACTTGTGTGTTTTTTATTTCCAAGGATATGTATGTGATGCTTTGCCTTGTGTTTTGTCTTAAATTGTGTTGTTCTAACTTTTTCTATCTTATAAATAGATGCCTAATGTTACCATCCGCACTGTTGAGGAGTTCCAGGGAACTCGCTTTGGTCCTCGTATTTTTGAGCTCACTAATTTGCTCAATCTCCCTCTTCCTACCATCATGGTTCTTCCCCTCACCAAGTTTGAGAGGAAAGACCTTTGGGGTTTCAAGGTCAATCAGCCCGGACGCCAGACTGAGCCTACCACGAAGGCTATCATCTTCAAGATCATGCACGATGACAAGGAGAGAGGCCTTGAAGTAGTCATGCAGGATCTGATAGGACGTCTGCTAGGGAGACACTCTCGACAGGTTAGAGGTACTCACTTTCACGTCTTCGGTAGACGTGATGAGGATGGAGAGTCCATCGACTTCGAGGACACTTCGAGGGAGACAGCGGAGCCGATTCGCCTATACCTCCAGGACTTAGAGGCTCTCATTAGGAACGTGGACTCTGATAGGACCAACGTCATGCTCAACAATGACGAACTCCAGGTGCAGCTTCACGAGAAGGACAAGCTCTTCGCGGAGCAATATGAGATAGTCAAGGAGATGGAGGCAAAGTTCGAGAGCCAGGACAGAAAGTTCAAGAGTCAGGAGAAGCGAGTCCAGGATAGGAACAAGAGGATTCGGGACATGACTGAAGAACTACAGGCCAAGGACTTCGATCTCGAGCATCATCAGACGGTGATTGAGAGGCTTCGTTCTCAGAAGAGGGCGCTCAAAGCCAAAATAGAGACCTTGACTGCCAACGTCGAGGAATACAAGACCGCAATGGAGAATGTAGGTCTTACCTTTGTTGAGGAGGAGGTTTATGCCGAGGAGTAGATTTGACTACTCATTTATCATTTATTTATCATACTTTATTTGTGTCACAATGACCATCCAACATGTGGATGGCTTGTTATTTGTGTGTTTACTTTGCGAACTTGTCGTTTTTATTGTTGAACTATTATTGCTATGATGCATGTTTTGTGATTGTTTATGTGATGTATTGTGCATGAAAGCATCTATGGGTATCTCATTCTTATCTCTATTGAACAAACCACATATGTCTCCTCGTCGTGCCAATCCCAACCCCGACAATAACAACATCACACCTGAGATGCAGCAAATGATGACAACTCAGACTCAGCTGATGCAAATGATGAGGACGTTCATCCAGAACCAAAACAACAACAACAATAACAACAACAACAACCCACCAGGTTTTGACATGATTACCAGGTTCTTGAGATTAAGGCCAACAAAGTTCTCAGGAACAACTGATCCCATGGTGGCCAATGATTGGCTACGCTCTGTGAACAAGGACTTGGTAACTGTGGGTTGTACAGATGCAGAAAAGGTCAGATTTGCAGCACATTTGCTGGAAGGACCAGCCGCCACTTAGTGGGATAACTTCCAGATCACCACTCCCATAGAAGATGTGACATGGGCTATCTTTGAGGATGGCTTTCGTACTTCTCATATCTCATCTGGAGTGATGAGTCTGAAAAAGAAATAGTTCCATAATCTAAAGCAGCTCCACCGCAGCGTGGCTGAATATATTGAGGAGTTCAACAATCTAGCGCGTTATGCACCGGATGAAGTTGACACCGATGCTAAGAGGAAGAAAAAGTTTCTTGAAGGGCTGAATGATGAAATGAACTTGCAGCTATCAGTAGCCTATGTTCCCACATACCAGTCTCTCTGTGATAAGGCTGCTATTTTGGAGAGCAAAATGAAGCAAGTTGAGAGTAGAAAGAGAAAACACTCGGACAAGCACAACTCGGGATCGTCTCACAAAAGTTCCCATTATGATGATAGTGGAAGCTCAGGATCCCACAAGCATGGGAAATTCAATAAGCACCATAACCACAATCGTCATGACAACAAGCATCACCATAGTCATGACAATGACAAGTACAAGAACCACAAGGGTGGATATAAGAGCCACCACAGTGGTAATGGAAGTGGCAGGGGAAGCCAGCCTGTCAAGAAGGACATTAGTCAGGTTGAATGCTTCAAGTGCAAGAATATGGGGCATTATGAAAATGAGTGCCCATAAAAGAAAGTTGAAGGACCCAACAAGCCCAACCCTTTTTCAGAAGGGACAAGTGAACCACATCAATGTGGAGGAAATATATGAGGAGCCTGATGCTGTTGCTGGTAAGTTCAAACTCAATTCTATTCCAGCATTTGTTCTTTTTGATACTGGAGCATCGCATTCATTCATATCAAAAGCATTTGTTGATAGAAATTGGTTTCCAACTGAAAACATTGGGTGTCCAATAAAAGTTAGTTCTCTAGGTGGAGATATGATAGTAAGTCTTGGATGCCGGGATCTAGTAATAGAGTTTGGAAAGCATAAGTTTCCAGTGAGTCTGATAATCCTAGATTCCCAAGGACTGGACGTAATATTGGGAATGGATTGGATGGCTAAGTATGAAGGAGTACTAGATTGTGCTAATCGTACTGTTGCACTCACAACCCCGTAAAGAAAACGGATTAAATTCAAGTCTAACTTTGAATCAAAAGGGAGTAAGCTAAATTCTCTTAAGGGGGTTAGCATAGATAGTGTGCCAATTGTGAGTGAATATCCGGATGTGTTTTCGGAAGAATTTTCGGGAATGCCACCAGATAGAGATGTGGAGTTCCTTATTGATTTGCTACCAGGATCTGGACCAATAGCAAAGAGACCATACAAGATGTCAGTTGATGAACTGAAAGAACTCAAGAAACAACTTGGAGAATAGTTGTAGAAAGGATTTATTCAACCAAGTTCTTCATCTTGGGGAGCACCAGTTTTGTTTGTGGAGAAGAAAGATAGAAGTCAAAGGTTATGCATAGATTACCGTTCACTCAATGAGGTGACTATCAAGAACAAATACCCTTTGCCTAGAATCAATGACTTGTTTGATCAGCTAGAAGGAGCTTGTGTGTTCTCAAAGATTGATCTTCGGTCAGGTTATTTCCAACTCAAGATAAGGGAACAAGACATACCTAAGACAACTTTCACTACAAGGTATGGATTGTATGAGTATACCGTGATGCCATTTAATGCACCAGCATACTTTATGAATATGATGAACAAGGTGTTCATGGAATTCCTTGATAAGTTTGTTGTCGTTTTCATCGATGACATTTTAATCTACTCCAAGAGCAAAGAAGAACATGAAGGGCATTTGCGTTTGATACTTGAGAAGCTTAGAGAGCATAAACTGTATGCCAAATTTAGCAAGTGTGAATTCTGGCTAAATGAAGTTGGATTTCTTGGACACGTTGTGTCAGGAGATGGTGTAGCAGTTGATCCTGCTAAAGTTTCAGCTGTAACTAAATGGGAATCTCCCAAGTCAGTGAAAGAAGTTCGTAGTTTCCTTGGCTTAGCAGGTTACTACAGAAGGTTCATTGAGAATTTCTCCAAGGTAGCTAAGCCTATGACAGAATTGCTAAAGAAAGACAAGAAATTTTCTTGGTCTGAAGGTTGTGAACTCAGCTTTCAGGAATTGAAGAAGAGACTTGTGACAGCACCAGTCTTGTGTTTGCCAGATTTGGAAAAAGATTTCCAAGTATATTGTGATGCATCTCATCATGGTTTGGGTGCAGTACTTATGAAAGAGGGGAAAGTTGTGGCTTATGCCTCGAGACAACTCAAAACTCATGAAGTGAACTACCCTACTCATGATTTAGAGTTAGCTTCTGTTGTCCATGCACTCAAAACATGGAGACATTATCTTTTGGGAAAGCGTTGTGAAGTGTTCACAGATCACAAGAGTTTGAAGTATATCTTCACCCAGAAAGAAATTAACATGAGACAAAGAAGATGGCTAGAACTCATCAAGGACTATGACTTAAGTTTGCAATACCATCCCGGTAAAGCAAATGTTGTAGCGGATGCTTTAAGCCGTAAGGTTTTTGTGAATGGCCTTACCAAGGGAGAATTGCCCGATGATTTGTGTGCCCAATTTAGAGATCTCAGATTGGAGATTGTGCCTGAAGGACATCTCATGTCTTTGGATGTTCAACCCACTTTGTTGGACAATATTAAACAAGCCCAGAAGGTTGATAAGGAAATTGAAGAAATTAAGGAAAAGATTGGTAAAGGAAAAGCCAAAGGGTTCCATGAAGACGAACAGGGTACTTTATGGCATGGGAAACGTATCTGTGTTCCACAAGATCCGGAGCTTCGGAAACTGATTTTGCAAGAAGCACACAACTCTCCGTATTCCATTCATCCGGGTAACACCAAAATGTACATGGACATGAAGGAAAGATTTTGGTGGAATAACCTCAAGAAGGACATCGCTGAACATATTGCTTTGTGTGATGTGTGTAGTAGAGTGAAAGCGGAACATCAGAAACCAGCAGGTTTGCTTCAACCACTACCTATTCCTGATTGGAAGTGGGACACGATTGGTATGGATTTCATTACCGGATTACCAAGGACCCGGTCAGGATATGATTCTATTTGGGTTGTAGTGGATCGCCTAACTAAAGTGGCTCATTTCATACCCGTGAAGACAACTTATACAAGTGCTAAGTTGGCCAAAATCTATATGTGTAGAATTGTATGTCTACATGGAGTGCCCAAGAGTATTGTGTCTGATAGGGGAACTCAATTCACTTCCCATTTTTGGAGACAGCTACATGAGTCATTGGGAACGAGGTTGGAATTCAGTACTGCTTTTCATCCTCAAACTGATGGGCAAACAGAAAGTACTAACCAGATTCTTGAAGATATGTTGAGGGCATGTGCCCTAGACTATGGAGCCAGTTGGGATGAAAGTCTGCCTTACGCAGAATTTTCTTATAACAACAGCTATCAAGCGAGCATTGAGATGGCACCATTTGAGTTTCTCTACGGGAGAAAGTGTACCACCCCATTATTATGGAATGGTGTGGGAGAAAGAAGTTTGTTCGGACCAGAACTTATCAAAGAAGCCGAAGAGAAGGTCAAGTTGGTTAAGGACAGATTGAAGATAGCACAGTCCCGACAGAAAAGCTACACATATCCTAAGCGTAGAGAAGTCACCTACGAAGTTGGTGATAGAGCTTATCTTAGAGTGTCACCACATCGTGGAGTGAAGAGGTTCGGAGTCAAAGGAAAGTTGGCCCCAAGATATGTTGGACCATTTAAGATTCTGAGTCGTAAAGTAAAAGTTGCTTATGAAATTGAATTGCCAGAGTCTTTGTCAGCTGTTCATAATGTGTGTCATGTGAGTCAGCTTAAGAAATGTCATCCAGAAATGGAAGAAACTTCCTGGAAGGACACTATACCTTTGGAGGAGTTACAATTGGAAAGTGATCTCACTTATGAGGGGATGCCTATCAAGATTCTTGAGACTGCAGAAAGAGTCACACGGACTAAGACTATCAAGTTTTGCAAAGTGTAGTGGAACCATCATTCCGAAGAGGAAGCAACATGGGAAAGAGAAGATGATCTTCGGAAAGACCACCCTCACCTATTTGCTAGCCAATCCGAATCTCGAGGGCGAGATTCACCTTAAGGGGGTTAGATTTGTAACATCCCTAAAATCATGTTTCAAACTCATGCATATCAATCATGCATCCATGATCATATGAGTTTCATTTCAAACAGATCATTTCAAAACAGAAGCATATTTGCTTATTATTTCATGTAAGTTTGCTCTAGCCTTAGTGCTATCTTCCAAATGAGAAGAGTACTTGTTTTGATTCAGTAAGGTTTGAAATTCAAACTTAGGCACCATCAAAAGTTTGAACAAAGTTTCAAAACAAATTAAGCAAATAAAACCAATATTATGCCTATTGTATATATCACATAAAGGCTTGGTTTTATTTTCATTTTCATTTGATCAAAGTGTTTTGATTGAACAGTAGTGTTTGACACACATTTGAGTGCAAGGTTTGCAGCATAAAAACCTAGAGAAGATTTGAATTCAAACTCATTAGATTTGGATTTGAAAATCATTTCAGAAAATCAAAACAGAAAAAGAAAAGGAGAAAAGAAATGGAAAAAGGCCAGCGCCACCTATCTAGCTCAACTACGAATCCAGCCCAGTTAGCCCACCCGGGTTCCCCCCTCTCTCTCTCACTCACGGACGAACCCACTGAGTGACTGACGCCAGGACCGCACCACCTCTATGTTTAACTTGCTGACGAGTGGACCCTGCGACCACGTCGTCATCGTCGTCAATCACGCGCGGCCGCGATGCTCGCCCTGCTGTTACCTCGCCGCAGTCACTGCGGGCTTAATTGCCCTTGATTCCGCGCTTCATCGCCGCTCCCCTCCCGCCTCATAACCCCCTCTGCACCGCGGCCATTTCCCCTCACCTAGCGCCACTTCTCCGCCACCAGGCTGCTCGCAATCATCCTCGCACCGCCGCAGATAGAGAGCACTCCGGCAATCAAATTCGGTGAGCCTTTTGTTCCCCTTCGTCTCTGTTTCACACGAGCACGTTCGCTGTAGTTTTGTGCGTCTCCTGATGCCGTTTATTCGCGCTAGGGTGACCAGGAGCGTCACCAACGTCGTCGTCCACCCAAGCCCGACGCCGCCAGCAACTCCGACGAGCTCCCTCGGCCACTACAGAGCGCCCCTTGGCAAGCCGTCGCCAGGTTGAGCATCAGTGCATCGCCACGATCTTGGTAAGCATCTCCGACGACCCCAGAGCCACCTGTAGCTCCGTGCCGCCGTAGGCAGAGCTCACCACCGCCAGTAGCCACCGCCAGCGCCGCCTAGCTATGGTCGTTTGATCCAGGACCGTTGGATCTAAATCCAGCGTGTGAAATTAGATCACTTATCGAATCGTTACGAGTAGATCTGGGCCGTGCAGATTAAGTAGATCTAACGGCTCACAGACGCGATCCTGAGCGAAGCGGTACCTGTAGGGATTCGTAGTATGGAAAAAAAAAAATTTCTATCGCATACAAACAAACAAGCCAAGATCTATCTACTAGATTGTAGCAACGAGTCGATGGAATAACTCACCCTCGAAGATTCCAAAGTGTTTAACGAGAGCGGATTCTCGTGGGTGATGTACTCGTACTCTTCCCGATCTCAAGATCGCGTAGACGATCCTTCCGGCGCTGCGTTCCGGCAGCGCTCCCGCAGTCGGTCACACGTTCGGTACTCGACGAAGACCTTCCTCTCCCTTGTTCCAGCAGGCAGCGGAGGTTGTAGCACTCTCCTCGTGATTCCGGCAGCACAACGGCGTGGTACCGGAAGTTCAAATTAATAATAAAATTAATCTAGGTGAACTCCCACTCAAAACAATATCCCTCACATTGTTTTAGTGATCACAGGAACCAAATCCACCACATCAACACCGATCATCACAAGAGCTGATATAGTTTCAATGGCGAACAATCGACATGTTCATCATATCTACTATATGATTCATGCTTTACCTTTCGGTGATCCGTGTTCCGAGACCATGTCTGTACATGCTAGGCTCGTCAAGATCAAACCTTAGTTTTCCGCATGAGCAAATCTGGCTTGCTCACGTTGTATACACATGTGGAATCTAACACACCCGATCATCACGTGGTGCTTCGAAACAACAAGCTTTAGCAACGGTGCTAACTAAGGGTGAACACTTTATGACTTGAAATTCATGTGCATGAGGGATCATCTTATAATGCTATCGTCGTCTACTAAGCAATACAAGATGCATAAAGGATTAACATCACATGCAATTCATAATATGTGATATGATATGGCCTTTCTTCTTTGTGCTTCCGATATCCATCCTCTAGCACGAACATGATCTCCATCATCACCGACATTGCATCAAGGTCAATGACGCTTCTCCATGGTTGTCGTCCACCGGCTTCAACTATTACAACTACTTTGAATAGGCACGCGGGTCTTAACATAAATTAAAGAAAACCATATGGCTCCTGCCGGTTGCCAACTTACAATAAGGAACATTGCATACATCAAATATAATCACAATCATGGCCATATCACATCACAGCACACCCCTGCAAAACAAAGTTAGACGCCTCTACTTTCTTTGCATGTTTTACGTGGTTTGGGGCTTTCAATAAGTGTCGTTCTAACTTACGAACATGAACCACAACATTGATACTAGTATTGTTAATCACCCGTTGTAAATTGGATCTTAACTATGCTAGGAGAAACAGGCACCCGCAAAGCCACTTATGCAATACAAGTTGCATGTCAAGCGTGGAGCAAGTCTCATGAACGATGTCATGTAAGGTTAGCCCGGGCCGCTTCATCCCAACATACCGCAAGATGCAAAGTACACAAGAAGCAATCGACAATAAAAGCATCAACGCCCACAATGACCATTGTGTTCTACTCGTGCAACAGATCTACATATAGACCTGGCTCTGATACCACTGTAGGGATTCGTAGCATGGAAAACAAAATTTTTCTATCGCATACAAACAAATAAGCCAAGATCTATCTACTATATTGTAGCAACGATTCGATGGAATAACTCACCCTCGAAGATTCCAAAGTGTTTAACGAGAGCGGATTCTCGTGGGTGATGTAGTCGTACTCTTCCCGATCTCAAGATCGCGTAGACGATCCTTCCGGCGCTGCGTTCCGGCAGCGCTCCCGCAGTCGGTCACACGTTCGGTACTCGACGAAGACCTTCCTCTCCCTTGTTCCAGTAGGCAGCGGAGGTTGTAGCCCTCTCCTCGTGATTCCGGCAGCACAACGGCGTGGTACCAGAAGTAGAGGGGAGATCTCGCAGGGCTTCGCCTTAAGCCGGAGCGAGTATGGTGGAGTATGAGAGAGTCCCTCAACGATCTAGGGTTTAGACACGCTGAGGAGGGGGCTAGGCCAGCGAATAGGGTTTCACCTAGGCGGCGGCGGCGAGTGCCCTAGGGCCGGCGGCGGCTATGGAGGCGGCGGCGACTTGGGGCTAGGGTTTAGAGGTGTAGGAACTTGTGTCTAGGAGGGGATCCCTGCCCCTCCTTTTATAGGTGGAGGGGGCCGGCCAAGGGGAGGGGAGTCCCTCCCCAACTCGGCTCGGTGGTGCGCCGGCGGTGGGAGGAGGAACTCCTCCCCCAAGTCGGTTTCCACCTCCCTTCCCACTTCCCAAAATAGTCGTTTGACTTTCAAACTTGGCGTTTGACTTTTCAAACTAGGATTTGAATAAACCCTCTATTTTGTTCAGCGATGACACCGAGTACATGATGAAATCATACCAACTTGATATAACACATTCATGTACCCTTCCCCTCCAGAGTGTCGGACATTCCGGAACCTTCTAGAACATTCCCGATGAAAACACCGGAACCATTCTCCAACTCTGAAACGGGACTTTCCTTATATGAATCTTATTCTCCGGACCATTCCGGATCTCCTCGTGATATCCCGAATCCCATTCGAGACTCCGAACAACATTTGGACTCTTTCTCATCATTCCATAACTACTCAAACAACGTCGAATCCTTAAGTGTGTCTCCCTACAGTTCGTGAATTATGCGGACATGATCGAGACACCTCTCCGAACAATAACCAATAGAGGAATCTTGAAATTCATATGGCTCTCACATATTTCTACGATTACTTTGCGATCGAATGAACCACTTACATACGATACCAATTTCCCTTTGTCTCACGATAGTTTACTCATCCGAGGTTATGATCGTCGGTATCTCTGCATACCTAGTTCAACCTCGTTACCGATAAGTACTCTTTTCTCGTTCCCGTGATATGTGATCCCTTGTGAGCCAGTCACATGCTTGGAAGCTAATTGGATGAAATTTCACCGAGAGGGCCCAGAGTATATCTATCCGTCATATGGATGGACAAATCCCACTCTTGATCCATGTGTCTCAACCAATACTTTCCGAACACTCAATGCCACCTTTATAGCCACCCAGTTACGGTGTGGTGTTTGATGTCATCAAAGTATCAATCCGGTAAAGGTGATATGCATGATCTCATGGTCGAAGGAATTAGATTACTATGTATCAGAAAGCATATAGCAATTGAACTATTAAAATGACTTGATCTTTATGCTACGCTTATCTATAGGAGTATGTCCACCATATCATTCTCCTAACGATATGATCTTGTTGTTAATAACATCTGAATGTTCATGATAGGGAAACCACAATCATCTATTAACCAACAAGCTAGTATTATATAGAGGCTTTACTAGGGGCTCTTATTTTAGTTTACAAATCACACAAGTATTAATGTTTCCTTGTTAATACTATTATAGCATGAAATGTAAACATTTATCATAAACACAAAGATATAATAATAACTATATTTATTATTGCCTCTAGGGCATATCTCTAACAGTCTCCCACTTGCACTAGAGTCATCTAATCTTGATTACATGGTAATATACCAAACACCCATGGCAGTTTGGTGTTGGTCATGTTTTGCCCTCGGGAGAGGTTTAGTCAACGGATCCGCCACATTCAGATCTGTGTGTAATTTGCAAATCTTTATATCCCCATCTTGGATATGGTCTCGAATAGCGTGAAAACGTAGCTTGATGTGCTTCAGCTTCTTGTGTGACCTTGGTTCTTGCGCATTGGCTATGGCGCACATGTTATCACAGTAGATAGACATTGGGTCCAGCGCACTAGGAACCACACCCAGCTCTGTAATGAACTCTTTCATCCATATCGCTTCTTGTGAAGCCTCCGAAGCAGACATGTATTCCGATTCAGTTGAAGATCTCGCCACAATGCTTTGCTTTGCACTCCTCCAGCTAACTGTTGCACCATTCAAAATAAATACGTATCCAGATTGTGATTTAGAATCATCCGGATAGGTGTTCCAACTAGCATCGGTGTAACCATTAACAACGAGTTGTTCATCACCTCCATAAGAAAGAACCATATCCTTAGTTCTTCTCAAGTACTTAAGGATGTTTTTGACCGCTGTCCAATGATCCACTCCTGGATCACTTTGATATCTGCTAGTTAAACTAACAGCATATGCAATGTCGGGTCTAGTACATAGCATGGCATACATTAGAGATCCTATGGCTGAGGCATAGGGAGTCTTACTCATCCTTTCTCTATCTTCTGCTGATGTCGGACTTTGAGTTTTACTCAAGGTCGTATTGGGCAACATGGGCAAGAACCCTTTCTTGCTATCTTCCATTCCAAAACTCTTTAGAACTTTGTCCAAATATGTACTTTGTGACAATGATATTTGGCGTCTTGATCTATCTCTATAAATCTTTATGCCTAATATGTAAGCTGCTTCGCCAAGATCTTTCATTGAAAAACTATTATTCAAATATTCCTTGACACTAATAAGAAGGTCTACATCATTCCCAATCAACAATATGTCATCTACATATTGTATTAAGAATGCTACAGAGCTCCCACTCACTTTCTTGTAAATACAAGCTTCTCCATAAGTTTGTATAAAACCAAAACTTTTGATCACCTTATCAAAACGCTGATTCCAACTTCGGGATGCTTGCTTCAATCCATAGATGGACCGTTGAAGTTTGCATACCTTGTTAGCATCTTTAGGATCGACAAAACCTTTGGGTTGTACCATATACAACTCTTCATCAATGTCTCCATTGAGGAACACCGTTTTGACATCCATCTGCCATATCTCATAATCATAATATGCAACGATTGATAATAAAATCCTCACATACTTTAGCTTCGCTACCGGTGAGAAAGTCTCATCGTAGTCAACTCCTTGAATTTGTCGAAACACTTTTGCGACAAGTCGAGCTTTATAGACAGTAACATTACCATCAACATCTGTTTTCTTCGTGAAAATCCATTTGTTCTCGACAGCCTTCCGGCCATCCGGTAGTCCACCAAAGTCCATACTTGGTTTTCGTACATGGATCCAATCTCGGATTTCATGGCTTCTTGCCATTTATTGGAATCTGGGCTCATCATCGCTTCCTCATATGTTGCAGGGTCATCGGTGTTGTCCACCAACATGACACTCATAACGGGATCATACCAAACAGGAGTGGTACGAGTTCTCGTTGACCTGCGAGGTTCCATAGTGACTTCAACCGAAGTTTCATGATGAACATCATTAGCTTCCTCTCATTGGTGTAGGCGCCACAGGAACCACTTCCGGTGCTGCGCTACTCTCAAGTTCGAGAGAAGGTTCAACAACCTCGTTGAGTTCTACTTTCCTTCCGGTCACTTCTTTCGAGAGAAACTCCTTCTCTAGAAAGGATCCATTCTTGGCAACAAAGATTTTGCCCTCGGATCTATGATAGAAGGTATACCCAATAGTTTCCTTCGGGTATCCTATGAAGACGTATTTTTATGTTTTGGGTTCAAGCTTGTCAGGCTGTAACTTCATTACATAAGCTTCGCAACCCCAAATTTTAAGGAACGACAATTTAGGTTTCTTCCCCAACCATAATTCATATGGTGTCGTTTCAACGGATTTAGATGGTGCCCTATTTAAAGTGAATGCGGATGTTTCTAATGCATAACCCCAAAACGATAGCGGTAAATCTGTAAGTGACATCATAGAACGAACCATATCTAAGAGAGTTCGATTACGACGTTCGGACACACCATTATATTGTGGTGTTCCCGGCGGTGTCAATTGTGAAAGTATTCCACATTTCTTCAAATGCTCGCCAAACTCGTAACTTAGATATTCACCTCCACGATCAGAACATAGAAATTTAATCTTCTTGTTACGTTGATTCTCTACCTCACTTTGAAATTCCTTAAACTTCTCGAAAGTTTCGGTCTTATGTTTCATGAAATAGATATACCCATATCTACTCAAGTCATCCGTGAAGGTAAGAACATAACGATAACCACCGCGTGATGCTACACTCATTGGAGCACACACATTGGTATGTATGATTTCCAATAAGTCCGTAGCTCGCTCCATCATACCAGAAAATGGAGTCTTAGTCATTTTACCCATCAGACATGCTTCGAATCTTTCAAGTGATTCGAAATCAAGTGATTCAAGAAGTCCATCGGAATGGAGTTTCTTCATACGCTTCACTCCAATGTGACCAAGACGACAGTGCCACATATAGGTCGAGTTATCGCTCGATTTCAAACGTTTAGCCTCAATGTTATTAATATGTGTATTTCCACTATCGAGATTCAATAAGAATAGACCATCTATCAAAGGTGCATGTGCATAGAACATATTACTCATATAAATCGAACAACCATTATTCTCGGACTTAAACAAGTAACCGTCTCGCAATAAACAAGATCCCGATATAATGTTCATGCTTAACGCAGACACCAAATAACAATTATTTAAGTATAAAACTAATCCCGATGGTAGATGAAGGGGTAGCGTGCCGACCGCGATCACATCAACCTTTGATCCGTTTCCCACGCGCATCGTCACCTCGTTCTTCGCTAGCTTCCGTTTATTCTGCAGCACCTGTTTTGAGTTACAAATATGAGCAACCGAACCAGTATCAAATACCCCATCACTACTACGAGTACTAGTGAGATACACATCAATAACATGTATATCAGATATACCTTTCTTCTTGATGTTGCCGTTCTTCAAATCCGCCAAGTACTTTGGGAAATTCCGCTTCCAGTGACCTTCTCCCTTGCAGTAAAAGCACTCAGTATCAGGCTTAGGTCCAGCCTTGGTCTTCTTCGTTGGCGCGGTAACTTTCTTACCACCCTTCTTGAAGTGTCCCTTCTGCTTAGACTTGCCTTTCTTGAATTTGGTGGTCTTATTGACCAACAACACTTGGTGCTCTTTCTTGATCTCCACTTCTGCAGATTTCAACATGGCAAAGAGTTCTGGCAACGTCTTGTTCATGTTCTGCATGTTGTAGTTCATCACAAAGTTCTTGTAACTTGGTGGTAGTGATTGGAGGACGCGGTAAATCCCCAAAGCATTAGGAATAACTATACCCAAGCTTTGAAGTTTGTTTGCGTGCCCAGACATCTTAAGCACATGCTCACTGACGGAGCTGCCCTCTTCCATCTTGCAGTTAAAGAACTTTTCAGAAGCCTCATAGCTTTCAATTGCCGCATGAGTCTCAAAGATCAATTTGAGATCCTCGACAATATCATATGGGTCTGAATTCTCAAACCTTTTCTGAAGCTCTTATTCTAAACCATACAAGATAGCACACTGAACTGTGGAGTACTGAGTCTTCCGAGTGAGGTAAACATTATTTACTTCATCGGCAGCATCAGCTGCAGGTGGGTCACCCAGCGGTGCATCCAGCACATAGGTCAAATTACCAGCTGTGAGGACAATCCTCAAATTGCGGAACCAATCCGCGAAGTTGCTTCCATTGTTTTTCAACTTTTCTTTCTCTAGGAATGCATTAAAATTGATGGTAGGGTCTGCCATTGATCTACAACATATTTGCAATAGTTTAGACTAAGTTTATGACAAATTGAGTTCAAATTAATAATAAAATTAATCTAGGTGAACTCCCACTCAAAACAATATCCCTCACATTGTTTTAGTGATCACAGGAACCAAATCCACCACATCAACACCGATCATCACAAGAGCTGATATAGTTTCAATGGCGAACAATCGACATGTTCATCATATCTACTATATGATTCATGCTTTACCTTTCGGTGATCCGTGTTCCGAGACCATGTCTGTACATGCTAGGCTCGTCAAGATCAAACCTTAGTTTTCCGCATGAGCAAATCTGGCTTGCTCACGTTGTATACACATGTGGAATCTAACACACCCGATCATCACGTGGTGCTTCGAAACAACAAGCTTTAGCAACGGTGCTAACTAAGGGTGAACACTTTATGACTTGAAATTCATGTGCATGAGGGATCATCTTATAATGCTACCGTCGTCTACTAAGCAATACAAGATGCATAAAGGATTAACATCACATGCAATTCATAATATGTGATATGATATGGCCTTTCTTCTTTGTGCTTCCGATATCCATCCTCTAGCACGAACATGATCTCCATCATCACCGACATTGCATCAAGGTCAATGACGCTTCTCCATGGTTGTCGTCCACCGGCTTCAACTATTACAACTACTTTGAATAGGCACGCGGGTCTTAACATAAATTAAAGAAAACCATATGGCTCCTGCCGGTTGCCAACTTACAATAAGGAACATTGCATACATCAAATATAATCACAATCATGGCCATATCACATCACAGCACACCCCTGCAAAACAAAGTTAGACGCCTCTACTTTCTTTGCATGTTTTACGTGGTTTGGGGCTTTCAATAAGTGTCGTTCTAACTTACGAACATGAACCACAACATTGATACTAGTATTGTTAATCACCCGTTGTAAATTGGATCTTAACTATGCTAGGAGAAACAGGCACCCGCAAAGCCACTTATGCAATACAAGTTGCATGTCAAGCGTGGAGCAAGTCTCATGAACGATGTCATGTAAGGTTAGCCCGGGCCGCTTCATCCCAACATACCGCAAGATGCAAAGTACACAACAAGCAATCGACAATAAAAGCATCAACGCCCACAATGACCATTGTGTTCTACTCGTGCAACAGATCTACATATAGACCTGGCTCTGATACCACTGTAGGGATTCGTAGCATGGAAAACAAAATTTTTCTATCGCATACAAACAAATAAGCCAAGATCTATCTACTATATTGTAGCAACGATTCGATGGAATAACTCACCCTCGAAGATTCCAAAGTGTTTAACGAGAGCGGATTCTCGTGGGTGATGTAGTCGTACTCTTCCCGATCTCAAGATCGCGTAGACGATCCTTCCGGCGCTGCGTTCCGGCAGCGCTCCCGCAGTCGGTCACACGTTCGGTACTCGACGAAGACCTTCCTCTCCCTTGTTCCAGTAGGCAGCGGAGGTTGTAGCCCTCTCCTCGTGATTCCGGCAGCACAACGGCGTGGTACCAGAAGTAGAGGGGAGATCTCGCAGGGCTTCGCCTTAAGCCGGAGCGAGTATGGTGGAGTATGAGAGAGTCCCTCAACGATCTAGGGTTTAGACACGCTGAGGAGGGGGCTAGGCCGGCGAATAGGGTTTCACCTAGGCGGCGGCGGCGAGTGCCCTAGGGCCGCCGGCGGCTATGGAGGCGGCGGCGACTTGGGGCTAGGGTTTAGAGGTGTAGGAACTTGTGTCTAGGAGGGGATCCCTGCCCCTCCTTTTATAGGTGGAGGGGGCCGGCCAAGGGGAGGGGAGTCCCTCCCCAACTCGGCTCGGTGGTGCGTCGGCGGTGGGAGGAGGAACTCCTCCCCCAAGTCGGTTTCCACCTCCCTTCCCACTTCCCAAAATAGTCGTTTGACTTTCAAACTTGGCGTTTGACTTTTCAAACTAGGATTTGAATAAACCCTCTATTTTGTTCAGCGATGACACCGAGTACATGATGAAATCATACCAACTTGATATAACACATTCATGTACCCTTCCCCTCCAGAGTGTCGGACATTCCGGAACCTTCTAGAACATTCCCGATGAAAACACCGGAACCATTCTCCAACTCTGAAACGGGACTTTCCTTATATGAATCTTATTCTCCGGACCATTCCGGATCTCCTCGTGATATCCCGAATCCCATTCGAGACTCCGAACAACATTTGGACTCTTTCTCATCATTCCATAACTACTCAAACAACGTCGAATCCTTAAGTGTGTCTCCCTACAGTTCGTGAATTATGCGGACATGATCGAGACACCTCTCCGAACGATAACCAATAGAGGAATCTTGAAATTCATATGGCTCCCACATATTTCTACGATTACTTTGCGATCGAATGAACCACTTACATACGATACCAATTTCCCTTTGTCTCACGATAGTTTACTCATCCGAGGTTATGATCGTCGGTATCTCTGCATACCTAGTTCAACCTCGTTACCGATAAGTACTCTTTTCTCGTTCCCGTGATATGTGATCCCTTGTGAGCCAGTCACATGCTTGGAAGCTAATTGGATGAAATTTCACCGAGAGGGCCCAGAGTATATCTATCCGTCATATGGATGGACAAATCCCACTCTTGATCCATGTGTCTCAACCAATACTTTCCGAACACTCAATGCCACCTTTATAGCCACCTAGTTACGGTGTGGTGTTTGATGTCATCAAAGTATCAATCCGGTAAAGGTGATATGCATGATCTCATGGTCGAAGGAATTAGATTACTATGTATCAGAAAGCATATAGCAATTGAACTATTAAAATGACCTGATCTTTATGCTACGCTTATCTATAGGAGTATGTCCACCATATCATTCTCCTAACGATATGATCTTGTTGTTAATAACATCTCAATGTTCATGATAGGGAAACCACAATCATCTATTAACCAACAAGCTAGTATTATATAGAGGCTTTACTAGGGACTCTTATTTTAGTTTACAAATCACACACGTATTAATGTTTCCTTGTTAATACTATTATAGCATGAAATGTAAACATTTATCATAAACACAAAGATATAATAATAACTATATTTATTATTGCCTCTAGGGCATATCTCTAACAGTACCAGCCAATCAGGTTAAGACGCGTGGCAGCAGTTTAGGTTTAAAAATAGAATTTGAATCTATTAGATGTTTGAATTTGTTTTGGCTATAACTTTTGATCCCCACGTTAGAATTTGACAAATTTTATATCAATGGAATCAGGAGAACAAGCCCTTTCTAAATATGCAATGTGTTTAATGTTTTGCTTCTGTTAAAATGATTTTATTTACAGAAACATGTGTAGGGCTAATTTGAGTATATGAATTGTTTAAGAAATGATTTAAGGTTTAAATAATTGTTGTTTGGCAAGTTTTGAACTTGTTTATGAACCAGTACTGTACACTTGATTTGTTGAGTTTTAAAAATCATCACATATCATATTGCATGCATTCATATATTTTTGTTTGTATATGTTTTGTATGTGATTTGTGGCTATGATTATTTGTGTAGATTTTGGTTCTAGTGATTGTGATTGTGAGGAGTGTAGCTACTCTCCAAACTACCAACGCAAGTGGTGCTTCATGAATATTTTTATCCCTATGTTTTCTACTAAGCATTAGAAATATTTTGCTAGTCTTGCATGCTATATTTTGCTTATATGCCATGTTGGGAAATCCTAGTAGTTGTATAATTACTAGAAATTTCTAAGTTAAAATGCTTATCTATGCCATGCTTAGCCTAGCTAGTAGCAACCAAGGGTTGGTGAAATATACATGCTATGATGAAAATATTTCTAAGTCATTGGACTTGTGTTTTGCCTAATGAAACAACTAAGTAAATGAAACACCTGGGTGGAATGGAAGGAATGGTTTATGTTGAGTGGTTACACAAGGCCCATTTCTATGGTTTACCTTGTGTATCTCACTTGTGGAAAGCCACCCAGGAACAAAGAGATTTTGGAGGCCAAATGTTAAGAAGCTTCTAGTGCAGCCACTTGGCAATATGGGCTCTGCCTGGATCACATAGGTTGCTAGAACTTAGCCATTTGGACAGTTGGTGGTAGTGGGAATGATAGGTTGGAGCGCGTCCATTTGGTCTAAGGGAAGGCTTCTGAAAGGTCCTATCTTGGTGAAAATCAAGTCTGGTGGGGAAAGTGCACAACCTCTGCAGATGGAAGAATCTAAGTACTTAGCCATGTCCCTGGAAAAGGACAACTTGAGCATCAAGACATGGAAGCTATCAAGAATCTCGTCATCCCAATTTCTAAGTAAAAACTTGTGGGTGTACAAGGGTGAAGGACCTCAATGTCTATTGGTGGTTCCTTGGGAAAAGTTTTGACAAAGAAAACTTAGTGATTTCAACTAATAGGCAAAACCTATTTTGAGCAAAGCAAGCCAAGCTACACTTAGCCAAATTGCATATAGTATCTAGTCCACCTAAATTATACTAAGGTATCACTTGCCAATACTATTCCAATGTATTGACCCACTGTGGCTGTAACTTGTGATGTTGCAGGTTACTCTGATGAGGATTAGGAGTCATGAGTCTACACTCAACATGTTTGCCTGTGGCACATGAAGATGAAGACTTTTATTCATTTACTTATTCAAACTCTTGTACTAGGCCTGTGGCCTTGGAGTTGTAAAGACTATGTTTGTCTCTAGAATGACTGTAATAATGACCTTTGTTTCTGTGTAGTTCATCTTAAACTATGGATGCTAGCATTGATCCAGGGACTAGCATTGCAATCACATGGATCCTTTTCCTTCATAAAAGAGGGATCTTACACAAAACAATGAGCTTTAGCAACGGTGCCTACTAAGGATGAACACTTTATAACTTGAAATTTTGTGAGAGGGATCATCTTATAATGCTACCGTCGCGAACTAAGCAATACAAGATGCATAAAAGGATTAACATCACATGCAATTCATAATATGTGATATGATATGGCCTTTATTCTTGTGCTTCCGATCTCCATCTTCAAGCACGAACATGATCTCCATCATCACCGGCATGGCGTCAAGGTCAATGGCGCCTCTTCATGGTTGTCGTCCACCAGCATCAACTATTACAACTACTTTGAATAATAGACACGCAGGTCTTAACGAAATTAAAATACAGCCATATGGCTCCTGCCGGTTGCCGACTTACAATAAGGAACATTGCATACATCATATATAATCACAATCATGGCCATATCACATCACAGCACACCCCTGCATAACAAAGTTAGATGCCTCTAATTTTCTTTGCATGTTTTACATGGTTTGGGGCTTTCAATAAGTGTCGTTCTAACTTACGAACAAGAACCACAACGTTGATACTAGTATTGTAAATTACCCGTTGTAAATTGAATCTTCACTATGTTGGGATAAACATGCACCCGCAAAGCCACTTATGCAATACAAGTTGCATGTCAAGCATGGAGAAAGTCTCATGAATGATGTCATGTAAGGTTAGCCCGGGCTGCTTCATCCCACCATCCCGCAAGATGCAAAGTACACAAGAAGCAATCGAAAACAAAATCATTAACGCCCACAATGACCATTGTGTTCTACTCGTGCAACAGATCTACATATAGACATGGCTTTGATACCACTGTAGGGGTTCGTAGTATGGAAAACAAAAATTTTGTACCGCATGCACACAAAGAAGCCAAGATCTATCTACTAGATTGTAGCAATGAGTCGATTAGAGTACTCACCCTTGAAGATTCCAAAGCGGTTAACGAGAGCAGATTCTCGTGGGTGATGTAGTCGTACACTTCCGATCTCAAGATCGCATAGACGATCCTTCCGGTGCTGCGTTCCGGCAGCGGTTCCGCACTCGGTCACACGTTCGGTACTCGATGAAGACCTTCCTCTCCCTTGTTCCAGCATGCAGCAGAGGTTGTAGTTCTCCCTTCGCGATTCCGGCAGCACGACGACGTGGTGTCGGAAGTAGAGGGAAGATCCTGCAGGGCTTTGCCTAAGCCGGTGCGAGTTATGGTGGATCTAGGGTTTCCGGCAATCTAGGTTTAGAAGTCCGGAGAGGAGGAGGTGGTGTCATCGGCGGCTAGGGCGACTGCGATGGGACGGCGGCGGTGGCGTGTGGCAGCAGCGGCTTGGGCGGCGGCGTTGCACGGGTTGGGAGGGCTAGTTGTGGTTCTTTGGGGAAGCCCCTCCCCTCTATTTATGAGAGGGAGGGCATCTTGGGAGAGGGGAGTTTGAATCCTTCCCCAAACCAAAGTTGGAGAGAAGGAAGGACTTTTTCCTTCTTCCACTAGGAAACTATTGTTCCAGTTTGACTTTTCAAACCTCCCTTTTGACTTTCAATTTAGAGATTTTTTTCTCTCTCGCAAATGCCCAACCAAGTGACCTAGGACATTATCCAATCATTCCACTTAACCATGACACATTCATGAACCATTCCCCTTCCGGTCCGGTGAACCTTCTAGACCCTTCTAGAACCTCTCTGATGAAAACATCGAAATCATTCTCGAACTCCGGAATCGGACTTTACTTATATGAATCTTATTCTCCGTACTATTTCGGATCTCCTCGTGATATCCCGGATCCCGTCCGAGACTCCGAACAACATTCGGTCTCCCTACTTAAATTCCATATCTACTAAACAACATCACATCCTTAAGTGTGTCTCCCTACGGTTCGTGAATTATACGGACATGACCGAGACACTTCTCCGATCAATAATCAATAGAGGAATCTGGAAATTCATATGGCTCCCACATATTTCTATGATTACTTTGCGATCGAATGAATCACTTACATACGATACCAATTTCCCTTTGTCTCGCGATAATTTACTTATCCGAGGTTTTATCGTCGGTATCTCTGCATACCTAGTTCAACCTCGTTACCGATAAGTACTCTTTTCTCGTTCCCGTGACATGTGATCCCTTGTGAGCCAGTCACATGCTTGCAAGCTAACTGGATGACATTCCACCAAGAGGGCCCAGAGTATATCTATCCGTCATATGGGTGGACAAATCCCACTCTTGATCCATGTGCCTCAACACATACTTTCCAAACACTCAATACCACCTTTATAGCCACCAAGTTACGGTGTGGTGTTTAATGTCATCAAAGCATCCTTCCGATGATGGTGATTAGCATGATCTCATGGTCGAAGGAATTAAGTTACTATGTATCAGAAAGCTTATAGCAAATGAACTATTGAAATGACTTGATCTTTATGCTATGCTTATCTATATGAGTATGTCCATCACACCATTCTCCTAATGACATGATCTTGTTGTTAATAACATCTCAATGTTCATGATCGGAAAACCATGATCATCTATCAACCAACAAGCCAGTATTACAAAGAGGCTTTACTAGGGACTCTAATTTAGTTTACAAATCACCCAAGTATTAATGTTTCAGTTAATACTATTATAGCATGAATGTAAACATTTATCATAAAAACAAAGATATAATAATAACCACTTTTATTATTTCCTCTAGGGCATATCTCCAACAGTAATTCGTCATCAGGTTTTGGCATCCCCTTGGTTTTTTCCAAGCTTGGAGGAGTGCCGCAGTATCATATCATTATCTTTCATCTTTTTACCTTTTTAGTAGAGTCATATGATGAATAGAGAAGTTATCATGTAGGATGGTTTGAATTGTGGAAGTATCTATCCTCTAGTTGGTTATTTATATATCCATTGGTGTGAGTGCCTTTATGGAATATTAATGAGAAGTTTCATCATTTACTTTTTGCACAACTTATTTTAGTTTGAAATTTATGTTATATGATTGATCTTGTTGTTAGTATTGGTATCACTTTGGGAGCATCGAGTAAATTTAGTTGGTTTTGGCAAACCTAGCTTGGGTGAGTAGTAACACTATTTGAGGTTTGGAAGGAAAAGAGAAAAGTACTTTTAGATATATTATATTATTTTCTTTCTTTCTTGTTTAGCTCATAAGCTTTGTATTCCCAAGTTAAGTTCTTTTTTGTTTTCAAGCAAGATTGCATGATTTTTTATATCACTTGTATGTATGTTTGTTTGTTTCCTTTAACTCTTATGCTTGGTACCCAGCCTTTCTAGCCAAAAACCTGTACTGAGAGGGAATGCTTCTCATGCATCCATTCCTTGAACTAAAACCTTTTCATTCGTGTCATACCTACCTATTAACACTATTGCTATTCCAAGTAAATTCTCGAGTTTCATCTACCTTTCAAATTAAAAATTCTTTTGTTATGTGAAAATTAGTGATTAAAGCTCTCACGAACTTGATGGCACACTTTACTTTCTTGCACCTAATAATCTTGAACCATTGTGTCATATATGTTGTATATGCTTGCACTTATAACTTGGGAATTAGAAGAACCATGTTGTCATGGGGAACGCTTTCAACGCCTGTAAATATCTTCCCAGTTGATATCATGATCTTTTGTTTATTGATGTCGGCGATGTGAAATAAAAGGGGAGCTTGTAAGTCCATGGAGTTATGTATATGTGTTATAGAAACGCCTGGATGGCTAGCCTAAGCCATGCCTAATCATGGTGGAAACTTGCAGCATAACCATAGTGAGCAATCTGTGAAGCATCCTCAATAAAAACCTATGCAAATAGCAAATAAAAAGATCGATGAGATGCTCACTGTTTGTTGCCTTGTCATTTTGATATGGGATAGCTCCTGTGTCATGGGGAAAGGGGTACCCCTTTGGCGGTTCTCTATGATACACATATACTAACAATGACAAGAACTTTTTGATGACCCACAAGTATAGGAGGTGTATCGTAGTACTTTCGATAAATAGGAGTGTCGATCCCAACGAAGAGCAGAAGGTGTTGACTAGTGGTTTGGATTAGGAATTCTCTGTAAATACTTAGCAAACGGATTTTTAGGGGTTTTTGATAATGCAAAGAAATAAAGTGCAAGTAAATAAAGACAACAATAATAATTGCAGCGAGTGGCCCAATCCTTTACTTAGCAAAGGATAAGCCGGTTGTATTACTTATGAGGACCAAACATTCTCGAGGACACATGGGAATACTGTCAAGTGCTTTCGCTTCATATAGTTTATTAATCTTCTTTGGTTGGATAAGTGTTGTGTGGGTGAACCTATGCTAATGTACGAACCTTACTTGGACTAATACATACTTGTGATTAAACCCCTTGCAAGCATCTGCAACTACAAGAAAGTAATTAAGATAAAAACATAACCACAACATTAAACTCTAAGATCCTACACTCCCTTGTGCAAAAGGTTTCCTAACGGGGGTTTAGGTTTCTGTCACTTCGGCAACCCCACAATTAGTAGCAAAATACACAATGCATTACCCTAGGCCCATAAATGGTGAAGTATCATGTAGTCGATGTTCACATGACACAACTAGAAGAATATCACCAAAACTTAAATATCAAACCATTGAATATTACTTCAACACAATTCCACTACTAACAACATGACTTCTCCCATGTCCTCAAGAACTAAACGAACTACTCACAAGACATCATATGGATCAAGATCAGAGATGGTATAATGATGAATAACAATCTGAACATAAACAATAATTCAATCGTTCCACTCACAAGCATCAACTACAAAAGTAATCAACACCGGGAAAGTTTCCCTTAAGAACTATGCAAGATTTAACCTAATTGTTACAGCGAGATGGAGTGGTGATGATGGTGCTGGTGGAGATGATGGTGAGGATGATGATGATGATCCCGATGACGTCTAGCTTGATGACGGTGTTGATGGCGATGATCTCCCCTCTCCCGGAAGGAATTTCCTCGGCAGAAATCTGCCTACCGGAGATCTCTTTCTCTCTCTGTAGTTTCTGCCTCGCAGAGGTGGCGGAATCTTTATGTGGTCGCTCCCCCAGGTATTAGGGTTTCGAGGAGAATATATAGACGAAAGGGCGAAGCAAGAGGTAGGCAGGGTGGCCACACCACCTGGTGGCATGGCCTAGGGGTCCCATGCTAGGGGGTGGTGTGGGCTCCCTGTGGCCCGTCTCAGCCTCCCCTCCTGGCTTCCTTCGTCTTCTGGAAAAATAGGATTTTCCATGTATTTTCTAGATTTTTCTGATCTTCGCGAATATTGCATCTGGACACCGCTTTTTCCATCAGAATCCTGACTCTGGCAGTTCATCCTCCAAAAGTCATCCAACATGCAAAAATAGATGAAATAATATAAGTATCACCTCTTAATATGAAATATATCAATGAATAACAACAAATTATGATATAGAATAGTGATGCAAAATGGACGTATCAACTCCCACAAGCTTAGACCTTGCTTGTCCCCAAGCGAAAACTGAGCTCAATAAACATGACCACATGTTTATGGAGTGAAGTGTCAATAAAAAGAATACGGACAAGAAGCATCACATTCACCAATACACAAATCATAATAGAAAACAACTCACCAGTATATAACTTAACTTGCAACGAGCATGAGAGTCACAATAGAGATGCATAAAGACAAATCATAATTGGTAATGGCAAACTTTGTTCTTGGTCAGAGAATAGTTGACAAATCATACTTAGTTTTCAAGAAAATCTTTTTTAATGAAGTCTATAATAGGAATACTTTTGCTCAAACATAAAAGGCTTTTCACAGTGATAGCTTTCAAAGTAATATTCATTCAGATAAGAGCAATGTGCAAAACAAGGAAGGTAAGAAACATGATTGAATAAATCATCATATGAATGATTGAATCATAACAACTCAAATGTTTGATGGAGATAGAAAGGAATAGGTCTACTAACTCAACTAAGAAGTAAAAGATAGGCCCTTCATAGAGGGAAGCAGGGATTTCAAGTTTCATAAAGAGCTTCCAAAAGATTATGGTACTTACTAGCTTTGAGCTCTCATTGCCCCTATCATAAGCATATTGAGGTGATTAAGGTTAAAGTGAACAAATATGGAGTATATGCTTGAAAGATCATAAGTTGGCAATCTCATGTCCCTTGAGTACGAGGGCCATTACTCATGCTACTCAACTTTAGTTACAAGCAAGTTCTTATCATTGTAAGTATATGTGTATCATAGAGAACCGCCAATGGGGTACCCCTTGCCCCATGACACAGGAGATATCCCATATCAAAATGACAAGGAAAAAGACAGTTTGCATCTCAGTGATCCTTTATTTACCATGAGAATGGTGCATATATTTTGTTCTCTTCTCCTTTTTTTCTTCTATATATTTTTTCTGAGGATGCTTCATAGATTGCTCACTATGGTTATTATGCAAGTTTCCACCATGATTAGGCATGGCTTAGGCTATCCGCCCAGGCGTTTCTCTAACACATATACATAACTCCATGGACTTACAAGCTCCCCTTTTATTTCACACCGCCGCCATCTGCAAAAAAAGATCATGATATCAACTTGGTAGATATTTACAGGTGTTGAAAACGTTCCCCATGACAACATGGTTCTGCTAATTCCCAACTTATAAGTGCAAGCATATACAACATAGATGATACAATGGTTCAAGTTTATTAAGGGCAGGAAAATAAGGTGTGCCATCAAGTTTGTGAGAGCTTTACTAACTAGTTTTTCCATAACAAAAGCATTTTTAATTTGGAAGATAGATGAAACTCGAGATTTTACTTGGAATAGCAATAATGCTAATAGGTAGATATGGTGGATACAAATGGCATAAGTTTTAGTTCAAGGATTAAATGCATGAAGTGTTCCCTCTCAATATAGGTTTTTGGCTAGCAAGGCTGGGTAGCAAGCATAAGAGTTGAAGGAAACAAGAAAACATACAAGTGATAGAAACAAACATGCAATCTTCCTTGAAAACACAAAAGATCTTAAATAACAAATACTAAGCTTATGAGACAATCAAGAAAGAAAGAAAATAATATAAAATACCTGTAAGTGCTTTTCTCTTTTCCTTTCAAAGCTCAAAAAGTGTTGCTACTGGCCAGAGCTAGGTTTGCCAAAACCAATTTAAATTTACTTGATGCTCCCAAAGTGATACCAATACTAATCGACAAGATAAATCATATAATAGAAGTTGCAAACTAAAATAAGATGTGCAAAAAGTAAATGATGAAACTTCTCATTAATATTCCATAAAGGCACTCACACCAAGGGATACATAGATAACCAACTAAAGGAGAGATACTTCCACAATATAAACCATCATATATGATAAATTCTCTATTCATGATATGACTATACTAAAAAGGTAAAAAGATGAAAGATAATGATATGATACCGCGACACTCCCCTAAGCTTGGAACAGACCAAGGGGATGCCAAAACCTGATGACAAATTACTCCTTTGGTGGTGGTGGTGTTTCCTTGCATCATCAGACTTCCAAGGTAAAGGCCCCCCATCAACAAAGGACGTCTTGGTTTCCAATATCCTGAAACTAGCAACAGAACTTATGCGTTTAAACCAAGCCTCATACTCACAGTTTTGATTTTGCATGTCATAGTGTTGTGCTTGCAGTTGGTTGGTGGTCTGATGGAGCGAGAGGATTTCATCCCTAAGCTTGGCAGTCTCCTTCTTTTGCTCGGCGACGAGTTCTGAACTTATCTTATGGATGAAGTCCACTTCGCGTTCTGCCATCTTCTTGTACCTAAAAGCTTCTTGCTCCAACGCTTCCATCCTATCTTCCATCCTTTAGGTCCCTGAACCTCCTTTATCTGTACCTTCCCGTCCTTGAGTAACAACTCCTTGGGGTGAATTTTCAACTCATACATGTACGGGTTGATGATGTCCACAGAGGAATCCCTCTTGGGTGATCCAGAGGAAGACATTGTGGCTCCAAAACTGAGAATCTACCTGACAAAAACAGATCAAAACGAAAACACGACGAGAACACGATATACGGACCTCGGGTGGTCCGGGGGATTATATATTACGAAGTTTTACGACATAAGGAAGGTACTAGGCGAAAACGGGACGGAGACGGGCTCCGGGGTGGTCACACCCCCTGGTGGCGCGACCAGCTGGGGCCGCGCCACTGGGTGGTGTGGGCCACCCGGGCTCCGTTTCCTTCCCTGTTTTGACTCATTATCTTCCAAATGGAATAAAAACTGCAAAAATATAAATAGAAAACTTTTTGGCGAACCTTTTATTTTCATCACTTTTACCTATTCAAAAACGGACTCTACAGGTTCCTGGATTTGGTCTCTGATAAATTCTTCCGAAGTCACCACTTTAATTCATTATAACAATCTCCAGAAATATTATGTTTGAGACTTCGACCATTCTCCTTACATCATTTTCTCCAAACATTTGAAAATCTCTTTCATACAAAGCTCCACACAATCTTCATTAGCAACATTAGTGTATGCAAAATATATAAACCTTTGGGTTCAAATTTCAACTGAAATCCATCAAAACAAAAGCTACTATAGAAACTCCTTTTAAAATCCCAAAAAGAATTTAAAAGGAAATCGATTTAAGAGGCAAATGTAAACAATGGCAGAAATTTATCAAAACAGACCAGCAGGAAAAGATTGATTTTTTCGAAAATCTTCTGTTGCTCAAATCAAAAAGTGCAAAACTAATGAAAGTTGGATAACAACATGGGGCACAAGAACAGAAAATGACAGCTCCATCCATCATACTAGGATTTTTCACGAATTTTTACAATGAAGCACAAAAATATGTTCCAGGGCAGCAACTTCCCACAACTCACCTACTCCTCAAAATAGGAAATTCTTGACACAAAACCCAAACAAAAAGGATAAGGAGAGGTTATTACAGAGGTAATAACTTCCAAGACTCAAAGAAACAAAAACCGAAAGCAAACTAAAATGGGTTGTCTCCCAAAAGCTCTTTCTTTATAGCCATTAAGATGGGCATGATAATTTTAATGATGCTCTCATAGGAGATATGGATTTGAAATAAAAGAGAGCATCAAGAAGAAAATATCCAACACATTTAAGTCTACCACTAAGTACCTTCTGGATCCAACCGTTCCAATAACCTCCATATGTTGGTACCCAGGTGAGGTTTCCCACTAAGTACTAGGCCAAGACAGAGCCCATATGTATTGTGGTTGCACTGGAAGCTTCTGAATTCTGAAACATGGCAGACTTCTTTGATTCCTGGGCGGCCGTCCTCCACCAAAATCTCACTCGTTGACCCGACAACCATTCCGCCCAGAAGAAAACTTAGTTTTATTTTGAAGTGGATTTGAGGAGAAAAGTTTGCTCAAGAGAGCCTTTATACTTAGAAGAAATTCATTGTCTTTCGAACCCCCCAACGGTACTTTACATATCTACAGCATAGCAAGCAATACTTAGTAAAAAAGGGGAACCTATTAGAAATCCTAAGTATAGAGCTACTCATGTCATACTACAAAAATCATCGCACTTGCAAAATAATACTAAGGAAAAATTCTACTAGAGCATCCTACACATGCATACTACAGAATTTTGAAGATCACATGCATAGAATCAAAACTGGGACAAAGATTATGAACAAGTGGTGTAACTTGCCTTGATCCGAGCATCACTCTACACAATAGCACTCCTCAGTGCACTCTGAACAATCTAACAAAACACAAACATAGATCTAATCACAACTTGCACAAAATATGCCACAGAGCTAATATGCATGCATGCAACATGGTACTTATGCAAGATTTGTTTTCTAAATTTACCAAGGTAGAATAATTGGATTGCAATTGTGTTAGGGATGTTATTAGTATTGATTTCCCACGAGTTTAAACAAATTTGGGTCTTATTCTAGTTCTTGGGATTACTAGAAAAATCCAACCATCTAATTTGCCCCAAATCAGATCTAATGCTCTTAAGCAAGGTTCTATAATTTTGTTCAATAGGTATTGTAAAAACAAAGTCAACGCAACAAGAATCAACTAAAACGGGTTTTAATTATTTTTCTGTGGATTAAACACTCTAATCTAAAGATTAATTTCTACACAGAAAATCCTACAGTAAACTTGAAATTTTATTGCAGATCTGTGTTCTACATAATTTTGTGAATCCAACGGTATATTATATGCTAAATTTGGCCAAGTATTTAATTTTCTATGAATTTCGCGAGAATTAACCTCAATCTGCCAAATAAGTTTAACCCTAGCGAGATCGTGACATGTGGCAGCATCCGATTTGACCAGCTAAGCAAGGCAGCGCTAACACGGCGCGCTTCCGCGACTTGCCACACGGCACAGCGGGATTTGCTGATACCCCTTCGTTTTAAACTTCTAATCCTCCCATCCATCCTAGATCTAAAGGCTAAGAAGCAAGGACAGACTCACCTTCCTAGCTGGCGGCGGCGACTGGCGGCGGGTGGCGTCGGTGATGATGGGCGGCGGCGATACGGCGGTTCCCCGAGGCGACGAAGTGGTCGACGGGGTGCAGCTG
Organism: Avena atlantica; assembly: GCA_910589765.1. Taxonomy (NCBI): domain Eukaryota; kingdom Viridiplantae; phylum Streptophyta; class Magnoliopsida; order Poales; family Poaceae; genus Avena; species Avena atlantica. The sequence goes on from OU342733.1 coordinate 336,282,918, forward strand.
GCCTTCGCGGTCACGCTCGCATCCTCGGCGTGGTACCTCTCCTCCTCTATCTCCCACAGCCGGCAGTTCCTCTTCTCGGCTCCAATGGGCTCCGGCGAGCAATTGCCGGCGACCCTCTGCGATTAGGAAGAAGCGAGTTAGATGGGAGGACCTGGTAGATCGAGGCGAGTAGTATGGAAGGTAGAATAGGGCTCGAGGTGCTCTAGAAGGTCACCAACCTCGAGCTCCGACGGCGGACGGCTCCGGCGAGATCGAAATAGGAGCTAGGGTTTGAGAAACACGAAAACAACGGTGGGGGCCGAAGCAGCGGTATAATAGGTGGAGATTTCTTGAAGAAGGGGGCACGGATTCGAACGAGGGACGGAGAATCGCGAGGATTTGAACTCGGTTTCTTCCCGTGTTCGTCAGGGACTCCTACTGGAGGTGGGGGATGACAGTGCGGGCCCACCTATCAGTGGCAGCGGCAGTGCGGGCTTGCGTTGGGCTGCGCTATGCTGCGCTGCGTGGTAGATGGGTAGTGGGCCTGGTTCGCTGGCCCAGTTAGTTAGGTTGTTTAGTTTTTTTTTGTACTTTTCTTTTTCCATTTCTGTTTTACTAATTCTCTAATAACTTTTGCATATAAAGTCCAAAAACATTGAAACCAATTCCTAAATATTTGTAAAAAGAAGGTGGTCAACATAGGACCAGAGGATATTATTTTTACCTGTTTTTTAGAAGGTTTAAAACAAGATTCCCTCATCAATGCTCATAGGTAGGAATTAATATTAGGGTTTTGTCTAGGGTTGGTGGTAGGGTTTTGATGCGACTTAATTTGTAGGATGCAATGATGCAAGGATGATGCATGCTTCTAGTAACATCATATAATAAAACCTGGGATGTTACAAACCTACCCCCCCTTAAGAAGAATCTCGTCCTCGAGATTCGGGTTGGCTAGGAAATAGGTGTGGGTGTTCTGCCTTGAAATCTTCTTCACGCTCCCACGTGGCTTCTTCCTCCGAGTGGTGGTTCAATTGTAATTTGCAGAATCTTATAGTCTTGGAACGGGTAATCCTTTTGGCTGTTTCCAATAATTTGATGGGCTTTTCCTCATAGGTAAGGTCATTCTCCAATTGAACCTCATCTAGGGAAACTGTATCCCTTAGCGGTGTTTCTGCCATTTCTGGGTGGCATTTCTTTAGTTGTTACACATGAAACACATCATGAATTGTCAGTCCTTCTGGTAACTCCAACTGATAAGCAACTTCTCCTCTACGGGCCAGAACCTTATATGGTCCTATGAATCGTGGGGCTAACTTACCCTTGATTCCAAACCTCTTAACTCCTCGCAGCGGTGAAACTCGAAGGTACGCATGGTCCCCTATTTCATAAGTCACATTTCTGCGTTTGGAATCAGCATAGCTCTTTTGTCGTGATTGAGCTACCTTTAGCCTGTCTTGAATATGTCGTAACTTTTCTTTGGCATCCTTGATCAGTTCAGGTCCAAAAAGACTACATTCCCCAACTCCACTCCATAACAGCGGAGTCCTACACTTCCTGCCATATAGAACTTCAAACGGAGCCATCTTGATACTTGTCTGGTAGCTGTTGTTGTACGAGAACTCAGCATACGACAGGTTATCATCCCAACATAGTCTAGTGCGCAAGCTCTCAACATATCTTCCAGAATCTGGTTCACTCTTTCTATTTGGCCATCTGTTTGAGGGTGGAAAGCAGTACTAAATTCTAGTCTGGTTCCAAGAGACTCATGTAACTGTCGCCAAAACTTTGAAGTGAATCGGTGCCTCTATCTGATACAATTCCCTTAGGGACACTATGAAGACTTACAATCCTTGACATATATATCTTGGCAAGCTTAGCACTTTTATATGTGGTCTTTACGGGGATGAAGTGAGCCACCTTGTTAAAGTGGTCCACCACTACCCAGATAGAATCAAATCCTGAACGAGTCCGGGGCAATCCCATGATAAAATCCATGCCTACCTTATCCCACTTCCAGTCGGGTATAGGTAGTGGTTGAAGTAATCCGGCCGGTTTCTGATGCTCGGCCTTAACTCTATTGCCTACGTCACATAGAGAAATATACTTGGCAATTTCTCTTTTTAGATTATTCCACCAAAATCTATCCTTCACATCCATGTACATCTTCGTGTTACCTGGATGAATTGAGTATGGTGAATCATGAGCTTCTTGTAAAATCAACTTCCTGATATCGGGGTCATTGGGAATGCACAAACGCTTCCCATACCAAAGGGTTCCTTGATCGTCCAGACGAAATTCTCTTGTCTTCCCTTCACTTATTTTGACTCTTATTTCTTCCAACTCTTTATCTCCCTTTTGTGCTTCCTTGATTCTCTCTTGGAAGGAAGACACTATTTCCATAGTTGCTGCGTGTCCTTTCAGAACTATTTCTAGCCTGAGATCCTTGAATTGCTTGCATAAATCCTCTGGAAGTTCCCCCGCGATAAGCCCATTCACATAAACCTTACGACTTAAGGCATCAACCACCACGTTTGCCTTTCCGGGGTGGTACTGTAAATCCAAGTCATAATCCTTAATCATCTCAAGCCATCTTCTTTGTCTCATATTCAACTCCTTTTGGGTGAAGATGTATTTCAAACTCTTATGATCTGTGAACACATCACAATGTTTGCCCATGAGGTAGTGTCTCCATACCTTGAGTGCATGTACCACAGACGCAAGTTCCAAATCATGTGTGGGGTAGTTGTGTTCGTGGTTCTTGAGTTGTTGAGAGGCATAGGATACCACTTTCCCATCTTGCATCAATACACTTCCAAGTCCTTGTCGAGAAGCGTCACAATAGACTTGAAAATCCTTTTGGATATCAGGCAGACACAGTACTGGTGCCGTTACAAGGAGTTTCTTCAACTCCTGAAAGCTTGCTTCACATTCCTCGGTCCATAGGAATTTCTTTTCCTTATTCAACAGTTCTGTCATGGGTTTCACTATTTTGGATAAGTTTTCAATAAACCTCCGGTACTACCCTGCGAGGCCCAAGAAACTCCGAATATCTCCCACATTCTCGGGTGACTCCCATTTCGTTACGGAAGCTACTTTACTGGGATCTACGGCAACTCCTTTTGCCGACACAACATGACCAAGGAATCCCACTTCCTTTAACCAGAATACGCATTTGCTGAATTTGGCATACAACTTGTGTTCTCTTAGTTTCTCCATAATTAGGCGCAGATGTTTCTCATGTTCTTTCTCATCCTTGGAGTATATGAGTATATCATCTATGAATACCATGATAAACTTGTCCAAATATTCCATGAACACCTTGTTCATCATGGTCATGAAGTATGCCGGGGCATTGGTTAGACCAAACGACATCACAGTGTACTCATACAATCCGTATCTTGTGGTGAAGGCTGTTTTGGGCACATCCTTTTCTCGAATTTTTAGCTGAAAGTAGCCTAATCGCAGATCGATCTTTGAGAACACACTAGCTCCCTTTAACTAGTCAAACAAGTCATTGATATTGGGAAGAGGGTACTTGTTCTTGATTGTCACTTCGTTCAACGAGCGGTAGTCCACAACCAGCCTCTTGGTTTTATCCTTCTTTTCCACGAACAGGACAAGTGCTCCCAAAGATAACGCGCTGGGTTGAATGAATCCCTTGTCCAATTGTTCCCTAAGCTGTTTCTTGAGTTCCTTCAACTCGTCCACATCCATCTTGTACGGTCTCTTAGCTATCGGCCCTGTGCCCGGCATCAAGTCAATGAGGAACTCGATATCACGGTCGGGAGGCATCCTGGGTAGCTCCTCTGGAAAGACATCTGGGTATTCCTGTACAATTGGTACATCCTCCAAGCTAACCCCCTTAAGAGAGTTCACCATGACTTCCTTAAGTGCGAAATTTGACTTGATACGAATCCTCTTCCCTTCCGGTCTTGTGAGCATGATAGTCCTTTTTGCACAATCTATGACTCCTTCATATTCGGTCATCCAATTCATGCCCAAGATTATGTCTAATCCTTGTGATTCTAGAAATACTAGACTCGTGGGAAAGATGTGTGTCGCAATCCTTAGTTCTAATCCCCGGCAACCAGAGTTTGCCACTATTTCTCCTCCAGGAGAACTTACCCTTAGAGGAGAGTTTATAGACTTTGTAGGTATCTTGCCTCTGTCCACAAATACCCTTGATATGAATGAATGTGATGCACCAGTATCAAAAAGAACAACTGCAGAAATAGAATTGAGCTTGAACTTACCAATCACGGAGTCTGGTGTGTCACAAGCATCCTCCATAGAGACATGATTCACCGTGGCTTTGACAAACGGATTTGGCTTCTTCCCGCTTCCATTGCCATGGTTGTGTCCATTTCCATTCCCATTGCCATTGCCATTCTTCTTCTCGGGGAAAGTGGTTGCATAGTGCCCTGTCTTGTTGCACTTAAAGCATGTCACCTCACTGAGATCCTTTCCATTGTTGCCATAACCATTGCGGTTTTTATGCCCATTGTGTTTGTGGCCGCCATGATGATGACCGTTATGGTTGTGGCCATTATTGTTATAAGGTGGTGGTGAGGAAGTGCGCTTCTTCTGGTACGGAACAGAGTGCTTGTGAGGGTTAGAATTCCTCTTGCGGTTTTCTATGCTCTTTCTTTTGGATTCAACCACAATGGCTCTGTCCAAGAGTTCCTAAAAGTTGTCAAATTTCTGAGCCACAAGCTGAATGGATATCTCATCATTGAGTCCTCTTAAGAATTCCTCCTGCCTCTTGGCATCAGTGGAAACGTCATCGGGTGCATAACGGGATAGCTTGTTGAAAAGCTCACCATACTCGGTGACAGAACGGTGCAGCTGGTGTAGGTCGCGAAACTCATGCCTTTTCAGAGTTATGACACCAGCAGCCACATGATGAGTGCGAAAAGCTAACTCGAACTGATCCCAAGTGATAGCATCAATATCCGGGTGGGTGAATTGGTAGGTATCCCACCATTCTGCAGCAGGTCCTTCAAGCTGGTGCGCAGCATAACGTACCCTGTCGGCTCCGACAGCTTGCATGGTGTCCAACTTCTTGTTAATCGTACGAAGCCAGTCATCTGCGATGATTGGTTTAGCGCTGCTAGTGAAGGTAGGTGGGTTCAACCTCAAAAACTGAGTCAAGCGATCCTGTTGAGGTGGTGGTGGAGGTGGCGGTGGTGGCGCGTTGTTGTTGTTGTTTTGCATGTTCTGAGTGAGCAGTTCGATCAGCTGGTTCTGAGTGGCCAGAAGTTGTGCAATTTCTGGAGGAATTTCGGTGTTCGCACGTCTTGGCACTATCTGTGGGGTTTGAGAGACAAGTTAAGAAATAGACAGAAAGAGTAAGTAGTAAACTCCTACCCTTATGAAAACACACCAAGCACACAAGTCACACAAGACACATTAACACAAACTTAACACATAAATCATCCAAGTTTAACTAAACCAAATATGTCTTTATTTATTACAATCGCGAATAACGTTCTACTATAGAATTCAATGGTGGTCCAACTATTACACATCTTCCACGCCTTCCTCTTCCTCGTCCTCGAACGAGTAGCCTTCCTGCTCTAGGGTTGTCTTGTACAGCTCCATCTCCTTTGTGGTGGCTTCAAGCTTCTCTTGGAGGTTCTTTATCTCATCCTGCAGCTTCTTGGTAGTGGTTTCTAGCTGCTCCTGAAGTCCCTCCTTCTCGCTTTGTAGTTCCTCCACTAGACTTGACTTCTTTGCGGCTTCAAGTTGCTTTGCCAAGTCCCTCTTGGAAGCACACACATCATTAATTATCTTGCAAAGGCCTTCGGTTTGCACTTCAGTCCCATTGATCTCCTGCTTGAGTTCCCTAATCCTCTTGTTTTTATTTATCACCCTCTTCTCTTGGTCCTGGAACTTTTTCTCTTGGAGCTTTATTGCCTCCTCCTGCTTCTTGATCATTTCCTCCTTCTCCTTGATGAGGGTGCATAGCTCATCATTCCTTAACATCTCGAGGAAGCTACCTTTTTCAATGTCATGGATGTGGCACTCCAAGTCTTGATATTGGGTCCTTCGATGCTTGGTAGAAGTCCTTTCCTCAAAAGTTAACTCCATGGGAATTCCTTCCTCATCTCGTCTTCCAAAGAGGCCGCCGCAGTGTCCGTGGAGAGCCTCATGATGGCGTCCACATAGGCAACCAATGAGCCGCTACAAGCTGATGCTAAGGGCCTTCTCCTTGGAATCGCTAACAATGTGGATTGCTATGTCTTCCTCCGGGTTCTTGCCTCGCTCTTGTCCTGGCTGGATGACTTTGACTCCCCAACAGCCATCCTTGTGGAGTTTCTTCATTGTGCTTCCCTGGATTGTTGGCAGGGGAAGGTCCAAATGCGTGAAGAGATCCATGAGGCATCCACCAAAGCGAAGGGGCTCGATGTACGCGACGGTGTCGTAGAGGAAGCTTGTCATCTTTAAGTTAGAAGAATGAAAATTAGATACTTAATCAAGCAGAGGAAAGCAGATACTAGAAGTGTGGAAAATAACTTAGTAGAAAGGCAAGTAAGGCACATATGTTAAAGGTGGTTCCAATCCTAGGGTCACGTCCTAGAGGCAACGGTGTGCTCTTATACCATCTGTAGTGACCTTGGATCAATAAAGATCCTAAGTCCCTGTGATTTACATGCTAGTCCCTGGATATATAGCTAGCACTCACAGTCGATGAATATCATGTAAAACACAAAGTCTTTATTACACGGAGAATCCAGAGTATGAATTTATTACAAATTTTCTTAGCATTATGCTAGCTCAAATAACAGCGGAAACATAAAAGCAGCTTGAGTGTAGACTCGCGATCCCTAAGCACCTTTCAATCTTTGGATTCTGCACATACACCTTTCAAGCTTGGGTCAATACTTTGAATGTATTGGCAAATTACACCAAGGAAGAAAAGACTATCTCTACATGCAAGGCTAGTTTAGGCTGTAGAGTTCATTTGCTCAAAGCTAGTTTTCATAAGTATAGAGAATAAGAGAAAATTTACCTACTTTGTAAACTTTTGTTTAAGTAATATATGGTTGAATGGCACACGAGGATATTACTCACCAAGTGTCCAATAAACCTAACACTTGGATATTACTCACCAAGTTCCCAAAACCCTCCCAATAGCGATATGATGCACGCCTTGGGTTTTTAGAAAACTTTAAGTTTTGAAAGAGAGAGAGAGGAAGATCCTTCAGAGGCTCCATCCTTCAGATGCTCAAAGTTGTTCTGTTTCCATGAACACGGCTGATCGATCAGATTGCAATACTCTCGAGAGTTTGTGCGATTTACCCACAATCCACGATCAAGTCCTTTTACAAACAAGACCATGGCGAGGCTTTCCCTTAGTAGCCCCTCTACCTTCTGGATCCAACCGTTCCAATAACCTCCATATGTTGGTACCCAGGTGAGGTTTCCCACTAAGTACTAGGCCAAGACGGAGCCCATATGTATTGTGGTTGCACTGGAAGCTTCTGAATTCTGAAACATGGCAGACTACTTTGATTCCTGGGCGGCTGTCCTCCACCAAAATCTCACTCGTTGACCCGACAACCATTCCGCCCAGAAGAAAACTTAGTTTTATTTTGAAGTGGATTTGAGGAGAAAAGTTTGCTCAAGAGAGCCTTTATACTTAGAAGAAATTCATTGTCTTTTGAACCCCCCCCCCAACGGTACTTTACATATATATAGCATAGCAAGCAATACTTAGCAAAACATGGGAACCTATTAGAATACTAAGTATATAACTACTCATGTCATACTACAAAAATCATCGCACTTGCAAAATAATACTAAGGAAAAATTCTACTAGAGCATCCTACACATGCATACTATAGAATTTTGAAGATCACATGCATAGAATCAAAACTGGGACAAAGATTATGAACAAGTGGTGTAACTTGCCTTGATCCGATCAGCATTCTACACAATTGCACTCCTCAGCGCACTCCGAACAATCTAACGAAACACAAACATAGATCTAATCACAACTTGCACAAAATATGCCACAAAGATAATATGCATGCATGCAACATGGTACTTATGCAAGATTTGTTTTCTAAATTGACCAAGGTAGTATAATTGGATTGCAATTGTGTTAGTGATGTTATTAGTATTGATTTCCCACGGGTTTAAACAAATTTGGGTCTTATTCTAGTTCTTGGGCTTACTAGAAAAATCCAACCATCTAATTAGCCCCAAATCAGATCTAATGCTCTTAAGCAAGGTTCTATAATTTTTTTCAATAAGTATTGTAAAAACAAAGTCAACGCAACAAGAATCAACTAAAACGGGGTTTTAATTATTTTTCTGTGGATTAAACACTCTAATCTAAAGATTAATTTCTACACAGAAAATCCTACTGTAAACTTGAAATTTTATTGCAGATCTGTATTCTACATAATTTTGTGGATCCAACGGTATATTATATGCTAAATTTGGCCAAGTATTTAGTTTTCTATGAATTTCGCAAGAATTAACCTCAATTTGCCAAATAAGTTTAACCCTAGTGAGATCGTGACATGTGGCAGCATCCGATTTGACCAGCTAAGCAAGGCGGCGCTGACGCGGCGCGCTGCCTTGACTTGCCACGTGGTACAGCGGGATTTGTCATACCCCTTCGTTTTAAACTTCTAACCCTCACCATCCATCCTAGATCTAAAGGCTAAGAAGCAAGGACAGGCTCACCTTCCTAGCTGGCGGCGGCGCCTGGCGACGGGTGGCGTCGGTGATGATGGGCGGCGGCGATACGACGGTTCCCCGAGGCGGCGAAGTGGTCGACGGGGTGCAGCTGGCCTTCGCGGTCACGCCCGCATCCTCGGCGTGGTCCCTCTCCTCCTCTATCTCCCACGGCCGGCAGTTCCTCTTCTCGGCTCCGATGGGCTCCGACGAGCAATTGCCGACGACCCTCTGCGATTCGGAAGAAGCGAGTTAGATGGGAGGACCTGGTAGACCGAGGCGAGTAGTATGGAAGGTAGATCAGGGCTCGAGGTGCTCTGGAAGGTCACCAACGTCGAGCTCCGACGGCGGACGGCTCCGGCAAGATCGGAACATGAGCTAGGGTTTGAGAAACACGAAAACAACCGTGGGGGCCGAAGCAGCGGTATAATAGGGGGAGATTTCTTGTAGAAGGGGGCATGGATTCGTACGAGGGACGGAGAATCGCGAGGATTTGAACTCGGTTTCTTCCCGTGTTCGCCAGGGACTCCTGCTGGAGGTGGGGGATGACAGTGCGGGCCCCCCTGTCGGTGGCAGCGGCAGTGCAGGCTGGCGTTGGGCTGCGCTCTGGTGCGCTGCGCGGTAGATGGGTAGTGGGCCTGGTCCGCTGGCCCAGTTAGTTAGGTTGTTTAGTTTTTTTTGTACTTTTCTTTATCCATTTTTGTTTTACTAATTCTCTAATAACTTTTGCATATCAAGTCCAAAAACAATGAAACCAATTCCTAAATTTTTGTAAAAAGAAGGTGGTCAACATAGGACCAGAGGATATTATTTTTACCAGGTTTTTAGAAGGTTTAAAACAAGATTCCCTCATCAATTCTCATAGGTAGGAATTAATATTAGGGTTTTGTCTGGGGTTTGGTGGTATGGTTTTGATGCGACTTAATTTGTAGGATGCAATGATGCACAGATGATGCATGCTTCTAGTAACATCATATAATAAAACCTGGGATGTTACAAGCATAGGAAGGCAAAACAAGTGCAACTTCAAAACTTTCAACATAAAGCCGGGAAACTTAACATTATTGAGATGCATATAACCATGTTTCTTCATTATCACTATGAATAAAGTTAACTATATAACTGTCACAAGAAACATTCTTATCATCTGAATTAGCATGCTTAAAATCATCAAACCGAGATTTAAGGTCAAAAACTGAATCAATAGAAGCAAGTTGTTCAACTCTATAATCCTCATTAGGCAATTCATTTTCATAAGGAGATTTAGAAAATTTGGAGAAATTAAACTCATAAGATTCTCCATCAAACTTAGTTAAAATTTCTCCTTCTTACAATCTATAATATCTCCACAAGTGTTCAAGAAAGGTCTACCAAAAATGATAGGACAAGTTTTACTAGCTGCTGAACCAAGCACTAGAAAAATCAGCAGGATATTTAATTTTACCACAAAGAACTTCCACATCTATTACAATACTAATTGGACAAATGCTTTCTTTATTAGCAAGGTTAATAACCACATCAATGTCTTAAAGTTCACAAGGACCAGTTTCATGCATAATTTCTTTGTAAAGCTCATAAGGAATAGCACATGAACTTGCACCAATATCACATAAACCATAATAGCAATGATCACGAATTCTAATAGAAAGCATAAGGACACTAGCTCTCCTAGTTTTAATAGGATGTGAGACAATATTCGAATCATCTTCACAAAAGATAATGTGCCCATCTTCTATATTTTTAGTGACAAGGTCTTTCGCAATGGCTACTACTAGTTCAATATTTAGTTGTTCATCAGGTTCTACAACTCTCTTTGTAATTTTGCTAACCACATTAGCTATAATAGAATGTTCCTTTACCTTATAAGGGAAAGATATTTTCTCAATATAAGGTTCAGGCAAAATGCGATCAACAATACAAACTTCAGTTTTAGTAGGAACATGATGAACAATATCTTTATAAGGTGCCTGGTACTTGTTCCACTCCTTTTGGGGAATTTCAATACAAGAGGCAAAAGCCTTAAAACAATTGGCAATACTTTGAGAATCAAGACCATACTCAGTACTAATATTATGAAAGTCATCAATTCCCGTAAAATATTTAATGCATTCATAATCATAATTTATACCTAACTCTCTTCCTTTGTCATTCTCCCATGCTTCAGTATTTTCTTGAATATGGTCTAGAAGACCCCATTTAGCTTCTTCTTTCATACACGTGAATGACCTAGCACAAGAAGCATCCAATAAGTCTTCATCATGAAGAGAAAGCCTTGCATAAAAGTTATTAATAATAATATTATTAGGGATCTCATGAATAGCACATTTAAGCATTAGTAACTTCAATCGCCCCCAAGCTTGGGCTCTACTCTCTCCATCATGAGGCCAAAAGTTATATATTTGATTCCGGTTTTATAAATCTCAATAGGAGGATAGAATTTAGAATAAAAGAGAGGTACAATTTCCTCCCATTTCATAGATTGTCCATTCTTCAGCAGTTTATACCATTCTTCAGCTCTTCCTTTCAATGAAATAGAGGGTAAATTTTTCTTAACTTGTTCCATTGTGATACCTGCACACTTAAATAATCCGCATAATTCATGGATAAAAAGCAAGTGATCACCAGGATGGATAGTTCCATCCCCAAAATAATAGTTATCCATAATACGATCAACAATTTTTGAAGGTATCTTAAAAGGACCTATTTCAGCAGGTGGTGGTTCATCCACTAACCTAGCAGTGGTAGTATCTTTCCCAAATAGGAAACCAAGTGGGTTTTCCATGTTGGAAACAAAGTAACAAACAGAAATAAAAGCAATACTCACAGTAGAAAATTCCTTTACCAGTTCCACTCTTTAATAGCGCTTCACTCCCCGGCAACGGCGCCAGAAAATAGTCTTGATGACCCACAAGTATAGGGGGTGTATCGTAGTACTTTCGATAAATAGGAGTGTCGATCCCAAGGAGGAGCATAAGGTGTTGACTAGTGGTTTGGATCAAGAATTCTCTGTAAATACTTAGCAAACATACTTTTAGGTTTTTTTTTGATAATGCAAAGAAATAATGTGCAAGTAAATAAAGACAACAATAATAATTGCAGCGAGTGGCCCAATCCTTTCTTCGGCAAAGGACAAGCGGGTTGTATTACTTATGAGGACCAAACGTTCTCGAGGACACATGGGAATACTGTCAAGTGCTTTCGCTTCATATAGTTGATTAATCTTCTTTGGTTGGATAAGTGTTGTGTGGGTGAACCTATGCTAATGTACCGACCTTACTTGGACTAATACATACTTGTGATTGAACCCCTTGCAATGATACACAACTACAATAAAGTAATTAAGATAAAAACCTAACCATAACATTAAACTCTGAGATCCTACACTCCATTGTGCAAAAGGTTTCCTAATGGGGGTTTAGGTTTCTGTCACTTCGGCAACCCCAGAATTAGTATCCAAATACACAATGAATCCCCCTAGGCCCAAATGGTGAAGTATCATGTAGTCTATGTTCACATGATACCAATAGAAGAATAGCACCACAACTTAAATATCAAACCATTGAATATTACTTCAACACAATTCCACTACTAACAACATGACTTCTCCCATGTCCTCAAGAACTAAACGAACTACTCACAAGACATCATATGGATCAAGATCAGAGATGGTATAATGATGAATAACAATCTGAACATAAACAATAATTCAATGGTTCCTCTTACAAGCATCAACTAGAAAAGTAATCAACACCGGGAAAGTTTCCCCTAAGAACTATGCAAGATTCAAACCAATTGTTACAGCGAGATGGTACTAATTGTGGGGTTACCGGAGTGACAGAAACCTGAACCCCCGTTAGAAAACATTTGCACAAGGGAGTGTAGGATCTCAAAGTTTAATTCTGTGGTTAGGTTTTTATCTTAATTACTTTCTTGTAGTTGCAGATGCTTGCAAGGGGTATAATCACAAGTATGTATCAGTCCAAGTAAGGTAGGTACATTAGCATAGGTTCACCCACACAACACTTATCCAACCAAAGAAGATTATCAACTATATGAAGCGAAAGCACTTGACGGTATTCCCATGTGTCCTCGAGAACGTTTGGTCCTCATAAGTAATACAACCGGCTTGTCCTTTGCTGAAGAAAGGATTGGGCCACTTGATGCAATTATTATTGTCTTTTATTTACTAGCACTTTATATATCTGCATTATCAAAAACCCTAAAAATCTGTTTTCTAAGTATTTACAGTGAATTCCTGATCCAAACCACTTGTCAACACCTTCTGCTCCTCGTTTTGGTTCGACACTCTTATTTATGGAAAGTACTATAATACACCCCCTATACTTGTGGGTCATCAACGTCCTCTTTCTGCCATTTGGCAATCACAGTTGTATAACCGCCGGAGCCGAGATGCTGGGTACCAATGTTCATCTCGTACAACTACTTGAAGTACATACTCTTGGCCTTGCCTGAGCCAGAGTCACATCTGTCCTTGAACACTTTGAAGTCATCTTCCGTGACCAGAGGCTGCTTCTTGACGACCTCCTCGAAACTTAGATTTTTCTTGTAAATGAGACTCTTCACCCGCGCCTTCAAATTCGACAAGGCCTCGCTGATCATCTTGACGGAGAACTTGTTTGCCGGATTCCCTGTTAGATTGTCATTGTTGTATTTTTTTGTCCTGAAGAGCTAATGGCGGTAACGCTCGTTCTCACGGGCCTTTAAGTTCTCGGTGTTTATCATGGCGGTGTTCCAGAGGATTGTAGAGAGCTGTAGTGAGTACGACGCGACAAATTCCTCCAGCTTCAAAGGCACCCTTTTATCGCTCACGCTTGTGAAGATGGACCTTTTGAGGCCGACCGTGATGGGGGTCCGTTCCTTCCGAGGTTTCTTCGGTTGTCTACCGGCTGTGGCTTCACCACCACCACTGCCATAAGTGGTAGTGGCGTACTCGCCATCAGTATCATCACCCATCTCCTCATCGGACGATGTATCCTAGTCCTCCATCCCCTCTTCCTCGTACGACACGAATTCTGGGTCCACTTGTAATTCCATCTCCTCCAAATGGTCCCAATAAATCCTTCTTTCTAGAAGTGCCCGCCTCGGCATCATGCTGTCCACTACCTGACATATCTAAACACGAAAATAAATGGAAATAATAAGCACCAAAAAAATTGGGCATGACCTTTGCTAATTTTCTAGACCTAGGAGTGCCAGAAATTCACTAGAATGGAAATGAATCAACATTCCAGCAAAATATTGGCATCTCAAAAAGAAAAAAACTACACAAAAAATGGCCTAAATAGGCACAAACACAACCATCAACTTGCTACCAGCATACACAACCACATTTATCCATAATAAAAGGCCTACATAGGCACAAATACAACCAGCAAAAGCTGGACAGATTTAACATGATTTCTGATTTCTGCGCAGTGGTTAATTAGCAATTGTTAACAATAGTAGTAGCAGCAGATCACCTTAATCATTTGTTAATCAGTAGTGGTTAATTAGTAGTGCAGTGGTTAATTAGTAGTTGTTAATCAGCCTCCTACGTCCGAGCTAATTAAGCTAAGAAAGCTAAGCAGTCATGGAGCAAGGCCGATGCAGGGGAGCATCAGTCAGCGGGCTCCTAGCCTGGGTGCTTCTTCTAGTTCACCTACAGACGGGGAGGGGGACGATGGAGCTCCTAGCTTATGCGGAGGGGGAGGGGAACGATGGAGCTTCTAGCTCCTGTGGACGACAGCGCTCCTCTCTCCAAGAAGAGGGACGGGGAGGTCGTCGATTAGATGGGGAAGGGGAAAGGGTAAAGGGGGAGGGGAGGGAGAGGGGCGGCTCACCTACGGACAATGGACGACGGGTGGCAACAGTGCGCAGAGGGGATCGACGGGCGGCACAGGAGGGGAACATGCAAAGGGGATCAAATGTCTATGACAAACTAAATGTGGTCGACGACTAACACTTATCCAGAGATTATGCGAGTTGCAGTTTAGAAACATGCTACTCAAGTATAGTCTTATGCGAATTGCATTTCTGAATGATGTGTCTTGTATAAAGTTTTCCACTACTCAAAAGAAGCGCCGCACAGATGCTAACACAAAATAGTTATTAGCCTAGTGGCTAGCCACCCAGTCCAATTCCCTCCATACTCTGGCCACCCAGGTTTGAATCCTGCGGTGTCCACATTTTTTTGTCTTTTTTAAAAGACATTTTATTTTTTAAATCATTTTTCCAACATTAATATAAACTACAAAATATATTTTAGTACTTTAATATAAACTACAACATTAATAGCTAGTTAGCGTTTCTTGTTGACAATTATCTTATTTCTCATCTTTGTCGCGGTTGAATAGGTTAGGTCCAAAATGTCTTCACTTTTTCTCTTGAACGGGAGTCCTTTCTTAGGTAGGCTTGTGGTGTATGGTTCTTGGTCGGCGTAGCTATTTTCCATCTTTGGGTCGCCATAGTGGTCAAAGTCTTGCTCATTGGCGACTACATCCATTCCGATGATGTTCCTTTTGCCTCTACTAACGACTACCCGGCTAGGCTTTGATGGGTCAATAATGTAGAAGCATTGGTCGACTTTATTAGCCAAAACCCATGTCTCATTTCTCGCGGGTACGTTCGCGCGGGTGGTCTTTGAATTTGGAGGTATAACTATTATGGTGAAATACCTGCCTTCTTTTTTGATGCTCTTGGCCCACTTGACACAGAACATCGACACCTTCTTCGTAACGTACTCGAGCTCCCATATCTCCTCGATCCTTCCATAGTATCTTTCCGGGACGTCGTCGGTGTATAATATCCCCGTTACCCCTGAGTTCTGGTAATCGCAGTTATTGTCCTTTTCCTTGGTGTAGAACGTGTATCCATTGATATCGTATGCCTGATAGGTCATCAGGTAGTGTCCTGTGCCCTGTGACAAGGATAATATGAGTTTATCGTCCTCCAAAGACTCGCCATGCGGTGGATTATCAAGAACCTTCTTCCTAAACCACTGCGTGAAACTGGAGTTGTGCTCTTTGATTACATCTTCCTCTTTCCTCACCAGACCACGGTTAGCATACTTCTTCTTGGTAAATTCTTTGTGCTCATGTATATATGGATCGACCACCTACAGGTGTTATTGCGTGACCAGGTTCGCCCTTTCAAAGTCCTTGGTTCACCCCTCGAATTCGACATGCTTTGCGCTGACCCTCGTGGTGACCCCATCCAGCGGGCCTCCCAAGGTGCTTGTTGGATGGCAGACCGATAGGGGTCTCGATTTGTAGAATGTTCGAGCAAAAAGAGATGCGCTCTTCATACATGAAGCCATTTTCTATGCTTCCATCTGGACGGGACCTGTTACGAACGTATCCCTTGATGTGTCCATTCATCCTTTCGAACGTCATCATGCTTTGCAGAAACGGAGGTCCGAGTTGGACGATATCCTCCACGACATGGAGCAGCAGATGAAGCATGACGTCAAAGAAAGCGGGAGGGAAGTAGATATCGATCTTGCATATTATCACCACGATCTCCTCCTATAGCCTCGTGAGCTGCTTAATGCCTATCGACTTCTGAGAGATGACGTCAAAAACTAGGCAGTAGAGTCAATGACTTGATCGATCCGTGGTAGGGGGAATGGATCTTTTGGACACGCCTTATTGAGGTTTGTGTAGTCAATACACATGCGCCACACCACTTGTAACATCCCAGGATAAGCACCTAGAATTATAGAGGACGCATGTTTGTGCATTGCATTCATGCATAAGAAAATCCGGAGAATTTTCGTGCAAAACTAAAGAAACCATAGAGGGATCGATATCTCTCTTGTTCTGATGGAAACATCAGGACAAGTGCGATGTTTTTCGACATGAACACTACCGTAATTTTGTCTTTGAAGGGAAGATCATTCCAATATGACTATTTAATTGATAGCTTATTAATTAGAAATTATATTACAATAAGCAATAAGGGGTGAACTCTTATTTATAAAAATATATCACAATTACAAGTCTCAAGTAATAAACAAAATTGAATGAATTGATTTATAACATTAAACAAGAATGGAATTCTTATTTATAAGTGAGATATACATATTTTATATCTAAGGATATTGGAATCCTTTATTATAAAATACAATGTTATAAGTGGTTACAATAAAAGAAAACTACTATAAAACAATTGATATAAAAAATGAATTACCTAAATAAATAACTAAAAATATTTTTATTACAAGCAGATATAAATATTACATTGTCCTTGCGAATGCATTATAAAAGAAAAAGAAAACAAGTACACTTTATTGAATAAAGTAAATAATACAATATTTCTTTACAAAATAAGAATGAATTAATAAAAAGAAATTCTTTTATTAAAATTATACAATGCTTATTACTTCACAAAAGAAAAAGTTAATTACAAAAGAATAAAGTAAAATTTAAAACTAAAGTCATCTTCATCTTCTTCATATTCTAAATCCACTCTTTATATTCCTGATTCTTGATCCCTGTAAAACAACATAAAAGATAAAAAACAATAAAGAATACAAGAAGGGTTAGTATATTATTTTTACTCTCAGATTGGGCATACAAATGATATGCTTTGGCTCATCATTGAGTATGGGTTAAAAGGGCCACATAGTATCTGTTCTTATCAAATTTAGGCTTCAGCCTTGAGCATCATTAGCATGGATTTAATATCCCACTTGGCAAACACCAAAAATAAAGATTATCTTAGGATAAGGTCAAGTCAGTCGAGATGATCAACAAGGAAAAGATCTCAGCACTGAAACTTACACCAGGACAAGGTCCAGCAAGCTAGCAGCTTACACAACACATGCATAGCTCTGTGCTGTCAACACCACAAGCACAAGGGCATCACAAGGAGTACAAAAGTAAGCCCACAGCCATAGCTGATAAGCTAGAGGAAGATCAGAGTTTCTCCACACACCACACTTAGCCAGAACTACACTTAGATCACTGATTCATCCCCAGGAATAACACATGTTCTTTCTCATCACCACAAGATCACACGTTCATTTCTTCACACCCTCACCAAACCCACCACCCAATCAGCATCTGGTTTCTTATTGAAGCCATCCAAGAGGAGATCAAGTAGTAGAAGGAGGGGGAAAGGAGGCATATCACAGGAGAATAAGTAATCACAAGAATCCAGTTCTATAGGATCCAGAAGGACAAGGTCCAGGAGCACAAGATTCACATGTGTAGGCTGATTAAGAGCAAGGTAGTAGTATTAGAAAGAGCAAGCCAAGTAAGCAGTAAGGAGGAGCAGATCCAGAAGCATCCAGGAACAAGATCCACTAGGAACCACAAATCACAACATAACAGCAGCAACAACAAAAGGTTGCTATACCACTCATCATACATAGTATCTGTTTTTGTTCTATTTCACCATCATAAACAAGGGGATAAAGGGGGTTATTGCAAACCAATATCTAATCAACTACTCTGCAACTAGCACCTTTCTAGGAGAGTAGGAGAATAGTTTATTGTAACACCCCGGTTCTGAAAAGACCGTGGCTTCTATGTGCCATGCCAATCCCTGGATCGGTTCATTGGCGCACAATAGAATAAGATGAATAACATAGCAAAATATCCGTGTATCATAAATAACGAATATCCAGAGTACCATTATTACAATAAAAGCTTAGCACAAAGCTAGCTCAAATTATTCAGGTAGCAACATAAATAAGGTAAATCCTCCATTCTTCAAATTGCCCACAAGTGAACAAGTGCCGAGTGGAGTACCGTGACCTATATCGATTACTCAGAATCGGATTAACCTGCAACCTGAAACGTAGCAGCCCCGAAGGGTCAATACATGGAATGTATGGCAAGTAGAGCTAGTAATGGAGACAATAGTACTAACATCTACATGCATATTTGGAAAGTGGAGTTGTGTCTGGCTTGCATTTGCAAATACATTTGTCCTACTTTCATAAACAGTTTTGATTTTCTTTGAAAGATCCCAATTAAGTTAACCCAACAATATTAAAAGAATTATGAAATTAGAATGAGCGAGAAACATGTCATGGAATCAGTATCAAGCAGCTCAGTTGTCCATAACCGGGGACACGGCTAATCGATTAGATTATACACCCTGCAGAGGTTTGTACACTTTACCCATGTGACTTGGCCAGCCCAGCTCGTACCATCACTCTCATTTTGGGTGATGATAGGGAGAAGTCCAAGAAGAGACTGTTCGGGAAGTAGCTCCTCAATCCCGACGCGCACCGGTCTAACCTACCAAAATTCTACATCTCTGGATACGCGGGTTCGAGTTACCACAACCTACTAAGTCCAACCAACCGCCCATTCCATTATTGGCACATGGTTGTACACGTATGCTACACAATAAAGAAACCAATCAATTTCTCTCGATACCTGGGTGCCTTTCCGCAATGAAACCACCAAAAATTATCAATACCATCACACCCAGGAGATTCATTGATTAAGTTGTTTTAGTTTTCACAAACCAATACTTTTAGAAACAAGTCTCAATGATGTAACCCAGCCCTCGTTCAACAAAGCATGGCTAAGCACATCTACTAACGGTGGTTCATCTACAAGGAAAGCCCTACCACATAGTAGGTCATAGCATAGCGATAGTATCATCCTACACATGCATCTACAAAATACACGACAATGCGTTGAAAATAGTAGGACGATTTCATGAACAAAGTAGAATATACTTGCCTTGGTTGTAGCGGTCGGAAGAACAATCCACACATGAGCAAGCGTTGCACTCGTCACAATCTACACGATACAATTGCATCCACAAGCATATGCAACAAGTATGATGCATGAAGGTATGCAAGGCAAGTGAATTGGTGCTACAGCTGCACCACATAATAGAAATCAGTAGAGGTACTGATTGCATGCATGGAAAATAGTTTTAGCGCAAGGAAAACTATTAAGCAAAAAGTATTGCTCACAACTAGAGCTAGAACTTAAATAATTCACTACCGGTAGTATACTGTTTGTAAAATCTTGGGAAAAATCTACAGCATGGGCATCGCTGATTAGAAACAGTATCAATTGGAATTACTCAAAAAGGAATTATAAAACTTCCCGAGTAATTAAAACACTGCAGAAAGCCACTAGACAGTTTTTGCAGAAGTTTTCACTGTAAGCCTATCTTTTGAATTCACGATGAGTTTCCCCTCTTTCCACTGAATCCAGGGACATATCATACGCGATTTTTGGAGCTACGGATCTTTTTCTACGCATTAATTACTCCGAAAGGGCCACTAACTAGTTTGATTAAACTGTACTAAACCTTGCTGCAAAAGCCTTAACCCAAGGTACAACGAGATTCTACACGACTCACTGAATCTACACATATTTTATTTGCAATTTTTGGCCAAGCGGTTTAATTTCTACGCAATTTACAAGTTTCTACCGAAATCTGTCAACTAAAACGATTAACGAAATTAACCAGTCAACTGTGTCTGTTGACTGGTCAAAGCGTCTGCTGACTGGGCGCTGACTGGGTATCTAACTAGTCAACGCCTGAGTCTGACCGGTCAACGAACGATCTGAACCACTGATCTGAGATCTGACGGTGGCTGCAGGCTTACCGGGAACGAACGGAGAAACGGACGGCGGCGAGTTCTGGACGGTGCGGCGATCGATTCCGGCGACAACGGTGACCTGCTCGAGGGGGGTGACGGTCAGCGTACGGTCCAAGACTAGACAACGCGGCGCGCAAGACGGCGCGTGTACGTGCGGCACGCGTGCAATCAAGCGCGCGCGAAGGCGCGCAGCGGCGCAGCGCGGCAACACGGCACGAGGCGGCGCAGCGTAGCAGCGGGCGGCGGTGGCAGCAGCGGCAGCGCGGCAGCAAGCGGCGCAGCAACGCAAGCGGAGGTGGCGCGCGCGCTGGCGGCGAGGCGCGGGTGCGGCGCAGGCGCTGCAGGAGGCGGGGCAGCAGCGGCTCGGCGGCGGTGGCGCGCTGCGAGGCAGGCGGCGATGCGCGACGCGGTGGCGGGGTTGGCTGCAGGCGGCGGTGGTGCGGTTCGGCGCCGGCGGTGGGGCAGCGGCGGCTCGGCAGCGGTGGCGCGTTGCGAGGCAGGCGGCGAGGCGCGACGCGGCGGTGGGGTTGGCTGCAGGCGGCGGTGGTTCGGTTCGGCGCCGGCGGTGGGGCAGCGGCCGCTCGGTAGCGGTGGCGCGCTGCGAGGCAGGCGGCGACGCGTGACGCGGCGGCGCGGTTGGCTGCAGGCGGCGGTGGTGCGGTTCGGCGCAGGCGGTGGGGCAGCGGGCCGAGGCGGCGCGACGGCGAGGTGGTGGTGGCGGCGCGGTGGAGTGAAAAGGAGGCGGCGGCGCGGTGGCGTTACCTGGCCGGCGGGGAGAAGGGCGGCGGCGGCGGCCGAAGGGAGGCGGCGGGCGGCGGGGCGATCGAGGCAGGTGGCGGCGGCCTCGGGAATCGAGCGGGGCGGGCGATCGCGGGCAGGGGCGGTTGTAGCGGCTCGGGCCAGGTGGGGTCCACCTTTAAGTGGGGCCCTCTCGCGGTCCTACGCGGATTCGGCGCGGAGTTGGTTTCGGACTCGGAAATCGGTCCGGAAATTCGGACCGTTTTCCGACGATTCACTGGAACGGCCGCAACTTCTCCGTACGAACTCCGAATCGAGTGATTCTCGCTCCTACGGTTTCGTATAGTCGAGGGGAACAATCTAGGCCCAAGGTTTGAGAGAAACCACTAGGCTACAAGGGTGGCAACACTAGATCCTCTAAAGCCTCCCGCAGGAGCCTCGTAGCAAAATAGAATAGGGTTTTGGAAAAAGCGTTTCGCCGAACCTTTTCACTCGACGGTTTGCATGGAAAAGCATGATGCAATGACATGAATGATATGCAAGACCAAATCTAAAATTCGGGATGTGACAAGACTAACCCCCTTAAGATGAATCTCGTCCTCAAGATTCGACGCGGCTAGCAAATAGGTGTGGGTAGTCCTCTCGGATGTCATCCTCATGCTCCCAAGTGGCTTCCTCTTCGGTGTGGTGGCTCCACTGCACCTTGCAAAATTTGATCGTCTTGGTACGGGTAGTCCTTTCCGCTATCTCCAGAATCTTGACCGGTTTCTCCTCATAGGTCAAGTCGTTCTCCAGTTGAACCTCCTCTAGCGGTACAGTGTCTCTCAACGGTGTATCCACCATCTCTGGATGGCACTTCTTCAGCTGGGACACGTGGAACACGTTGTGAACAGCGGACAGAGCCTCTGGCAACTCCAACTGATAAGCAACTTCTCCTTTGCGTGCTAAGACTCGATACGGTCCAATAAATCGAGGTGCCAGCTTACCCTTAATTCCAAATCTCTTGATTCCACGAAGTGGCGACACTCTGAGGTATGCTCTATCACCTATCTCATACACCACTTCCTTGCGCTTGGCGTCAGCGTAGCTCTTCTGCCTTGATTGTGCTACCTTCAGACTGTCTCTAATCAAGGCGACCTTCTCCTCAGCGTCCTTGATCAAATCAGGTCCAAACAACTGGCGTTCTCCTACTCCATCCCATAGAAATGGTGTCCGGCACCGTTTTCCATATAGCACATCGAACGGCGACGTCTTGATGCTTGTCTGATAGCTGTTGTTGTAGGAAAACTACGCATACGGCAAATTCTCATCCCAACTAGAACCATGAGCCAAAGCGCAAGCTCTCAGCATGTCTTCCAAAATCTGATTCACCCTCTCGGTCTGTCCATCGGTCTGCGGGTGAAACGCTGTGCTAAACTCCAATCTAGTACCAAGTGACTCATGCAGCTGGCGCCAGAAGTGTGAGGTAAATTGGGTGCCTCTATCAGGTACAATACTCTTGGGAACTCCATGTAGGCACACAATCATGTCCATGTAAATCTTGGCCAACTTTGCACTCGTATAGGTCGTCTTCACCGGTATAAAGTGGGTTACCTTGGTCAAATGGTCGACCACTACCCAAATAGAGTCATATCCTGACCTGGTCCCAGGCAATCCTGTGATAAAGTCCATTCCCACTCTATCCCACTTCCAGTCCGGCATAGGCAATGGCTGTAGCAATCCTGCTGGCTTCTGGTGCTCCGCCTTTACTCGGCTACATACATCACATAGGGCAATATGCTTGGCGATATCTCCCTTCATGTTGTTCCACCAAAATCTGCTCTTCAAATCCATATACATCTTTGTGTTGCCCGGATGTATGGAGTATGGCGAGTTATGAGCCTCCTCCAAAATAAACTCCCTTATCTCCGGGTCGCTGGGCACACACAAACGATCTCCATACCACAAGGTACCATGCTCATCCTCGCGAATATCCTTTTCCCGATTCTCCTTCATCTTTTCCTTTATCTCCTCTATTTCCTTGTCTCCCACTTGAGCCTTTACGATTCTGTCCTGTAGCGTTGGTTGGACTTCCATTGTTGCCAAGTATCCTTCAGATACTACTTCCAGTCTAAGGTCCTTGAATTGCTTGCACAAATCCTCAGGCAATTCACCAATTGTCAATCCATTGGCATAAACCTTCCGGCTCAGAGCATCTGCTACTACATTGGCCTTTCCTGGGTGGTATTGTAGATTCATATCATAGTCCTTGATAAGTTCCAACCATCTCCTTTGCCTCATGTTCAGTTCCTTCTGCGTGAATATGTACTTCAGGCTCTTGTGGTCGGTGTACACATCACAGTGTTTTCCCATTAAGTAATGCCTCCATACCTTGAGAGCATGAACCACTGACGCTAACTCCAAGTCATGTGTGGGGTAATTCCGCTCATGGTGCTTGAGTTGTCGCGAGGCATATGACACCACTCTCCCATCTTGCATCAGCACACTCCCAAGTCCCTGTCGAGAAGCATCACAGTACACTTGGAAATCCTTCTGAAGATCTGGTAAACACAGAACAGACGCGGTCACTAGTCGACGCTTTAGTTCCTGAAAGATGGCTTCACATACGTCTGACCATTCAAACTTCCTCTCCTTCTTCAGAAGTTCAGTCATCGGCTTAGCAATCTTGGAGAAATTTTCAATGAACCTCCTGTAATATCTAGCAAGTCCCAGAAAGCTGCGAATCTCTCCCGCATTCTTGGGTGCTTCCCACTCAGTTACTGCAGTCACTTTGCTTGGATCAACAGCGACTCCTTCTCCTGACACTACGTGTCCAAGAAATCCAACGGTGTTAAGCCAGAATTCACACTTGCTGAATTTGGCATACAGCTTGTGTTCCCTTAGCTTCTCCATAATCAGTCGCAGATGTTTCTCATGCTCAGCATCATCCTTGGAATATATCCGTATGTCATCAATAAACACCACCACGAACTTGTCCAAGTACTCCATAAATACCTTGTTCATCATGGTCATGAAGTATGCCGGGGCATTCGTTAGTCCAAAAGACATAACCGTATACTCATATAAACCATACCTAGTGGTGAAGGCAGTTTTTGGTATGTCCTGCTCCCGGATCTTCAATTGAAAGTAGCCTGATCGCAGATCAATCTTGCTGAACACCTTTGCTCCTTCAAGTTGATCAAACAAATCATTTATGTTCGGCAGAGGGTACTTGTTCTTGATGGTTACTTCATTCAGCGAGCGATAGTCTACCACTAATCTCTTGCTGCTATCTTTCTTCTCCACAAACAGAACAGGTGCACCCCATGACGACGAACTAGGCTGAATGAATCCCTTTTCCAGCTGGTCTTTCAACTTCTTCTTCAATTCCTTCAGCTCATCCACATCCATCTTATATGGTTTCTTTGCTATAGGTCCTGTTCCCGGCATCAGGTCGATAAGAAACTCTACATCCCTCTCAGGTGGCATCCCTGGCAGCTCTTCCGGAAACACGTCGGGGTAATCCCTAATCACTGGCATAGTATCCATGCTAACCCCTTAAGAGAATTCAACTTACACCTTCTCGGTCGTGCAGCCGACTTGAATCTAATCCTCTTACCATCCGGGGTTTTGAGTGAAACAGCTCGCTGTGCACAATCTATGTGTCCCCCATGCATAGACATCCAATCCATACCCAGAATAACGTCTAATCCCTGTGAATCCAACACTACCAGATGTGCAATGAAGTTGTGTGTTCCAATCCTCACAGTTAAATCGCGGCATCCCGCGCTAGCTATCATATCTCCTCCAGGTGAACTCACTCTAATAGACCTTTTCATCGACTCAGTAGGTAACTTATACTTATCCACAAATGCCCTTGATATGAATGAATGCGATGCACCAGTATCGAAAAGTATAAGTGTGGGGTAAGTGTTGATTGGGAACTTACCAATCACAAGATCTGGCTCATCTGGAATCTCCTCCACATTCATGTGGTTCACTGTGGCCTTCTCGCCGTTGGTTGGCTTCAGTCCTTTCCTCTCCGGAAAGTTGTCAGCATAGTGTCCCTTCTGTTTACACTTGAAGCACGTCACCTCACTCAGATCCTTCTTCACAAAGCTGCGATCACGGTTGCGGTCATGTCCACCGTGTCCTCCAGAGTGGTGAGAGTGTCCTCCCTTGAGGCTGTGGTGGTTGCTCCTATGGTTGTCATGACGATGTCCATCGCCTCCATGGTGATGGCGGTCATGGCTCCCATGGTCACTCCCTCCATGCTTGTTGTATCCATCATATGAAGTGCGAGACTTGTGGTGAGAACCAGAGTGGTGATTGTTGCTCTTTCTCTTGCGGTTCTCCACCTGTTTGTGCTTCCCTTCCAAGATCCTGGCCTTGTCCATAAGCTCCTGGAAAGTGGGGCAGTAAACCACAAGTAGCTGTACTGAAAGCTCATCACTGAGGCCATCCAGGAATCTCTCCCTCCTTTTTGCATCAGTGTCAACATCCTCAGGTGCATAACGGGACAGGTTGTTGAACTCCTCAATGTACTCGGCCACGGTGCGATTGGTTTGGCGTAAGTTGCGGAACTCCTTCCTCTTCAGGCTCAGAATTCCTGAAGACACGTGGTTGGTCCTGAAACCTTCCTCAAACATTGCCCAAGTCACGGTATCCAGCGGGTGGGTGATCTGAAATGTGTCCCACCAAGAAGCGGCTGGTCCCTCCAGTAGGTGAGCGGCAAACCTCACCTTCTCAGTATCAGTGCATCCGATAGTTACTAGATCCTTGTTGACTGAACGCAACCAGTCGAGATCAACCATTGGTTCCGTTGCAGTAGAGAACTTAGCTGGCCTTAGCCTCAGAAATCTGGTGAGAGCATCTCCCTGAGGCTGATTGTTTCCATTGTTGTTGTTGTTCTGATTTGCCATGAACTAAGTCATCACTTGGGTCAGCTATGCCTGAGCTGCCATGAGCTGCTCCAACTCAGTGGGGTGACGGCGGGGAGGCATCTGCGGTTCAGCACAGGTAAGTTTAGAAAGAATCAACTACGACAATAGGATTCTACCCATGCATATGATCAAACAACAACAAGCAATAGCAGACAATCACAAGCAAGCAACACATGAACAAACAAGTGATCCAGCAACATCCCAGGGGTTATCCTAGCAGTATATACCTACTGAAATAGTTTTACAAGAGTTGGCAATGGTTAACGAAGCAGTTGATCAACTAAACATCAAAAACAGTAATCTGCCAGAATAGTCCAGTAGCGTTCACGAATTTTTCTACCTGACTTAGACTCGTCAGAAAATTTAGCTGATTTTTTTACATACAGTACAGAGAGTTTCGCATCAGCCCAATTTGTTTCAGATTTTTCGCAGTTACCAGAAAAATATGAAAAATCATACAGTTCTGTTGTATTAGCAGAAAACTGCAGCGAAAATAACACAGATGTTAACCAAACTTGCCATAACTCTTTCATAAAATTCTGCACAAATAATTCCTGGGATATTGGAGTACACAAATAAGCAACTAATCACTCTTAAACTAACAGGAACTAAGTTTCACACCGATCGAGACTAATCCTAACGAATTTTACCTAACGTGGACTAATTGGTGGACTTCTATCTACTTCTTGAAGAGGTTGCGGTAGGTCCTTGCACTCATGCGTTGACGCTTCGGTCCACGGTTCAACCATGGTGGCGGAGTGTACACTTCTCCTGAATCATCACTTGAGATCTCAAACTCCACCTCTTCTGGATCCTCCTCTTCTTCTTCACTCTCTGCTGCGACTGCAACAGCTTCATCTCCTCCACCATCATCGTCTCCATCATCATCATCCTCGTCCTCATCTTCATCATCGTTACCACTGTCATCATCATCCCCATTGTTTCCACCTTCTCCATTGTCATCATCAGAGGGTGGATTCAGCTGTGCTTGGAGAGCGGCAATCTGGGCTGTCATAGCTTCAATAGTTTGATCCCTTTCCTGGACGGTCCCTTGCAACTGTTGTATGTTCTGGGCGTTCTCCTACACAGTACCATGAAGATGAGCTATGGTTGCATCTCTGGCTATCAGGACACTCTCCAGAACTCCCACGGCTTCATGCAGGGTGTCAATCTCCTGTCCTTGGACCACCATACCATTGCTAGCAAAATCTGCGATCTCCTTTATCATCATCACTTTCTCAGCTAGAGCTCCATTCTCACTTTCCATGTCCTCTATGTGCCTCCGACGGGGCGGCATGTTGTTCCTGTCGCCCGGGGTAACCACAATGTGCCCATCTTCATCACGCCTCCCATAGTCACGGTAGGGTGAATCTGCTGGCAGCAAGTGTCGGACATAATGGCACTGGCGAGACAGGGCTTCATGTATGGCCAAGTTGATTCCAAGTCCCCAGTTGCTGTACGTCTTGGTGTAGATCAAGTGCACGGGGTTTGGCAAGGCGGCATATCTGAATATGAAGGTAGTGATCTCCCATGCATCCTCTCCATATCCATAGGTGTACAACCTTATTCCCTTGAACATGGGCAGTGGCAATCCCAATGACTGCGAGAGCTGAGCTAACTGCCTTGCAAAGGGCCTTGGTGACTCCATGGTGACATACTCAATCCTGACATCTCCCATCTATCAAGTAAAAGAGGAAAGTGTGAGAATATCATATGGTAAGAATTTACGAGGGTGAAAGGCATAAGATGAAAGACAGAATTAATATAGGCTTTGGTAATTCTATGGCTTTCTAATCCAATCCTAGGTCACGATCCTACAGTCGACACACGGGCTCTGATACCATCCTGTAACACCCCGGTTCTGAAAAGACCGTGGCTTCTATGTGCCATGCCAATCCCTGGATCGGTTCATTGGCGCACAATAGAATAAGATGAATAACATAGCAAAATATCCGTGTATCATAAATAACGAAGATCCAGAGTACCATTATTACAATAAAAGCTTAGCACAATGCTAGCTCAAATTATTCAGGTAGCAACATAAATAAGGTAAATCCTCCATTCTTCAAATTTCCCACAAGTGAACAAGTGCCGAGTGGAGTACCGTGGCCTATATCGATTACTTAGAATCGGAATAACCTGCAACATGAAACATAGCAACCCCGAAGGGTCAATACATGGAATGTATGGCAAGTAGAGCTAGTAATGGAGACAATAGTACTAACATCTACATGCATATTTGGCAAGTGGAGCTGTGTCTGGCTTGCATTTGCAAATACATTTGTCCTACTTTCATAAATAGTTTTGATTTTCTTTGAAAAATCCCAATTAAGTTAACCCAACAATATTAAAAGAATTATGAAATTAGAATGAGCGAGAAACATGTCATGGAATCAGTATCAAGCAACTCAGTTGTCCATAACCGGGGACACGGCTAATCGATTAGATTATACACCCTGCAGAGGTTTGTACACTTTACCCATGTGACTTGGCCAGCCCAGCTCGTACCATCACTCTTATTTTGGGTGATGATAGGGAGAAGTCCAAGAAGAGACTGTTCGGGAAGTAGCTCCTCAATCCCATCGCGCACCGGTCCAACCTACCAAAATTCTACATCTCTGGATACGCGGGTTCGAGTTACCACAACCTACTAAGTCCAACCAACTGCCCGTTCCATTATTGGCACATGGTTGTACACGTATGCTACACAATAAAGAAGCCAATCAATTTCTCTCGATACCTGGGTGCCTTTCCGCAATGAAACCACCAAAAATTATCAATACCATCACACCCAGGAGATTCATTGATTAAGTTGTTTTAGTTTTCACAAACCAATACTTTTAGAAACAAGTCTCAATGATGTAACCCAGCCCTCGTTCAACAAAGCATGGCTAAGCACATCTACTAACGGTGGTTCATCTACAAGGAAAGCCCTACCACATAGTAGGTCATAGCATAGCGATAATATCATCCTACACATGCATCTACAAAATACACGACAATGCATTGAAAATAGTAGGACGATTTCATGAAGAAAGTAGCATCTACTTGCCTTGGTTGTAGCGGTCGGAAGAACAATCCACACACGAGCAAGCGTTGCACTCGTCACAATCTACACGATACAATTGCATTCATAAACAAACAATCCACAAGCATATGCAACAAGTATGATGCATGAAGGTATGCAAGGCAAGTGAATTGGTGCTACAGCTGCACCACATAATAGAAATCAGTAGAGGTACTGATTGCATGCATGGAAAATAGTTTTAGCGCAAGGAAAACTATTAAGCAAAAAGTATTGCTCACAACTAGAGCTAGAACTTAAATAATTCACTACCGGTAGTATACTGTTTGTAAAATCTTGGGAAAAATCTATAGCATGGGAATCACTGATTAGAAATAGTACCAATTGGAATTACTCAAAAAGGAATTATAAAACTCCCCGAGTAATTAAAACACTGCAGAAAGCCACTAGACAGTTTCTGTAGAAGTTTTCACTGTAAGCCTATCTTTTTAATTCACGATGAGATTCCCCTCGTTCCACTGAATCCAGGGACATATCATACGCGATTTTTGGAGCTACGGATCTTTTTCTACACATTAATTACTCCGAAAGGTCCACTAACTAGTTTGATTAAACTGTACTAAACCTTACTGCAAAAGCCTTAACCCAAGGTACAGCGAGATTCTACACGACTCACTGAATCTACACATATTTTATTTGCAATTTTTGGCCAAGCGGTTTAATTTCTACGCAATTTACAAGTTTCTACCGAAATCTGTCAACTAAAACGATTAACGAAATTAACTAGTCAACTGTGTCTGTTGACTGGTCAAAGCGTCTGCTGACTGGGCGCTGAGTGAGCATCTGACTAGTCAACGCCTGAGTCTGACCGGTCAACGAACGATCTGAACCGCTGATCTGAGATCTGACGGTGGCTGCAGGCTTATCGGGAACAAACGGCGAAACAGACGGCGGCGAGTTCCGGACGGTGCGGCGATCGATTCCGGCGACAACGGTGACCTGCGCGAGGGGGGTGACGGTCAGCGTACGGTCCAAGACTAGACAACACGGCGCGCAAGACGACGCGTGTACGTGCGGCACGCGTGCATGCAAGCGCGCGCGAAGGCGCGCAGCGGCGCAGCGCGGCAGCCCGGTGCGAGGCGGCGCAGCGCAGCGGCGCAAGCAGCAGCGGCGGCAGCAGCTGCAGCGCAGCAGCGCAAGCGGCAGGTGGCGCGCGCACTGGCGGCGTGGCGCGGGTGCGGCGCAGGCGCTGCAGGAGGCGGGGCAGCAGCGGCTCGGCGGCGGTGGCGCGCTGTGAGGCAGGCGGCGATGCGCGACGCGGCGGCGGGGTTGGCTGCAGGCGGCGGTGGTGCGGTTCGGCGCCGGCGGTGGGGCAGCGGCCGCTCGGTAGCGGTGGCGCGCTGCGAGGCAGGCGGCGATGCGCGACGCGGCGGCGGGGTTGGCTGCAGGCGGCGGTGGTGCGGTTCGGCGCCGACGGTGGTGCAGCGGGCCGAGGCGGCGCGGCGACGAGGTGGTGGTGGCGGCGCGGTGGAGTGAAAAGGAGGTGGCGGCGCGGTGGCGTTACCTGGCCGGCGGGGAGAAGGGCGGCGGCGGCGGCCGAAGGGAGGCGGCGCGCGGCGGGGCGATCGAGGCAGGTGGCGGCGGCCTCGGGAATCGAGCGGGGCGGGCGATCGCGGGCAGGGGCGGTTGTGGGGGCTCGGGCCAGGTGGGGTCCGCCTTTAAGTGGGGCCCTCTCGCGGTCCTACGCGGATTCGGCGCGGAGTTGGTTTCGGACTCGGAAATCGGTCCAGAAATTCGGACCGTTTTCCGACGATTCATTGGAACGGCCGCAACTTCTCCGTACGAACTCCGAATCGAGTGATTCTCGCTCCTACGGTTTCGTATAGTCGAGGGGAACAATCTAGGCCCAAGGTTTGAGAGAAACCACTAGGATACAAGGGTGGCAACACTAGATCCTCTAAATCCTCCCGCAGGAGCCTCGTAGCAAAATAGAATAGGGTTTTGGAAAAAGCGTTTCGCCGAACCTTTTCACTCGACGGTTTGCATGGAAAAGCATGATGCAATGACATGAATGATATGCAAGACCAAATCTAAAATTCGGGATGTGACATTTATCTCTCAGAATTGCATAGGAGTGCTATGCAAATTCATCATAGAGGGTCAAAGGCAACCAAGTAAGTATCTGTTCTTATCAAGACTTAGTGTCTCAGCCTTTGCATCATAGACTGGAACATATTGCACACAAACAAACTTCAAGGGCTAGTGACCCTCAACCATGTAAAACTCATTTCAGAGTTAATTAGCCTCAGACCATGCATCATGGGCATTCAAGTCATAAATTCTCATCCAATCAATTCACACGAGTCACAATACCAACACATTTACCCTCACTGCTAGCAGCAGATTAACCAACAGATCCATATAGGTATTGGTTCTTATCGTTTTAAGCAAGCAAATCATTTGAAAAGCAATCTCTCAGTGAGCATAGTGTTTCTATGCTAATTACATCCTAGAGATAGAATAAGGCAACCACAGTATTTTCTCTAAAAGGAATCCAAGCCTCAGTCTTTTGCATCCTTGGCATTGGACTAGAAATTTAGCCAGAAAAGAAGCTAGAGAATATCTAATCATTTTCCTAAGTATAAACACTAGGAATCATTTGTAGATAGTTATCAACATATCACAAGCTTACCAATTATAACAAGTCCAGGGCAAGACATATCTTTTTGAGAAGAAGATTTCTTGGATAAGAAAAAATAAACCAGGGATCAAATATATAACTTCACTAGCACATGTGTCAAATATTAATATATTCACTAGCAGCTGATAAGGAGAGTATCCATTTTCTACCATGAAATTCCAATCAGCATCCAGTTCAGCATAATAAATCACTAACTCATCCTAGAATACTATTAGTAAACTAAGCTCACAACCACAGAACCACTAATCCAAGATTAGTACCATCAGAGCACTTGCCCATCCAAGTTTAGGAAAGAACTTTGTATTAAATCAATTTAAGCAAACACCTGTAGATCATCCCATGCCAAGAATAAATAAACAACAACATAGTACTTAGTAATATCCCTTATATTCTAGGAAAAATCCTAGGTATGTTAAGAACAGCACAACTGAACCATAGTTTAGCACTCACCAACACTAGCAGCACAATCATTAACCAGATTAGCACTTGCTCATCCAAATCTAGGAATTCTAGCTAGTAATCAATCAGCCACAAACAAACATAGTAGAATCATAGATTAGGGCCATCAGCACTAAAGCTGGTCACATGGAATCAAAACTCACCGAGGGTGCCGAGCACCTGTAGCGTTGGCTTTATGAAGACATGGATTATGTCCTGAACAACACCACCACAGAATCCGTGGAAGCCCCCGATGCCTGGGTTGCGCTGACAATGCCGTCCCGCAGGCATCACGAGAAGGAGATGCCAGGGTTGCGCCTGCGCACCTTTCCGCTGGCGTCGAGCTGAGTCCAGGCTGACGAAGAGCTCCACAAGACCACTGGCACACGGTGACCCCAACACTGAACCCTAGTACCAGGAGATGATAGGGGTCGAGCTCGGAAGGGCCTCATGGCCAAATCGAATCGGAGGACCCAATTGTCCAGGCGGCGACGGAACTTCCATGGCCGGCAGCGGCGGCCGAAATGGCGTCGTTCGCCGGAATCGAGCCAGAGAGGGAGGGCGACATCCACATCGCCTGAGAGAGGACGAGCAGCGAAGAAGGAGATAGGGTCGGGGTCGGGGTCAACCGACCCATAGAACCAGGCCAAGTGGTCTAGCCGAACCCAGTGGGCTGGGCTACCTAATGGGCCCAAATTTATGAAGAAAAACAGATCTTACAAATAAATAATAAAAGATAAAATGGAAATTTACCAAAATATCATCTAAACCTTTTGAGATCTAGAAAATTATAAAAAAATCCTAACAATATATAAATAATATATGTAAATTATCATAAAAATAAGATCTACTTAATAAAAATATAATTTTAGTTCTTTTAAATAAATATAAAGTAAATAATTATTTACACCATTAAAACCTAAATGAAATTAAGTGAAATAACAAAAACCCTAAAAATAAATAAAAAATTATTTTTGTGTATCACAGTAACTCTACTATTTTATAAAAATACTAACTTAGAGTTTTACAAATAAAACATAAAGCAAATATTTAAAGGCACTTAATTTTTAATGAATTTTATAAAAATAAAAATAATACTTAAAAATAAATAAAATTCACTTTTAAGGTCTTGAATAAATATATTACACTAGAAAAGTATTAAATATATTATTAGGAAAGTCCTTAATATTTTAAATAATAAATCCTTACCTAATACCTATCTTGTGCTTTAAAAACAATTCTTAAGTAAGAAATAATCACAATTCTTATAAAACCTTGAGCAATTAATGTCTTAGTACTAATTCCAAAACCATCACTTGAATTCATAATCAAACTTAAGTATAACTTTTCACTTTAAAATATTCTTTTATAAATCTTATTAAGAATCCTTTTAAATAAACATTGGGTATCACCCATTTATATAATATGGTGAATAATCATTATATTTTAACCAAAATTAACATAATTTTAAATTCTAACAAATTACTAAGACCATCTAATTATGATTCCATTAAATAAATACATATTCCTTTCATAATAGCAAAACAAATTTAATCTAATCATTCACTTAAATAGAAAGTGAATAATTCCACACCTTAGTTATACCTATCATAAATCTAAAACTTGGGAAGAATTAAAATATATTACATTTTAAGTTTACTTAACCTTTTAAAGTTAACTTTAGTCTCAAAAGCTTATAAACATTATGTCTAATAAACTACTTATGTTTTTATAGTTAACTTTGGTCTATTTCAATCAAGACATAATGCATCTCAAGTCCAGACTATTCAAGCAAGCATAAACAACATCAATCACATTCTATCCAACATATATTCTAAAAGCTATCAGGGTTGTTTAAACCTTAGGAAGGAAATCTTTTCTTCAAATGTTATTCTTTTTGCCACTTCAAACAATAAGCTCATAATAAGTTCTTCAATTCTTAACAACTCAATCCCAATAACACTTAAGTTCCTTATAAAGGTCTTTACTTACAAAGTAAAATTGGAAGATCAACCAACTCTTAAAAGAATCACTTGAATTCACTTTGTTCAAAGTATTAGGGATTCACTTTGGGATTTTTACAAAAATGCATAGCATTACTTATGCATAACGGCATATTGTGTCACATCCCAAAATTTTCCAAATTTTGAAATGTGAAAAATAAATAAACAAAATAAAATTTTGTTGAAATTTAGGGTGAGAAGAAACTTTTTGATTCCAATTGGAAATATCAAAACCTATTTTGATCAAATAAAATTCTAAAGGGATTTAAAAAGATAAACAAT
Source organism: Avena atlantica (assembly GCA_910589765.1). NCBI lineage: Eukaryota > Viridiplantae > Streptophyta > Magnoliopsida > Poales > Poaceae > Avena > Avena atlantica. Next base: position 336,317,272 of record OU342733.1, read on the forward strand.
TATTAAAGAAAGTTTTAATAATTGGAATCACTATTTTTGGATCTTTTAATAAAAAGATTTGGTTTTCAAAAGCAAAGTAGAATTTATAAATAAAGATTATTTTATTGGCCAAATTAAATCTTGGCCAAACTTTTGAAATATATTTCTATTTGATAAAAAGAGTAAAGGTTTATTTAAATAAAATAATGTGGATTTATTAATATCCAATTTTATTAAAGTAAAGGCTTTTCCATTTTTAAATAAACACTAAAACTTGTTAATTTATTTTAAATAAGTTTTCCATGTGTTTTATTTATACAAATAAAACCTACTGAAATGATTTTGATATTATTTTAGATTTCAAATAGAGTTTTTAAATAAATTAAATACTATTTGAAGTAATGACTAAGGTCTATTTATTTAATTATTAATGGATCCTGAAAGAATAAAATTATTATTTTTGTTTTGGACTTTGATTTGTGTTGTGTTGTTAAACAGAATTAAAATAAATACAAAGTTTGGTGGTGGTTTGATTTGAATTGGAGTTTGAATTAATTGTTTGAAAATCAAAACAGAAATTCCAAATAGAAAAATAAAAAGCTTCAGTATAAAAAAATGAAACAAAGAGCAGCCCATCTGCCAGGCCCAACCCAGCCCAGCAATCCAGCCCAACTAACCCCCCCCCCCCCGCAATGAACCGTTTTACACTGAGAAACACACCCGCCGAGTCACAGACAAGTGGCACCATCTTCCTCCCTCTCTCTCTCACTGGCAGCACGGCCCCACATCGCCAGCCATCGTATTCAACCCGCGGCCAGCTCCTCGCAACCGTTTTCTGCGCCTTGATTCGAGGTTTAATTCTGATTGATGGAGTGATCAATTCATGCCAGTAAGCACGCATACATAACCGCCCCTTCCTCCTCTATCTTTCCCCTCACTCGCCTCTCCCTCTCTGCCCCTAGGCTGAACGAATCGTGAGCTCAAACCCCATCGTCTCCGAAGAGCTTCGCCACCAATTCCGGCGCCGTCCAGCCACCTCTCGCCTCCCTCTACAGACGAGCTTGTTCCCCACCTCCAGGCGCACCTGCCAGTGCCTCGAACTCGCCCGCACGTGACCCATAGCCTCGGGTTCGTCATCACCTAAGCACCGCCGCGTCTGTCTCGTATCCGGCGAAGTCTCCCCGTAAGCCCCGTCCTCCCCTCTCTCTCCCGATAATGCTCCCTTACTCGCGACCCTCGTGCGCACCTAACCGTGCCTCTACTTTTTCTTAGCGCGGTTCTAAACGACGCCAGCGACAACAAACCGAGAGCACCGCCGCCCGCAGCAACTCCGGTGAGCGATTCCTATCGTCCCCGTGCGCCCCTCGCCAAGCCGACCACACGTTGAGCTTCAGCATCTCCTTACGAGCACGGTGAGCATCTCCGTTACCCCTTGCTTCCTGAATCTCCAGCCCCGCGGTAGCCAGAGCATGCGCCACCGCTAGCGCCGCCCAACCATGGTCAGAGGCACCGTGTCTGTTAGATCTTGATCCGTTGGCTATGAATAGATCTAAGCGAAGGGGTATGAGTGAACCAGAACCGCACGATCTTATTTAGATCCAATAGCCCACAGAGGTTGATCCGCACGAAGCGGTACCAGCCAATTAGAACGAGCCACGTGGCCAGACTGTTTGAATAAAACCAGAAAATGTTCTATTATAACTACAAACTTGTAAAATTGATAACTTTAATTCTACACGTCCAAATTTTGCAAATTTTATATCAATGGAATCAGTAGAACAAGTACTTTGCAACCATGCACTTTGTTTAATGTTTTGCTTCGGAAAATTGGTTGAATTTGCAGAAACATGTGTAGGCTTATTATGAATATAAAAATTGTTCTAGATATAATTTTAATGTGAAATCTTTGCAAAATGGTTTTTTTTGAACCTACTGACCCTAGGAACCAACTTATGTATTTAAAAATGTATTTTGTGAAGATAAGAAATAAATATTTGAATTAGCCCATTTCTAGTCAAAGAAAAATATTGATTTTGGTTTAGAATTGAATCTTGAGTAAAACCCTTGGGAAATGTTTTGATTCAAACCCTCTGACCCTAAACACCAAGATTTGAGAATTAAAATATATTTGGTGAAACCTTTAAAGAATATTGCTTTGCTAAAAGCATTTTCCACCACATAAAATAATGATTTGATTTAAAAATGGTGAGATAAAACCTTTTGCAAATGGTTTTACCACTTTAGTAAATGACCAATTTTGAACTTTACAATTTTTAGAGCCTAGTAGAAACCACTTTTGCAAATAAAACTATCTTTTGCATGCTTGCATGCATGACCTTGTTTTTGTTTTTTGTGTATGATAAATTGTTTGAATGTTAGTTGAATTTGTGTTTGCTTGATTGAATTGTAGTGAAGTTAGAAGAGTGTGGTATTTGCAAGATCAAGAAGTGAACCAACATTCTCTACTAAAAAGGCAAGTGACACTATCATCCAAGTCCTATTATTTTCATTGCACTTAGTGGATTTTTGTAACATGCATGATAAGGATTACTATATTTTATGATATGCTAAATCCTAATAGGATACCCTTATACCTTCCGTAGTGAAAACATTGTAGTTATAGTATGCTTAGCCCTGCTATATATTTGGGATGGGATACATGATATGATTATATGAAGTATTGAAAAGATATATGTTTTATATAATAAAACAAGTACTCAATGAACCACCTGGGTGGACAAGGATACTCAAGTTTTGGACAAGGTGGCAACAAAAGGAACCATGTTTATATGGCCATCTCCTTTTGTATGTGCACTATAAGAAAACCACCCAGGGACTTAGAGGTTGAACATGTTTCTCGTACAGTGGCTTCCGTGTACAGCCACATGCTAAATGGGCTCTGGCTTAGTCAACTACATAGTGGAAGACCCATGCATTGGCATCTTTAGGTTAACTAGAATTGTGTAAGGGAACTTGAAACCCTACATTGGTGCCTGGATGACAAGCTAGCATTGTGTATTGGGAGGACTTCTATGGAAAGACTTTGTCACATTCTCAATCTGCCAGTACTCCATCTTGGTGAGTACTTATCCAGCAGCCACTGGTGGAATCAAGATGAGATTGTGTCATGTGGGTAAAGTGTACAACTTCTGCAGAATATCAAATTCTAAGTACTTAGCCGTGTCCCCGGTTATGGACAACAACTGAGCAACTAAGGCCTGAAGCTATGGAAGATCTCGACATTCCAATTTCTCAAAGTAAAACTTGATGGTGACAACAAGGGATTTGAAGCACTTGGAGTTTTCCAAGAAGTTCAGAAAGATTTGACAAAGATCAAAAACTATTTTGAAAATATAGGATAAAATTATATTGCTTTCTACAAAAGAGCCTAAACCCTACTTAGCCAAATATGCATGTAAATGTCTAGGATCCACATATTTCTACATAGTAGTGAAACTTGCCAATACAATTCAAATGTATTGACCCTTGTGGATGCAACTTATTATGTTGCAGGTTTGTTTGATGTTAGTGAAGTGTGTTGATTAGGATTATAAGTCTACAACCAACATGTTTGCCTGTGGAACTTTGAAGATGAAGGACTCCATGCTTATAGATATTTTGCTGCAATGTAATGAGATATCCAAATGATCTATGTAAGATGTAATGAATTATTTTATTCCTGGTTATAAAGTTGTATGATGACCTTTGTTTCTTGATATTACATCTTAACTGTGGATGCTAGCTATTGATCCAGGGACTAGCATTGTAAACACAGGGATCTCTACCTTATTAAAGGTTGGGAACCTTACAGATGGTATCAGAGCACTTTGTTGCCTGTAGGATTGTAACCCTAGGATTGGACAAAACCCCTTAAAAAAATATAGGAGTTGAATTTGTTCCAAAACTTATTTACAAACAATCTTGTAAACTCTTTCCTCAACCTTTTGGTTTTTGATTCTACATCTCTTCCTTTTCAACTTGATGGACAAATCCTACCCCATGGCCAAAGTCTTCACCATGTGCAAAAGATTTCATCAACTTTAATGACTTCAACATCTTTAAGTGATTTCAACTTTAGTTTCACGAAGGACTTCAACTTAGACATCACTAAGGACTACAAGTGAAAAACCAAGAGACATTAGATTGCCTACCAAAGACATTGATATCAAGTTAGAGTATGGATCATATTGACCTATGAGGTATGATTATACTAAGACATATATTTCAAGAAAACTTGTTGTTTCCTTCAACTCATGAGTTAATCTCATAAGTTGTTAAGTGAATGGTAGCTTGTTGATTGCTTGATTGTTTGATTGAACTTGGTGTAGGGTTTCGTAGCATGGAAAACAAAAAATTTCTACCGCATACAAACAAACAAGCCAAGATCTATCTACTATATTGTAGCAACAAGTCGATAGAATAACTCACCCTCGAAGATTCCAAAGTGTTTAACGAGAGCGGATTCTCGTGGGTGATGTAGTCGTACTATTTCCGATCTCAAGATCGCGTAGACGATCCTTCCGGCGCTGCGTTCTGATAGCGCTCCCGCAGCCGGTCATACGTTCGGTACTCGACGAAGACCTTCCTCTCCCTTGTTCCAGCAGGCAGCGGAGGTTGTAGCACTCTCCTCGCGATTCCGGCAGCACAACGGCGTGGTACCGGAAGTAGAGGGGAGATCTCGCAGGGCTTCGCCTTAAGCCGGAGCGAGTATGGTGGAGTATGAGAGAGATCCTCGGTGATCTAGGGTTTAGACACACCAAGGAGGAGGTGCTAGAGCCGGCGGCTAGGGTTTGGGGCACCCCAAGTCGGCGGCTAGGGCAAAAACCCTAGGGGGCGGCGGCGGCTATGGTGGGCAGCAGCTGCTAGGGTTTTAGGAGAGGTACTTATGTGTGCTAGGAGGGAGCCCTGCCCCTCCTTATATAGGTGGAGGGGCCGGCGGCCAAGGGGAGGGAGTGGAGTCCCTCCCCAACTCAGCTTGGGTGGTGCGCCGGCTTGGGGAGGAGGGACTCCCTCCCCAACTCGGTTTCACCTTCCTCCTCTTTTCCTCTTTCCAAATTTAGCCGTTTGACTCTTCAAACTAGGATTTGAATTAATCCTTTATTTGGAACAACGATGACACTTAGTAAATGATGCAATCATTCCAACTTGCAATGACACATTCATGTACCCCTTCCCCTCCGGAGCGCCGGACATTCCGGAACCTTCTAGAACATTCCCGATGAAAACACCAGAACCATTCTCCAACTCCGAAACGGGACTTTCCTTATATGAATCTTATTCTCCGGACCATTCCGGATCTCCTCGTGATATCCCGGATCCCATCTGAGACTCCGAACAACATTCGGTCTCTTTCTCATCATACCATAACTACTCAAACAACGTCGAATCCTTAAGTGTGTCTCCCTACGGTTCGTGAATTATGCGGACATGATTGAGGCACTTCTCCGAACAATAACCAATAGAGGAATCTGGAAATTCATATGGCTCCCACATATTTCTACGATTACTTTGCGATCGAATGAACCACTTACATACGATACCAATTTCCCTTTGTCTCACGATAGTTTACTTAGCCGAGGTTATGACCGTCGGTATCTCTGCATACCTAGTTCAACCTCGTTACCGATAAGTACTCTTTTCTCGTTCCCGTGATATGTGATCCCTTGTGAGCCAGTCACATGCTTGCAAGCTAATTGGATGACATTTCACCGAGAGGGCCTAGAGTATATCTATCCATCATATGGATGGACAAATCCCACTCTTGATCCATGTGTTTCAACCAATACTTTCTGAACACTCAATGCCACCTTTATAGCCACCCAGTTACGGTCTGGTGTTTGATGTCATGAAAGCATCTATCCGGTAAAGGTGATATGCATGATCTCATGGTCGAATGAATTAGGTTACTATGTATCAGAAAGCATATAGCAATTGAACTATTGAAATGACTTGATCTTTGTGCCACGCTTATCTATAGGAGTATGTCCACCATATCATTCTCCTAATTATATATTCTTGTTGTTAATAACATCTCAATGTTCATGATAGGGAAACCACAATCATCTATTAACCAACAAGCTAGTATTATAAAGAGGCTTTTACTAGGGACTTCAAATTAAGTTTACAAATCACACAAGTATTAATGTTTCCTTGTTAATACTATTATAGCATGAATGTAAACATTTATCATAAACACAAAGATATAATAATAACTACATTTATTATTGCCTCTAGGGCATATCTCCAACAGTCTCCCACTTGCACTAGAGTCATCTAATCTAGATTACATGGTAATATACCGAACACCCATGGCAGTTTGGTGTCGGTCATGTTTTGACCTCGGGAGAGGTTTAGTCAATGGATCCGCCACATTCAGATCTGTGTGTACTTTGCAAATCTTTATATCCCCATCTTGGATATGTTCTCGAATAGCGTGAAAACGTAGCTTGATATGCTTCAGCTTCTTGTGTGACCTTGGTTCTTGCGCATTGGCTATGGCGCCCATGTTATCACAGTAGATAGACATTGGGTCCAGCGCACTAGGAACCACACCCAGCTCTGTAATGAACTCTTTCATCCATATCGCTTCTTGTGAAGCCTCCGAAGCAGCCATGTATTCCGATTCAGTTGAAGATCTCACCACAACGCTTTGCTTTGCACTCCTTCAGCTAACTGCTGCACCATTCTAAATAAATACGTATCCAGATTGTGATTTAGAATCATCTGGATCGGTGTTCCAACTAGCATCGGTGTAACCATTAACAACGAGCTGTTCATCACCTCCATAAGAAAGAACCATATCCTTAGTTCTTCTCAAGTACTTAAGGATGTTTTTGACCGCTGTCCAATGATCCACTCCTGGATCACTTTGATATCTGCTAGTTAAACTAACAACATATGCAATGTCGGGTCTAGTACATAGCATGGCATACATTATAGATCCTATGGCTGAGGCATAGGGAGTCTTACTCATCCTTTCTCTATCTTCTGCCGATGTCGGACTTTGAGTTTTACTCAAGGTCGTATTGGGCAACATGGGCAAGAACCCTTTCTTGCTATCTTCCATTCCAAACCTCTTTAGAACTTTGTCCAAATATGTACTTTGTGACAATGATATTTGGCGTTTCAATCTATCTCTATAAATCTTTATGCCTAATATGTAAGCTGCTTCGCCAAGATCCTTCATTGAAAAATTTCAAATATTCCTTGACACTATTAACAAGGTGTACATCATTCCCAATCAACAATATGTCATCTACATATAGTATTAAGAATGCTACAGAGCTCCCACTCACTTTCTTGTAAATACAAGCTTCTCCATAAGTTTGTATAAAACCAAAACTTTTGATCACCTTATCAAAACGTTGATTCCAACTTCGGGATGCTTGCTCAATCCATAGATGGACCGTTGAAGTTTGCATACCTTGTTAGCATCTTTAGGATCGACAAAACCTTTGGGTTGCATCATATACAACTCTTCATCAATGTCTCCATTGAGGAATGCTGTTTTGACATCCATCTGCCATATCTCATAATCATAATATGCAGCGATTGCTAACATAATCCTCACAGACTTTAGCTTCGCTACTGGTGAGAAAGTCTCATCGTAGTCAACTCCTTGAATTTGTCGAAACCCTTTTGCGACAAGTCGAGCTTTATAGACAGTTGAAGGGAATATGCCCTAAGAGGCAATAATAAAGTGTTTATTATGTGTATTCCAAGTATATGATAGATGTTTATTTTGCATGCTATAATTGTATTAATACGGAAACGTTAATACATGTGTGTTTAATAAAAAAACAGAAAGTTCCTAGTTATGCCTCTCTCATAAACTAGCTCGTTGATTAACAAGATGATCAAGGTTTCCTAATCATGGACATTGGATGTTGTTAATAACGGGATCACAACATTAGTGTAATGGTGTGATGAACATTCATCCGAAGTATAGCATTACGATCAATGTCATTGAGTTTATATTGCTATAACAACTTACGAAGTGATCCTAATCCTTAGACCATGAGATCATGTCAATCACTAACACCGGAAGAGTTTCTTGATAACATCAAACGCCACACCGTAACAGGGTGATTATAAAGATGGATTCAGAACTAATAAAGTGTTATGTTGAGGCTCATGGATCGAGAGTGGAATTTGTTCATCCCGATGACGGATAGATATACTCTGGGCCCTCTCGGTGATATCACATTGATTAGCTTGCAAGCAAGTGATTTGATCACTAGAATGTTATATCATAGGAACGAGAAAAGAGTGCATGTCGGTAACGAGATCAAACTAGGTATGGAGATACCGATGATCGAATCTCGGACATGTAATATATCGTGAAACAAAGGGATTAAGATACTAGCGTAAAAGGTTCCGACGATCACAAGAAAGTCATCGTTGAATGTGTGGGAGTCAGTATGGGTCTCCAGATCTCGCTTCTGATTATTGATCCGAGAGGGGTCTCGATCATGTCCGCATTATTCACGAACCGTAGGGTGACACACTTAAGAGACACCGACATCCAATTGGAGCAAATGTTTCATGCCGAAAGAATGAACAAGCGCAGGAATTTATTTCACTAGATACCGAAACAGGTTTTCGGGTGAAATTGCATAAAGTGGTTATGCATGTGAAATAGAATTCTAGCAAGGGGTTATTTGTGAATGTTTGTCATTAAAGTAATTGACAAAATTCTGAATAAAATAAAAGAGTTTTATTTAATGAGAGTTTGCATTAAATTTGGTGGAAATTTAATTGGAATTTGAGTGGACTTTTGAGTGGAGGGAATTTAAAGGAGATTTGTGAGTGGAGTGTCCACCCACATGAAGAGGGGAGGGCAAGGGGGCAGCCCCCATGCGCCGGCCACCCCCTTGGGGTTCCCCCCTCCTCCTATAAAAGGAGCCCCCTCCTCACTTGTCTCTCACACCTCCTCGTGAAGGATCTCTCTCCCCCTTTAGAATTTATCCCCCATGGTCTCGGACTAGCGAGATACATGTTCCCGGTGGCTATTCGGCAAGAAAGAGTTGTGCTTCCGCTGCATCGCTGGAGAGAGGAGGCGGAGGTTGCTCGGTGCCTCGAACGTGTGTGCGAGCACGGATGCGCTGCTGATTTGCGGCGCTAGGACTTCCTCTCGATCTTGAGATCGGCAAGAGATCGTCTACATCAACCACGAGTTGAACTCGTTAAGCTTTGTCGGTCTTCAAGGGTATGTTCTCTACGGATATACATCCGCCCATTGTTTGTATCTAGTAGATAGATCTTGGTATATAGTTCACATCATAGGAAATTTTTTGTTTTCTATGCTGCAAACCCTACAACAGTAACATTACCATCAGCATCTGTTTTCTTCTTGAAAATCCATTTGTTCTCGACAGCCTTTCGGCCATCCGGTAAGTCCACCAAAGTCCATACTTGGTTTTCGTACATGGATCCAATCTCGGATTTCATGGCTTCTTGCCATTTATTGGAATCTGGGCTCATCATCGCTTCCTCATATGTCTCAGGGTCATCGGTGTTATCCACCAACATGACACTCATAACGGGATCATACCAATCTGGAGTGGTACGAGTTCTCGTTGACCTCCGAGGCTCTGTAGCAACTTCAACCGAAGTTTCATGATCATCATCATTAGCTTCCTCTCTAATTGGTGCAGGCACCATAGGAACTTCTTCCGGTGCTGCGCTACTCGCAATTTCGAGAGAAGGTTCGACAACCTCGTCGAGTTCTACTTTCCTTCCAGTCACTTCTTTCGAGAGAAATTCCTTCTCTAGAAAGGATCCATTCTTGGCAACGAAGATTTTGCCTTCGGATCTATGATAGAAGGTATACCCAATAGTTTCCTTTGGGTATCCTATGAAGACGCATTTTTCCGCTTTGGGTTCTAGCTTGTCCGGCTGTAACTTCTTTACATAGGCTTCGCAACCCCAAACTTTAAGGAACGACAATCTAGGTTTCTTCCCAAACCATAATTCATACGGTGTCGTTTCAACGGATTTAGACGGTGCCCTATTTAAAGTGAATGCGGCTGTTTCTAATGCATAACCCCAAAATGATAGCGGTAAATCTGTAAGTGACATCATAGAACGAACCATATCTAAGAGAGTTCGATTACGACGTTCGGACACACCATTACGCTGTGGTGTTCCCGGCGGTGTCAACTGTGAAAGTATTCCGCATTTCTTCAAATGCTCGCCAAACTCGTAACTTAGATATTCACCTCCACGATCAGAACATAGAAATTTAATCTTCTTGTTACGTTGATTCTCTACCTCACTTTGAAATTCCTTAAACTTCTCGAAAGTTTCGGACTTTTGTTTCATGAAATAGATATACCCATATCTACTCAAGTCATCCGTGAAGGTAAGAACATAACGATAACCACCGCGCGATGCTACACTCATTGGACCACATACATCGGTATGTATGATTTCCAATAAGTCCGTAGCTCGCTCCATCATACCAGAAAATGGAGTCTTAGTCATTTTACCCATCAGACATGCTTCGCATCTATCAAGTGATTCGAAATCAAGTGATTCAATAAGTCCATCGGAATGGAGTTTCTTCATACGTTTCACTCCAATGTGACCAAGACGATAGTGCCACATATAGGTCGAATTATCGTTTGATTTAAAACGTTTAGCCTCAATGTTGTTGATATGTGTATTTCCACTATCGAGATTCAATAAGAATAGACCATCTATCAAAGGTGCATGTGCATAAAACATATTACTCATATAAATCGAACAACTATTATTCTCTGACTTAAACAAGTAACCGTCTCGCAATAAACAAGATCCCGATATAATGTTCATGCTCAACGCAGGCACCAAATAACAATTATTTAAGTATAAAACTAATCCCGATGGTAGATGAAGGGGTAGCGTACCGACCGCGATCACATCAACCTTTGATCCGTTTCCCACGCGCATCGTCACCTCGTTCTTCGCTAGCTTCCGTTTATTCTGCAGCACCTGTTTCGAGTTACAAATATGAGCAACCGAACCAGTATCAAATACCCAGGCACTACTATGAGTACTAGTGAGATACACATCAATAACATGTATATCAGATATACCTTTCTTCTTGATGTTGCCGTTCTTCAAATCCGCCAAGTACTTTGGGCAATTCCGCTTCCAGTGACCTTCTCCCTTGCAGTAAAATCACTCAGTATCAGGCTTAGGTCCAGCCTTGGTCTTCTTCGTCGGCGCGGTAACTTTCTTACCACCCTTCTTCAAGTGTCCCTTCTTCTTAGACTTGCCTTTCTTGAATTTGATGGTCTTATTGACCAACAACACTTGGTGCTCTTTCTTGATCTCCACTTCCGCAGATTTCAACATGGCAAAGAGTTCTGGCAACGCCTTGTTCATGTTCTACATGTTGTAGTTCATCACAAAGTTCTTGTAACTTGGTGGTAGTGATTGGAGGACACGGTAAATCCCCAAAGCATTAGGAATCACAATACCCAAGCTTTGAAGTTTGTTTGCGTGCCCAGACATCTTAAGCACATGCTCACTGACGGAGCTGCCCTCTTCCATCTTGCAGTTAAAGAACTTTTCAGAAGCCTCATAGCTTTCAATTGCCGCATGAGTCTCAAAGATCAATTTGAGATCCTCGACAATATCATATGGGTCTGAATTCTCAAACCTTTTCTGAAGCTCCGATTCTAAACCATACAAGATAGCACACTGAACTGTGGAGTATTGAGTCTTCCGAGTGAGGTAAACATTCTTTACTTCATCGGGAGCATCAGCTGCAGGTGGGTCACCCAGCGGTGCATCCAGCACATAGGTCAAATTACCAGCTGTGAGGACAATCCTCAAATTGTGGAACCAATCCGCGAAGTTGCTTCCATTGTTTTTCAACTTTTCTTTCTCTAGGAACGCATTAAAATTGATGGTAGGGGCTGCCATTGATCTACAACATATTTGCAATAGTTTAGACTAAGTTTATGACAAATTGAGTTCAAATTAATAAAATTAATCTAGGTGAACTCCCACTCAAAACAATATCCCTCACATTGTTTTAGTGATCACACGAACCAAATCCACCACATCAACACCGATCATCATGAGAGTTGATATAGTTTCAATGGCGAACAATCGACATGTTCATCATATCTATTATATGATTCATGCTTTACCTTTCGGTGATCCGTGTTCCGAGACCATGTCTGTACATGCTAGGCTCGTCAAGATCAAACCTTAGTTTCCGCATAAGCAAATCTGGCTTGCTCACGTTGTATACACTTGCGGAATCTAACACACCCGATCATCACGTGGTGCTTCGAAGCAACAAGCTTTAGCAACGGTGCTACCTAAAGGGTGAACACTTTATGACTTGAAATTCATGTGCATGAGGGATCATCTTATAATGCTACCGTCGTCTACTAAGCAATACAAGATGCATAAAGGATTAACATCACATGCAATTCATAATATGCGATATGATATGGCCTTTCTTCATTGTGCTTCCGTTCTCCATCTTCTAGCACGAACATGATCTCCATCATCACCGGCATTGCATCAAGGTCAATGACGCTTCTCCATGGTTGTAGTCCACCGGCTTCAACTATTACAACTACTTTGAATAGACACGCGGGTCTTAACATAAATTAAAGACAACCATATGGCTCCTGCCGGTTGCCAACTTACAATAAGGAACATTGCATACATCAAATATAATCACAATCATGGCCATATCACATCACTGCACACCCCTGCAAAACAAAGTTAGACGCCTCTACTTTCTTTGCATGTTTTACGTGGTTTGGGGATTTCAATAAGTGTCGTTCTAACTTACGAACAAGAACCACAACATTGATACTAGTATTGTTAATCACCCGTTGTAAATTGGATCTTAACTATGCTAGGAGAAACAGGCACCCGCAAAGACACTTATGCAATACAAGTTGCATGTCAAGCGTGGAGCAAGTCTCATGAACGATGTCATGTAAGGTCAGCCCGGGCCGCTTCATCCCAACATACCGCAAGATGCAAAGTACATAAGAAGCAATCGACAATAAAAGCATCAACGCCCACAATGACCATTGTGTTCTACTCGTGCAACAGATCTACATATAGACACGGCTCTGATACCACTGTAGGGTTTCGTAGCATGGAAAACAAAAAATTTCTACCGCATACAAACAAACAAGCCAAGATCTATCTACTAGATTGTAGCAACGAGTCGATAGAATAACTCACCCTCGAAGATTCCAAAGTGTTTAACGAGAGCGGATTCTCGTGGGTGATGTAGTCGTACTCTTTCCGATCTCAAGATCGCGTAGACGATCCTTCCGGCGCTGCGTTCCGGCAGCGCTCCCGCAGTTGGTCACACGTTCAGTACTCGATGAAGACCTTCCTCTCCCTTGTTCCAGCAGGAAGCGGAGGTTGTAGCACTCTCCTCGCGATTCTGGCAGTACAACGGCGTGGTACCGGAAGTAGAGGGGAGATCTCGCAGGGCTTCGCCTTAAGCCGGAGCGAGTATGGTGGAGTATGAGAGAGATCCTCGGTGATCTAGGGTTTAGACACACCAAGGAGGAGGTGCTAGAGCCGGCGGCTAGGGTTTGGGGCACCCCAAGTCGGTGGCTAGGGCAAAAACCCTAGGGGGGCGGCGGTGGCTATGGTAGGCAGCAGCTGCTAGGGTTTGAGGAGAGGTACTTGTGTGTGCTAGGAGGGAGCCCTGCCCCTCCTTATGTAGGTGGAGGGGCTGGCGGCCAAGGGGAGGGAGTGGAGTCCCTCCCCAACTCGGCTTGGGTGGTGCGCCGGCTTGGGGAGGAGGGACTCCCTCCCCAACTCGGTTTCACCTTCCTCCTCTTTTCCTCTTTCCAAATTTAGCCGTTTGACTTTTCAATTTAGCTATTTGACTTTTCAAACTAGGATTTGAATTAATCCTTTATTTGGAACAGCGATGACACTTAGTACATGATGCAATCATTCCAACTTGCAATGACACATTCATGTACCCCTTCCCCTCCGGAGCGCCGGACATTCCGGAACCTTCTAGAACATTCCCGATGAAAACACCGGAACCATTCTCCAACTCCGAAACAGGACTTTCCTTATATGAATCTTATTCTCCGGACCATTCCGGATCTCCTCGTGATATCCCGGATCCCATCTGAGACTCCGAACAACATTCGGTCTCTTTCTCATCATACCATAACTACTCAAACAACGTCGAATCCTTAAGTGTGTCTCCCTACGGTTCGTGAATTATGCGGACATGATTGAGACACTTCTCCGAACAATAACCAATAGAGGAATCTGGAAATTCATATGGCTCCCACATATTTCTACGATTACTTTGCGATCGAATGAACCACTTACATACGATACCAATTTCCCTTTGTCTCACGATAGTTTACTTAGCCGAGGTTATGATCGTCGTTATCTCTGCATACCTAGTTCAACCTCGTTACCGATAAGTACTCTTTTCTCGTTCCCGTGATATGTGATCCCTTGTGAGCCAGTCACATGCTTGCAAGCTAATTGGATGACATTTCACCGAGAGGGCCTAGAGTATATCTATCCGTCATATGGATGGACAAATCCCACTCTTGATCCATGTGTTTCAACCAATACTTTCTGAACACTCAATGCCACCTTTATAGCCACCCAGTTACGGTCTGGTGTTTGATGTCATGAAAGCATCTATCCGGTAAAGGTGATATGCATGATCTCATGGTCGAAGGAATTAGGTTACTATGTATCAGAAAGCATATAGCAATTGAACTATTGAAATGACTTGATCTTTGTGCCACGCTTATCTATAGGAGTATGTCCACCATATCATTCTCCTAATGATATATTCTTGTTGTTAATAACATCTCAATGTTCATGATAGGGAAACCACAATCATCTATTAACCAACAAGCTAGTATTATAAAGAGGCTTTTACTAGGGACTTCAAATTAAGTTTACAAATCACACAAGTATTAATGTTTCCTTGTTAATACTATTATAGCATGAATGTAAACATTTATCATAAACACAAAGATATAATAATAACTACATTTATTATTGCCTCTATGGCATATCTCCAACACTTGGTTGTTTTGAGTTGTGTGTTAGGACTTCTTAAAACATATCCATCATTACTCATCCCTATCAAACAAACAGTTGTGTGTAATGATGTTGATGTAAAAAGTACCATAGGTAATAATGAAAGAATATCTAAAGCCTAATAAGGTAAAAGCTCAAAGTAATAAAATAGAATAGTCCTAACAAACTAATCCTAAGAGGAAACAACTCTTAAGTGATCTTTAAGAGTGAATAATCACATCAAATTAGACATGTATAGATAAACAAGGAAATTCCTATGGGTATGGACTAAATGAGTTCAAATCCAATTTTTCGAAGGACTACCAATATAAACCATATCATCAGAAATCAAAAGTTAGTCTTTTGATTTTAGTTATTGTTTAATGGAGTTAAAATCCTATGTTAGTGAGACTTCCTAAACCTTGTATAGTATAAGCAAGGAGGTTTGATGATCAAGAAAAGGAGTTGGATTAGGATACCGAATCAAGGAAATGAACTAAATATGAGACCCCAATTAAAAGGAGTTTATAACAAGGACATATCCCTAAGGAAGTAAAGTAAAAGGAACTTTGGAGTATTGGAGACAACAAGATTGAAGATTGCCAAGTATGGTAGGAATTCAAGAAAAGGATCTGGATATGGGATAGTACCATTATTTCCATTTGAGGTTACCATGAAGTGGAGAAATGCAGTACCCAATATAAGTGAATTCCTTACTCCGAAACGTGAGAGTTTACGAACTTCGAGGAAGAAGTTTATTTTAAGGGGGAGAGTCTGTAACATCCCAGGATTAGCACCTAGAATTATAGAGGACGCATGTTTGTGCATTGCATTCATGCATAAGAAAATCCGGAGAATTTTCGCGCAAAACTAAAGAAACCATAGAGGGATCGATATCTCTCTTGTTCTGATGGAAACATCAGGACAAGTGCGATGGATTTCGACATGAACAGTACCATAATTTTGTCTTTGAAGGGAAGATCATTCCAATATGAATATTTAATTGATAGCTTATTAATTAGAAATTATATTACAATAAGCAATAAGGGGTGAACTCTTATTTATAAAAATATATCACTATTACAAGTCTCATGTAATAAACAAAATTGAATGAATTGATTTATAACATTAAACAAGAATGAAATTCTTATTTATAAGTGAGATATACATATTTTAGATCTAAGGATAGTGGAATCCTTTATTATAGAATACAATGTTTTAAGTGGTTACAATAAACTAAAACTACTATAATACAATTGATATAAAAAATGAATTACCTAAATAAATAACTAAAAAGATTTTTATTACAAGCAGATATAAATATTACATTGTGCTTGCGAATTGTCATAGGAATGACCACGGAAGACGCTGCAATCGGCAGCGAGTAGTAGAACGAAGGGCAAGGGCGGCCAGCCATCTGCGGTGCGAGATGAGGGTGGAGACACAGGGTTTTACCCAGGTTTGGCCCCTTGGAGGGTAAAGACCTACTACTGCTAGATTGTATTATGATGGAGGTACAATGGGGCGAGCTCGATGGCTAGGCGGCGAGTCGCTTGGGTGGATGATGGAACGTATCCTCTACACGCCATGTAGGGAGGTTTATAAAGACTCACCCTCCTAGGGTTTACATATCTTAGCCGAATCAGTTAAGGTTTCGATACTCGTTTAACCTAATCCGACTGGGCGTACCTACTCTCCTGGGCCTTCAGCTTCTAGTCGCTTGGATCCACGCCAGGTCTTGATCCAGTCGCCGTCCTGCACGCCCACTCGCCAGTTCCTGGGCTAGTCGGAAACGTCCTACTGTATACCCCGGTAGGCATATCCCCATCAGTAGTCCCCGAGGCCGTCGTCGATTGGGCGCAGGTGGTTGCTGGCAGTCGGAGCATGCGGGTCCAATTCAGACACCCAGTCGAATCGGTGGCGGGCTCCTGAATAAAGGAAAAAACTAATCATTCTGGTCGCAGCTCGGCGAACGGGTCGGCGAAATATTTAGTCACTGTTGTAGTGATAAGGTCGGCGAGTCGAATGGATGAAGTTGGACCGTCAGACACAGTCAAAACTAGCCGTTGGAGTAATCCAACGGTAACCTTTGGCGTAATCACCGCGTAGTAACGGCTCCTTGATTTGGCGGGTAACAAGTGCTATATAAAGGAAATGGTAGGCGATCGGAGAACCACCCTCTCGTCATTTCCTCCGATTTCGCGCATCTCCCTTTTCCTCCGCATCGCGATCCAACCGATCCAAAATCCTTCGACCTCCGCGAACCTTTCTGCCAAAGGCCCCCTCCACCGAACCATGGGGAAGGTCCAAATGCACGAGAGCGCAACTGGCGTCGTTTGAGGAAGCCAGGATCCTGCGCGCCGGCAGATGGCGCATCCCCGCGGTCGGAGAGGTGACTTCGGCCCCGCGCGAGGGGGAATTCGTCTGCTTCACCAGCCACCTGGAACGGGGGCTGGGGTTTCCCACATCTCTCTTCTTCCGGTGCTTCTGCGCCTTCTACGGGGTTCATCCATTGGACCTGGGCCCACACAACATCGAGCAACTCGCCATCTTCGTGGCATTCTGCGAGTGCTACCTGGGCTGCAGGCCCTACTTCCCCCTGTGGCAAGATCTGTTCCACGGGAGGATTAGTCGTGAAGAATCAGGCGGCCTAATGCTGGCGGCGGGTGGCCTGACGTTCTAGCTCAAAGAAATCCTCCTTCTTCGACCTGATGCTACCTGCCAAGGCAGCAAGTGAGTGGAAGAAGTCCTGGTTTTACATCACCGAGGCGACTCCAGACGGCGAGGTGGCGATCCCACGATACTCCACCGACCGGCCCGAACCACGCCGACTCCAAGTCGGCAAGCTCCCAACAGACCAGTGGATGGTCGTGGATGATATGCTTCAAACCATCCGCGGCCTGAAGAAGAAGGGTCTTCAGACCATCAATTTGTACAACTATTGGCTTGGGCAGCGACTCGTTCCCCTGGCCCGCCGTGACCATTACCTGTACGAGTACACGGGCCGGGAAGACTCGACGAAACCCTGCCTCGCCGAGTGGAAATTCGAGGACTACGTCCCGGCGTTGAAGAAGATCACCCAGGCGGTGTACCTGCACGCGAAGGCTGGGATCGCTCCCTACACCGCGAAGCATCCAGCCCCGACGGTAAGTCACTTTCTACCATTCGCAGTCGTAGTTGATGCTGTCACGGTTATATTGATATTACTTCATGCTTGCTGCAGTTATTTCAAGTGGTGGAAGGGTGGCTTCCGCCCGCGGACGACGAGAACTCGAACTCGTCCTTCCAGGACGGGGGCGAGTTGCCTCCCAGCAAGGGCAGCGCCGAGAGCGACAGGAGCGATGATGACAACGAGTCCGAGGAAGAGGCCGCCCCACTAGTTCGCAAAACTCGCGGGCAGCGTCAGCGCGAACTCGAGGCAGTAGTCTTGAATGTCATGACGATGACGACGACGAGCTTCCCGAGCACACCTCGCATCGCGAGGCCACTCCGTCGAAAAAGAAGAAGAAGAAGGAAGTGAAGGCCCCTCCGAAGAGGAAGACAAAGCCAGCGAGACAGGCCTCTCCGCCTCGTTCGGCGAGTAGTTCCGACGCCACCAGCCTGGCCAGGGATGACGTGCCACAGACGATAGCAGCACCGGATGCCACCACCGTCCTGAGCGAGGTACCTCTGGCCTCGATTCCTCCCCCATTCGCCCCAGTCTCTGGGTCGGGGGCTGCTCCAGCCGCGGCAACTTCGCCTCCCAGGAGAGCTCCTGCCGAAATCGTTTCGGAGGCTCCTATCGTGGCTTCGTCAATGAAGAAGCCGTCCATGTCTTGGGCGCATGACGTTCTGGAGATGGGCCTCAGTCAGAAACTGGGCCCCGAACTGGAGAAGCCGGCTAGCATCCGCACGGGGCTGCTGTTCATAAGTCGCCAAGTGAGTTTTATTTCTCCTGCCTTACTTTTCATTGTATTTGGACCACTTTGCTCATGTAACCAATTTGCAGGACTGGAGTTAAAAAGATAGGCCACCCGTCCGTGGCCAAAGTGTCGCCAGTCGTCGCAGAGGAGGAACCCTCTCGGAAGAGGAAGGCTAATGAAGTCGCTGCCCCCACAGACAACGCCAAGAAGGCCAAGGGCGACGATGTCGTCACGGTGTCTGACGACACAACGATTGCTCCGAGTGATCCTGCGGCGAAGGCGGCCTTGACGATCAAGGAGGGTGCTTCCTCGCCTGGGATGGCCGAGCCGGCCTCTTTTGGTGCTGGCGCATCCATCGCGACCTTCCCTCGCTTCATGGCCAGGGCGGCTACGGCGAGTGGTACCACGCCATCGAGCCGTGTTCCTGGGGTCGCCAAAACGGAGGTCGAGCAGCGTCGCGGGCACACTCCAGCTCTTCTCGCATCCGTGGACGCGCTACAGCTTCATGGCATGCTTGGCGCAGCCATCCAGGTATGTCCAGTCCCCGAGGATCGGGCAACTGAATTGCAGTGGTCAGATTCTTTTGGTGTTTTGTTTTTATTTCTCGCGCCCAGTCCCCGAGTGTCTAGTCGTTGAATTTCAGCGGGTGGGAACTTAGGATTTTATATCTCCAGTCCCCGAGTGTCCAGTCGCTGAATTTCAGCGGGTGTGCACTTAGGATTTTTGATCTCGAGTCCCCGAGTGTCCAGTCGCTGAATTTCAGCGGGTGGGCACTTAGGATTTTTGATCTCCAGTCCCCGAGTGTCCAGTCGGTGAATTTCAGCGGGTGGGCACTTAGGATTTCGTTTTTGTTAACTGTTTGACTTTGCACAGGGTTTGCAGCGTGAATCAGCCGACCGGCTTGCTGCGAAATGTCGCACGGAGAAGGAACTTGTCGCCGTCCAAGAGGCGAACAAGGGACTCCAGGCGATTGCTGTGAAGGCAGAGGAGATCCGCCAGGGTCTTGTCTCGGCGAGTGAATTGATGGCGGCTCAATCTGCGTTGAGCTCGGCTGAGAAGCGGATCACCAACCTTGAGCGCAAGCTTAAGGAAGCGAAGGAGGAGGCGAGTTCAGCAGATGGGCGGGCCAAGGCTGCTGTTACGGCCGCCGCTAAGGAGCGTAAGGTCTCTGACGCCCTTGTTGCTGGGCTACAAGACGACTACTCCTCTCTTCAAAGCTTCATCACGAATCTCTCTCGTCCTTTGATTGGTAAGTGTGCCTGCCTCTGCCTGTAATATTTGCATTGTGTGATCTTTGATGTACTCACTGCCACCCTCTGTCCGCAGGTCGGATCATCGACAGCACGGAGGAGGCGCAGTCATACGACGCGCGGCGGTGTGGGGCTACTCTGGTCGACTCGTCCACTTTGGCCGCGGCTTGCATTCGGGCGTATCTTCAGGAGATGTCGCCCACGGAAGTGATTCCCAGCGACCTCGTCGAAGTGTGGCGATACTTGGAGAAGGCACCATCGGTCGTCGAGTTCATGACGCGGTCGGCGTTCCAGCGCGAGGCAGCGACGGCTCTCATCCTTGGGCTCGCCCACTTCCCGGAGGATTTCGATCTGGATGACGTGATGAGTGGATACCCATCGTCGACGGGCTCGGTGGAGATTGCCGAGGTGCTGAAGCTGACGGACCGTGCCGCGGTGTACTCCGATCGTGTCTGCTCGATGGGCGATCTCCTTCCTTATTAGGAGACGATCGTCGCGCCCAATGACCCCGAGCCGCCGCACCGGGACTTCAAGATTGAGCAGCCCTTCCATGCGGCGATGGCGGGTGAGCTGACGACGTACTCGTCGAACCCGTACACTCCCTTCATTCGCAACCGCAAGGGTGGCGGCGAGTCGACGTCGAAGCCTGCAGAATAAAATGTTGTTCCCTGGGGCGTTAGTAGCAGTTCGGCCATTAGGCGCAACTTGTATTTTGTAACAACTTTAATCTGCTACAATGGGATATCGTGTTATTTTGTGGATTGTCTTGTGTTTGAGATTGAGGGTTGAACGAGACCCCGAGCGCGTCCGCCCTTTTTATGGGGTTTACCTCGTTTGTTTATGTGTTTGTGGTTTTGAGCGTTTTGTTACTGAGGTCGACTCGCCCGAGCTTGGAAAGCCAGTCACAGGGCAACTCCCATGAGTGCTCTTTACTTTACCGCTTTCCCTTGCGCGAACAAGGTCGGGTAGCCGAGTCCCCGAGCGTGGTACTTGGTGGTTCTAGTCGCGGCTCTAGGGTGGGTGAGGACTGGGCGCGTCAGAGTGAGCGCATCACTCCTGCCTGGCCCGTTGGGTTAGTCGCATGGCGAGTCCTGGGCATGCTCTCGTACTTGGCGTTTTTCCCTAGTCGCTCGTGCTGAACTGGTCTCCAGTCCCCGAGCGTGGTACTTGGCCGTTCGAGTCGCTGTGTCGAGGACGCGGAGGATCATGGTCGCTGTGAGGAGCGAAGGCAGTTGTCTTGGCTCGTTAAGCCAGTCGAGCTAGGCGACTCCAATGGGGCTCCGGGTAGGCGTTTTTCGTGGACGTTACGAGTCCTGGGGTAACCCAGTGCCCTCGTAGCGCACTACTTGGCCGTGCCGATCGCTGTACCAGAGGTTGACTCCTGCAGTTAGCTTGGTGCTGTTACTACGAGTGCGAGTGGCACAAGACACGGAGAGTAGACACAATTTGCGGTAACCGATATATTTTATTTCATAGCGACTAGAGGATACATATGTGGAGTTCTAGGAGTAGAACTTCCGTAGGAGGTTTACATTCCATGGTCGCTTGACGTCGAGTTTTCCGTCTCCCCGGACGTCGGTGAGGTAGTAGGCGCCGTTGCCGAGTACTCGCCCGATGGCGAATGGTCCCTCCCATGGGGGGAGAGCTTGTGCATGCCCTTCTTGTCCTGGATGAGGCACAACACTAGGTCGCTTTCCTGTAAGGTGCGAGTTTTCACCCGCCGGCTGTGGTAGCGGCGGAGTCCTTGCTGGTAGATGGCAGTGCGTGAGCGAGCTAGGTCGCGTGCCTCGTTGAGTTGATCGACTTCATCCTGACGTGCGAGTTCGTTCGCACCCTCCGTGTAGTGGACGACCCTTGGCGAGTCGTTCTCGAGGTCGGTGGGCATGACTGCCTCGGCGCCATACACCATGAAGAAGGGGGTGAACCCTGTCGACCTGTTGACCGAGGTGCGGATTCCCCAGATGATGGAGGGTAGCTCCTCGACCCAGCACCCGGCGGTGCGCTCGAGTGGTACTTGGAGCCGTGGCTTCAGGCCGTGGAGGATGCTCTGGTTGGCCCGTTCCGCCTGGCCGTTGGACTCCGGGTGGGCGACTGATGCGAGGTCGAGTCGGATGTGATGTTCCTCGCAGAACTCGGCCATGGATCCTTTGGCGAAGTTGGTGCCGTTGTCCGAGATGATGCTGTTTGGGAACCTGTAGCGATATATGAACTTGCGTAGGAATTTGGTGGCGGTCTACCCGTCGCATTTCCGGACTGGCTTGGCCTCCACCCACTTTGTGAATTTTTCGACCGTCACCAGGAGGTGGGTGAAGCCAGAGGGGGCCTTTTTGAAAAGGCCTACCATGTCCATGCCCCACACGGCGAATGGCCAGGTGATGGGGATTGTCTTGAGCGCTGAGCTCGGCACGTGTGTCTGGTTGGCGTACTTCTGGCACCCGGCGCACCGCTGGACGATGTCGACGGCGTCGGCGTGTGTGGTGGGCCAGTAGAAGCCGTGTCGCATAGCCTTTGCGACCAGAGAGCGGGCTCCGGCGTGGTGGCCGCAGTCGCCGGAGTGGATGTCGTGGAGGATCTTTCATCCTTCGGCGGGTTGGA
Organism: Avena atlantica; assembly: GCA_910589765.1. Classification (NCBI taxonomy): domain Eukaryota; kingdom Viridiplantae; phylum Streptophyta; class Magnoliopsida; order Poales; family Poaceae; genus Avena; species Avena atlantica. The sequence goes on from OU342733.1 coordinate 336,340,043, forward strand.
CGCAGCGTTGGAACACGCCGGTCACGCTGCGCTTGTGGAGCTCGCCGTCGATGAGGACGAAGGATTTGCAGCGTCGCGTTATCATCCGGGCGTCTGTTTCGCCTGCCGGCAAGGTGCCTCCCTCCAGGTAGGCGACGTACGGCCTAGTCCAGTCTTCTGGCTCGGCGATGAGTGCAACCAGGGCGGCCTCCGGTTGCAGCGGAACTCCGATGTCGATCTCCCTTGGGGGAGAGACAGATGGCTTGGTGATCGTGTCGAGGAAGACGCCGGCGGGTGGTGCGAGTCGAGCCGACCCGATGCGAGAGAGTGCGTCGGCCTCCTCGTTCCTCCGCCTGTCGATCCATTCGATGGATTAGCCTGTGAAGTGTCCGCCCAGCTTGTCCATTGCTTGGCGGTATGCCGCCATGGTGGGAGAGACGGCGTCGCAGGTGCCAGCGACTTGCCCAGTGACGAGGTCGGAGTCTCCGTAGCAGCGTAGGCGGTTGACATTCATCTCCTTGGCAGCTCGCATGCCGTGGAGTAGTGCCTCGTACTCGGCCATGTTGTTGGTGCAGGGGGTGAAGTCGAGGCAGAGGAAGTAGCGGAGCTTGTCGCCCTTCGGGGAAGTCAACACGATCCCTCTGCGCCGTCTGCGTTCTTGGAGCCGTCGAAGTGCAGGCTCCAGTAGTGGAGGTACGGCACCTTTTCCGGCTGCTGGGCCTCTTCCCAGTCGGCGATGAAGTCCGCGAGAGCCTGCGACTTGATCGCTTTTCGTGGCTCATACTTGATGTTGTGGACGCCGATTTCGACGGCCCACTTGGCGACTCGCCCGGTCGCCTCACGGTTGCGGATGATTTCCTCAACGGTACTGAGGAGACGACCGTGATCGGGTGCTCCTGGAAGTAGTGCGTCAGTCGCCGTTGTGCTCTGAAGACTGCGTACACCAATTTCTGGTATTGCGGGTACCGCTGGCGCGACTCGGTGAGGACCTCACTGATATAGTACACCGTTCGTTGTACCGGGCGCTCCTTTCCTTCCTCTGGCCACTCGACGACCATGACGGCACTGGCGACCTGTAGCATCCCATTTGTCTAACAATTGTAATTCTACTTGGTCTAGTAATATAATGGCTACTTCATATATATAATTGTTGCATCATCATTATATCATGCTCATGTCATCATGCCACCTTGCATTTGAGCATCATATAAAACCCTTTTTGGTTTGGTTCTTCTCTCATATGCATTGTAAATTGTATTTGCCTCTTGATATATTGTTTAAATGACCAAGTTGAGTTGGGGGCATATCTTTTATTCAACTCCATCACCTTTCTCTGTCACCACCTTTCTTTGGCTTCATCTAATTCCACCATCCAACTAGATATGAGCATTGCAACTTATTTGGTTTTACCTCTAGCTCATGTGGGTTGGGATGGATCCAATTCTATCTCCACATGCTCTCATATATGCACCATAGTGTTTCCACATTATTGGTTTATGAGAGTCACATGGCCATGCATGCCTTGTGAGTGGAACCTTTCCCTAGCTTCCATATGGATTGTTTTGGGGTTATTATCATGTGGGGATATTTTTGGGACTATTGAACATCTAGTGGAATATACACACTAGCAAGTCCCAATTATAATCAAATATGGTCCTCTCCATCTACTCCACATGGGGCATCCTTTTAATTTCTTTTGCTTGGGCTATACTCCACATTTTTGTGGATGCATGAGAATAATGCCATGTTTATTATTTTGTTTTCACAAGGATGATACATGGCATTTATTATCTTGCATGGGCCATGCAAGAACCACCACATCTAAGTCATTTGGATTTTATTGAAATTCTTTGAGTGGATCATCCTCTATCTCTCCCCTCCTCCTTTTGCTTGATCTTGTTGATCTTGCTTTTAACCCTACCCTAAACCCCTCTCTCCTTTTTCTATCTCTAAACCCTAAGCACCCTACCTCATCTTCTCTTCTCTCTCTCTTCCTTCTTTTGCTTAATTTAGCTAGATGCATGCAAGTATCCCTCTCTCCTCTCTTTTTGACACCTCTTGTTTTGATCTTGTTTCCAACCCTATCTACCACTCCACCCCTCTCCCTTTACCTTTCTCTCTAAACCACACCCCATCTAACCCGAACCCGGGCACCCTCTAGCTAACCCTAGCTACCCACTCATCTCTCACCCTCTCTCCCTGCCCTGCAGGCCCCACCTGACCACCCTGGAACCACCCCATCGCATGTGCCTCCCCTGGTCCCCCTCTCTCCAAACCCTAGCTCCATGCCACCCTCCCCCTCTCCTTTCTCTTTTGCATAAAGGTGGCCACCACCCCATGTGCCTCTCCCCTCTCCCCCCTTATCACCTCAACCACCCCAGCTACCCCAGTACCCCAGATCCCATCTGGAAGTGCCCAGGCCCCTCTCCATCCTCCCTTCTTCCTCCCCTCCCCACCATGATCACCACCATGCCCCTAAGCCCTAGCCACGGCTACACCTTCCTCTAGCCGATCTGGAGCGCTCCAAGCCGAACCAGGAGCACTAGGAGCGTCCCCTGCTTCCTCTTCTTCGCCCTGAAGCGCCGGAACCCGCTAGACCTCGCCGGAGAAGCATCGCCGCCGCCGTGTCCGTGAGCACCAGGAGTACTTCGGCCGCCAGCCTCGTCGTCGATCGCCAGCTACTCTGCCCGAACCATCACCACCAACATCCTCCTGGTGAGCCCCTGCGCCCTCCAGACATGGTCCCCTCCCCTCTCTTGCACCGTAGCTCCGCCGCCTTCTGTCGAGCGCTCTGCGCGCGCCGCGTGCCGTGCGCAGGCGTGCACCCGCAGCCCCATTTTCCCCCTGTCCCTATGTTCCTCGATGAAGCCCGGCCAGCACAGCCCACCCCCGTAGATACTCTCTGAACGAAAGTTGCAGCCCGCACCACCCTCTCCATCTTTCCTTTTTGCAGCTTGGCGAGAGTCGCCGCCGTTTGGTCACCATCGTCGCCGGAAAACCGCCAGATCCGTCGCCGTCAGTGCCGCTTCTGTCAGCGAGCAGCGGCAGCCGCTAGCCGTTTTGCGCAGAGGCCCCTGCAGTTTTTCCCGCCTGAACCCGCAGCCCCCACGACCCCACCTGTCAGCCGCCCGTCCAATCTTGCAAAGAACACCCCGCAGCTCTGAACCCCTCAACCCGCGCTCCCCGGATGGCACACGTGTCAGCGCCCGATAGCCGCGCCCGCGTGTGGCCCTGGAGATGCGCTGGCCCCACCTGTCATCTGCTGAGGCTAGAGTAGCTCGCAGTGAGATAAGATTTTCCGCACGCGTGTTGTCCCAGTCAGCATCGACCCCACTGGTCAGTGTCTGTGGCTAGATTGGGCTGAGTAACAAAAGTCCAGGAACCTTTTCTGAATTCAAATTCAAACTTTTCCAAATCAATTCAAATTCAAATTTTCAAATCTGTTTAAACTTAAACTAATACATAACTTTCAGATGGTTTGGTATTTGAATTCAAACCTTATATGAAATATGTTTTGTTTTTGAATGTAAATTCAAATATTTAGTCAAATATTTTCAAACTAATTCAAACTAGTCAAACCTTTGACTTTGACTCCATTTGACTAATTTTGACTTTAAAATAAATTTAAATTCATAAATCCAAATAATAAAAATAATATATGTTTTCAAATCAGAAAAATGTGAGGATTTCAAATATGCTATCCAAAATATATTTTGAACACTTTAAATTTCAAGTTGAGTTAAATTACAACAAAATGCCCTTTCCCTTAATTAATTAATAACTTTTGATTTATAACTCCAAATTTAACAAATGATATGTCTAAAATGATCAGCTCGACGAGACCTTTCTGTTTATACATTCCATGTTCTGTTTTGCAGCATGAATCATATAAATGTAAAGAGTACAGCAACTTATTTGGGTATAAAATGTGACCAAAACTCAATAAAATGTTTATTTCTTGTAATCTACACCTCACCCATGCCAGGCTACTTTATTGCCATGCAAATTGTGCATCATTCATCATGGCATGATTGTTTGCTTGTCGCATTTTATTCTTATGCTTGTGCACTTTATTTATGTTGGCCCTTGTTTGTTTGGTTCTTCTTCGAATAGACGCTGAGCAGGGGATATATCAAGAAACCCAGGAGCACTACCCAGATCCTTCTCTCGCTTCAACTGAGCTGCCAGGCAAGCACTACCACATGCTTGCATACATATAGTACCTATTGCCTCTATCTTATTCTTGCATCATTGAGTCGCGATTGCATTAAACTGAATCCCAAGTATTGCATAGCCTTTACTTTTAAACCCCACCAAAGCTTGTTCCTCCATCCCATGAGCCATTACTACAGGAGTTGTTTGAGCCATGCGAGTCATAGAACATCATGTGTAGGGTATGTGAGTGTCTGACGGATAACGAGGTACCTAAACAACTTAACCTGAGTAGTAATGGGATAACTAATGAAAGTGGCACCGGTGAGCAATATCTGCTATTTGGTTTTTCATGCTCACTTGTGTCCCGTAGGACCCCGAGTACTTGATTCCTGTTCCTTGAATATTCGCGCTATCCACATCCGGGAGGATTATGGGACCCCCCCTGAGCCAGAGCTTGATTCATTCTTATTTCTTGGGGCCACAAACTAGTTTGAGGTTTTATTTACTATCCTATACTTATGCCATGATTTACTGCTTTATTTAAATTGTGCGATGTACTGCACCTGTACTGTTTAGGATCGGGACACGTTTTCGCGGTATCGACAAGCCCAGTCACACTTTCGGGTTCCCAGTCGTTTACAGCCGTCCACCCAAACCTTGAGTCCGTCTCGGAGTCAGCTAACTTCGTTGCGGGTAGCTTAATGGAGTGGCCCCCTTAAATATTTCTGAATCCTGTGATTGCTTTGTCGTGAAAGCCTCGTTGGGTTTTGATTTGGTTTTTCCGAGGTTGATCGAGTGTGTGTTGCTATTTGTGCACCCCTTCAGGGTAAAACTTTCTGAAAGCCGTGTCCGCGGTTATGGACTACTTGGATCACAGTTTCTTGATCATAGACAAGTATAACTAAAGTACCGCTTTTAATTTGACTAAGTAACTGACTAGTAAATAGTGCAATACTCATGGAATGGATAATAAAACTGCCAACGGATGGGGGGTTGTTCGTCCGCTTCCTCGTTGGTAAGCGAGGAGGAGGATGGATCTGTTAATATTACTATTATAACTGTTGTCATTAATTCACGGACATCCGTCTATCTTTGGTTAGGCGGATGGTTAGCGAGTATCTATAGAATTGCTAGGTATTATCTTTTGCTGCAATTGCGTCACCCCAGGTTGTGTCCCCTTTAGAGGCATAAAGACTTGCTGAGTACCCCTAGGGTCTCACACGATAAATTATTTGATTCAGATGAACAGGTACACTCACAAGATGGATACTGGGTGGAGGAGACGGACAATGTGGGCAACGATCATTCGGTGTAGAGATTCCGGGAACGGGGATCCGTGAGATCTGTGGGCGAGATGTGTTTATTTATGGGGCATCTTATGCCGATTTGCTTCTTATCCGTACTCGGATCTTGTTTGCCGCTTCCGCCTGATACTCTGATGTTTGATGTATGAGGAGCTATCCTAAACTATTATATCTATATAGGATATTTGGATCTTGCCGTATGGCGTCGCAATATTTCTATTTCTGTTAGATGGAATGGCTCTGATGTACTATTGTATGGTGGCTTGCATACATACTCATTTGTGTATGTAGTTGATCCCTTCGCCTGCCGATTACGCCGCCCGTTCTTGTCCCGATGTTTGGAAGTGGTTGGGACGACCGAAAGGTCTACCTGTGAGTGGCATTTGGGCCCCACCGTACTATTTCAACCATTTCCGCTCATCCAGGCTTGTAACTAGGAGCGTAATTCACCGAGGTAGTTACAATTGGTATCAGAGCGATCCCTCCCTTCAGGGTCTCAGCCAAATGGTCGTTGTCAGTCTAGCAAATATTTTGGTAGCTATGTATACTAGGGAAAAACAAAACACGAGAGTAGGACTGCTTCCACTTTTCTTCTTACCCACCCACCCACCCTTTTCTGGTAAGGAAGTGTAACGTTTTCGATCCTCTTCTTAAAATTCAAACTAGGATTCACGTGTTCTGGGTTTCCGTAGTACCATAGGTTGTGTGTGTGTGTGTGCGTGTGTGTAATTCCTTGCCTATTTGTTGCATCCAAGTTGTTATCACAATCGGCCTTTTGGTTATCAACTGTTGGTACATTCCATACCGACAGGCTTTTGCAAACCGACGCGATCTATCTGATTCTTTGTATACCGCCGCGATCTGTCTTACTCTTTGTTATCCGAAGTTATCTTGTTTGGGGTGTTCGTTTCCGTAGTTACCAATCTTTAGGTTCATCGTGAGAAGAAGGGGTTAGGATATGTGTTCTACTTATTCATGTGCGGAGTAATGATTTGAGTGCGGGATGGAGTCGCGACCATACCACTAATCTTATCATTCGCTTTTGTATATTGAATTGGTAAAGTCACTAATCTTGATTCGTTAAGTGATTTTGCGCATCTTCTGGTATTTTAATGCCGAAATTTGCGGAAAATTTTTCTTTGATATATCTGTGTACCACACTCCTTTTCAGTCGTGTGTGATATGCTTAATATCTTCTAGGTGATTTGAACTTTGCTGATATTTTAATATCATCTTAGTAAATTGTATCCTTTAATCTTGGTTAATTCCATCTTGGTACTATTTTGGATTATTATTATTCTCCATTATAGTACTGACTTGTGTTTTATATCAATCACAGGATGGCATCACCACGCCGTTCTGATGAGGACATACAACCTGAACTGGGGGCTGCGTTGTCAAGCATCGCCAATGCCTTGGCAGCAATGCAGCAGAACCAACAGCGTTTCGAAGAGAGTGTTCGGAGGAATGAGTTTGCTCCGCTACCTCCACCTCCCAAGCGAGGAGACATCAAAAGCTTCCTGAAGTTCAACCCACGCCAATTTGATGTTTCTGATCAACCACTTGATGCTGATGATTGGTTGCGTGAGATGTCAAGGTTACTGGCAACTGCTGATGTTCCTGAGCAAGAATGGGTAAAGTGTGCTACTCACCTTCTGAAGGGAGATGCAGCTCTCTGGTGGGAGAATTACCTGAAGGCAAACCGCACTGATTTTCAGCCTACTTGGGAACAGTTCACTGGAGCGTTCAAAGAGCAGTATCTGTCAGAAATTGTCATGGAGAGGATGAAGGAAGTGTTTCTCAACCTCAAGCAGGGAAATGACAATGTCAATACCTACATCAGGAACTTCATGAACCTTTCTCGTTATGGTGGCGATGAGATCTCTGATGACAAGAAGAAGCAAAAGAGGTTCCGGCAAGGGCTCAATGCATCGATTAAATATGCAATCACACATGCAAGGCCGGCGTCTTTTCTGGAACTTCAGCATATAGCTCTGCAGGAAGAAGCAAGTAAGCAAGTGTTCGAGGAGTCAAAGAAACACAACCGTGATGCAGCAAGCTCTTCAGCTATGTTAACTCCTTCTAAGCGTCGTGTCTGGGTTCCTAACACCCCACCGTCGCTCCCGGCTCCACCAAGACCTGCAAGCTACGTGGCAAGGCCACCAAACTTCCTCACTGCTGCTCCCAGGGGCTACAACCACCACTACCCTAGAGCGCCTGGCGGAGTCCTTGGCTACGTTGCTCCACGTCCACCTGGTGCTTGTTTCACGTGTGGAGACACTGGGCATCAGTACTGGAACTGTCCGATGAAAAACAAAGCTCTTCCTCCACCACCTCCAAGATCTGCGGCAAGCTCTCCTATGGTTCGTGCACCACCACCTCGGGCTCTCAACATCAACACCAAGCCCGGGTCTACTGTTGCTCGTGCCAACTGTGTCAACGCCGCTCAAGCTGAGCATACACCTGGAGTTGTGATGGGTATGCTTCCCGTTAACTCAGTCCCTGCACGAGTTTTGTTTGATTCTGGTGCTTCGCATTCTTTTGTTTCGCATAAGTTTGCGCATGAGCATGATCTGGATATGGTTCCCTTATCACGTCGTCTGGTGGTACAATCTCCTGGTTCAAACATGACGGCTGTTCATATCAGCCATGGCAATCAAATTGAGATTGGTGGCTCTTCGTTCTCGGCATCCTTAATTGTTCTGGGCAATTCTGACATTGATGTCATCTTGGGCATGGATTGGTTGACATCAAATGCTGCTGTCATTGATTGTGCTGAACGCTCGGTTTCTCTGAAGATTCCTGAAGGCCATATAGTCTTTTCTCCAAGTCTGACTCCTGCTATCCAGCTTTTCTCTTTGGCGGCTCTGAATGATGATGCTATGGAAGATATTCAGAGTGTTCCGGTGGTCTGTGAGTTCCCAGATGTCTTTCCTGAAGAGTTGCCAGGTATGCCTCCGGATCGTGAGGTTGAGTTTGTAATTGAGCTTGAACCTGGAACGGCTCCTATCTCCAAGCGGCCTTATAAAATGGGTCCTGCTGAGTTGGCTGAACTCAAACGTCAGCTTGATGAACAAGAGAAGTTGGGTTTCATTCAACACAGTACTTCTTCTTGGGGTAGCCCAACAATCTTTGTGAAGAAGCGAGACAAGACTGATAGACTTTGTGTTGACTATCGGGCTCTCAATGCTAAAACCATCAAGAATAAATATCCCCTTCCGCGGATTAATGATCTCTTCGATCAGCTAGCTGGAGCTGTGGTATTCTCTAAGCTTGACTTGAGAAGTGGTTATCACCAAATGAAGATTCGCAAGGAAGATGTTCCTAAAACAGCTTTCACCACCCGCTATGGCCTGTATGAGTACACGGTCATGTCTTTCGGTCTCACCAACGCACCTGCTACCTTCTCGAGGCTCATGAACTCGATTTTCATGGAGTATCTTGATAAGTTCGTTGTGGTCTATCTGGATGACATCCTAGTCTATTCTAAGTCAAAGGAAGAGCATGAAGAACACCTTCGGTGTGTCCTAAACAAGCTTCGTGAGAACCGCTTGTATGCAAAGTTCTCCAAGTGTGAGTTTTGGCTGCCTCAAGTAACCTATCTTGGTCACGTCATCTCTGCCAAGGGCATTGCAGTCAACCCGGAAACTGTGAAGACAATTGTTGAATGGCTTCCTCCTGTTAATGTCAAAGAAGTGCGGAGTTTCCTTGGTTTGGCTAGTTATTGCCGTCGCTTCGTTCAGAACTTTTCAAAGATAGCAAAGCCTCTTACCGATCTCCTCAAGAAAGGCAAGAAATACCTTTGGACTCCTGCATGTCAAGCAAGCTTTGAGACAGTCCAAGAGAAGCTCACTTCCACACCAGTCTTGGTTCCTCCGGACACATCTAAGCCTTTCCAGATATTCTGTGACGCCTCTTTGCAAGGATTGGGTGCGGTCCTTATGCAAGAAAAACAAGTTGTTGCTTATGCCTCTCGACAGTTGAAGACGCATGAGATCAACTATGCTACGCACGACCTCGAGCTCGCAGCAGTTGTCTTTGCTTTGAAACTATGGAGGCATTACTTGCTGGGCAACCGTTGTGAAATCTTTTCTGATCACAAGAGTCTGAAGTATATCTTCACTCAGCCTGATCTCAACCTTCGGCAGAGGAGGTGGATTGAAGCAATTAATGATTTTGATTTGACCATCAACTACACTCCGGGCAAAGCTAATGTCATGGCCGATGCTCTCAGCCGCAAAGCTTATGTCAACAAACTCACGATGGAAGAACAACAGCCTCTCTTGTGCGAGGAATTCCGTCAGCTCAACCTTGAAATTGTGGAACAAGGGTATCTCCTGAACCTTCTGGCTACTCCTCTCTTGGAAGAAAATGTTCGCTCCTTTCAGCGTGGTGATCCGCACACCAAAAAGATCATCTCAAAACTCCAGCTTCCGAAGTATGAGTCCTTCCACGTCGATGATCAAGGCACGCTTTTCTTTGAACACCGGATGTTTGTTCCGAACTACCCGGGTTTGAGAGAGCAAGTTCTCAAGGAGGCGCATGAATCTGTTCTTTCTATCCACCCTGGCAGCACAAAGATGTACATGGACTTGAAAACACAATATTGGTGGCCGGGATTGAAACGATATTGTGCCAAGTATGTCTCGGAGTGTGATGTCTGCCGCAGAGTGAAAGCTGTCCATCAGAAACCTTACGGTCTTCTACAGCCACTGAAACCCCCGGAATGGAAATGGGAGAAAGTAGAGATGGAATTCATCACTAGTTTTCCAAGGTCGCAGAAGGGCAACAATGCAATCTTTGTTGTCATTGACAGGCTTTCTAAAGTGGCTCACTTCTTCCCCGTCAAGGAAACAATTTCTGGAATTCAGTTGGCTGAGCTCTATATCAACAGAATAGTCTCTCTGTATGGGGTTCCGCTTGAGATCAGTTCAGACCGTGGGAGCATCTTCACTTCCAAGTTCTGGGAAAGTTTCCAAAATGCTTTGGGAACAAAATTGAACTTCAGCACAGCTTACCACCCTCAGTCGCAAGGACAAGTTGAAAGGATCAATCAGATTCTGGAGGATATGCTTCGTGCTTGCGTCATCTCTTTTGGCATGAAGTGGGAAGAATGTCTTCCTTATGCTGAATGCTCTTACAACAACAGCTTCCAGAAAAGTCTAAAGATGGCACCATTTGAGGCTCTCTATGGCCGCAAATGCAGAACTCCGATTGGTTGGTCGGGTGCAGGAGAAAGAATATGGTTTGGCCCTGACATTGTAACTCAAGCGGAGGAGAAGGTGCACATCATTCTTGAAAATCTGAGGATTGCTCAAAGTCGCCAGAAGAGCAATTATGACAGAAAGCACACGGACATGGAGTATGTCCCTGGTGATCTCGTTTACCTTCGTGTCACTCCCATGAAAGGCACACACCGCTTTGGTATCAAAGGAAAGCTGGCTCCTAGATACATCGGTCCTTTCAAAATTCGTGGAAGAAGAGGAGAAGTTGCTTATGCTCTTGAGCTCCCGGAAAAACTCAAGGTCCATCATGTTTTCCACATCTCTCAACTCAAGAAGTGCTTCAAGGATCCTGGCAGGACCGTGGATCATGAGCTAATCAATCTCCAAGAAGACCTGTCTTATCAGGAACACCCCACAAAAATCCTTGAGATCGCAGAAAGAAGGACTCGCAACAAGTCCATCAAGTTCTGCAAGGTGCAGTGGTCGCACCATTCCGTTGATGAAGCCACTTGGGAGCGTGAAGATGAGCTCCGTGCCAACTATCCTACCCTCTTTGAGTCTTCTTCTTCTTCCTAGAATCTCGGGGCGAGATTCCTGTTTAGTGGGGAGAGTTGTAGCATCCCATTTGTCTAACAATTGTAATGCTACTTGGTCTAGTAATATAATGGCTACTTCATATATATAATTGTTGCATCATCATTATATCATGCTCATGTCATCATGCCACCTTGCATTTGAGCATCAAATAAAACCCTTTTTGGTTTGGTTCTTCTCTCATATGCATTGTAAATTGTATTTGCCTCTTGATATTGTATTTGGTTCATGATATATTGTTTAAATGCCCAAGTTGAGTTGGGGGCATATCTTTTATTCAACTCCATCACCTTTCTCTGTCACCACCTTTCTTTGGCTTCATCTAATTCCACCATCCAACTAGATATGAGCATTGCAACTTATTTGGTTTTACCTCTAGCTCATGTGGGTTGGGATGGATCCATTCTATCTCCACATGCTCTCATATATGCACCATAGTGTTTCCACATTATTGGTTTATGAGAGTCACATGGCCATGCATGCCTTGTGAGTGGAACCTTTCCCTAGCTTCCATCTGGATTGTTTTGGGGTTATTATCATGTGGGGATATTTTTGGGAATATTGAACATCTAGTGGAATATACACACTAGCAAGTCCCAATTATAATCAAATATGGTCCTCTCCATCTACTCCACATGGGGCATCCTTTTAATTTCTTTTGCTTGGGCTATACTCCACATTTTTGGGGATGCATGAGAATAATGCCATGTTTATTATTTTGTTTTCACAAGGATGATACATGTCATTTATTATCTTGCATGGGCCATGCAAGAACCACCACATCTAAGTCATTTGGATTTTATTGAAATTCTTTGAGTGGATCATCCTCTATCTCTCCCCTCCTCCTTTTGCTTGATCTTGTTGATCTTGCTTTTAACCCTACCCTAAACCCCTCTCTCCTTTTTCTATCTCTAAACCCTAAGCACCCTACC
>OU342733.1:336952331-337188921 GCA_910589765.1 Avena atlantica
GCAGGGGTTGTATCAAGAGAACCAGGAGCACTACCCAGATCCGTCCCTTGCTTCAACTGAGATACCAGGCAAGCAATTCCACATGCTTGCATACATACAGTACCTACTGCCCTATCTTATTCTTGCATCATTGAGTCGCGATTGCATTAAATTGAATCCCAAGTATGCATAGCCTTTACTTTTAAAACCCCACCAAGCTTGTTCCCCCATCCCATGAGCCATTACTATAGGAGTTGTTTGAGCCATGCGAGTCGTAGAACAGCATGTGTAGGGTATGTGAGCGTCTGTTGGATAATGAGGTACCTAAACAACTTAACCTGAGTAGTTCTGGGATAACTAAAGAAAGTGGCACCGGTGAGCAACATCTGTTATTTGGTTTTTCCTGCTCACTTGTGTCCCGTAAGACCCCGAGTACTTGATTCCTGTTCCTTGATTTATCGCGCTATCCACATCCGGGAGGTATATGGGACCCCCCTGAGCCAGAGCTTGATTCCGTCTTATTTCCTGGGGCCACAAACTAGTTTGAGGTTTTATTTACGATCCTGTACTTATGCCATGTTTTACTGCTTTATTTACGATTGTGCGATGAGCACACTGTACTGTTTAGGAATGGTGACCCGTTTACGCGGTATCGACAGTCCCCGTTTGGGGATCTGCTGTCGTTTACCGCCGGCCCCACAAACCTTGAAGTCCGTCTCGAAGCTTGCTTACTCCGTTGCGGGTGTACTCCAAGGGGTGGCCCCCTGAAATATTTCTGAATTCTGTGATTGTTCAGTCGTGAAAGCCTCGTTGGGTTTTGATTTGGTTTTTCCGAGGTTGATCGAGTGTGTGTTGCTATTGGTGCACCCCGGCCGGGTAAAACTTTCTGAAAGCCGTGTCCGCGGATATGGACGACTTGGAGCACAGTTTCTCGATCATAGACAAGCATAACTAAAGTACCGCCTTAATTTGACTAAGTAACTTGACTAGTAAATAGTGCAACACTCACGGAATGGTCAATAAAATTGCCAACGGATGGGAGGTTGTTCGTCCGCTTCCTTGTTGGTAAGCAGGGAGGAGGATGGATCGGATGAGATTACCATTATAACTGTTGTTCTTAATTCACGGACATCCGTCTATCATTGGTTAGGCGGATGGTTAGCGTTTATCTGTAGAACTGCTAGGGTTTATTTTTCGCTGCAATTGCGTCACCCCAGGTTGTGTCCCCTTTAGAGGCATTAAGACTTGCTGAGTACCCTTAGGGTCTCACACGATAAATTATTGGTTCAGATGGACAGGTACCCCCGCAGGACGGATACTGGGTGGAAGAAGCCGAAGATGTGGGCAACGATCGTTCGGTGTAGAGATTCCGGGATCGGGGATCCGTGAGACCTGTAGTTGGGATGTGCTTATTTCTATGGCATCTTATGCCGATTTGCTTCTTATCCGTACTCGGATTTTGTTTGCCGCTTCCGCATGATACTCTGATGTGTGTTGTATGAGGAAGTATCCTAAAATATAGATCTATCTAGGTCATTTGAATCTTGCCGTATGGCGTTGCTATATTTCCTTTCTTTCTAGATGGTATGGCTCTGATGTACTCTTGTATGGTGGCTTGCGTACATACCCACTTGTGTACGTAGTTGATCCCTTCGCCTGCCGACTACGCCGCCCGTACAGGTCCCGTTGAGAGGGTAGTGGTTGGAACGTCTGAAAGGACTACCAGTGAGTGGCTTTTGGGGCCCCACCGTACTATTTCAACCACTACCACTCATCCAGGCTTGTATCTAGGAGCATAGTTCACCGAGGTAGTTACAATCCATATACATGGGCCTTGTGTAAGCACTCAACATAAACCAACCTTTCCATTCCACCCAGGTGATTAATTAACATGTTGTTTTATTAATCAAAAACATAGTCATAGACTTTGCATAATATCATAACATGAATAGTCCACCCTTGCATTCTACTAGCTAGGCTAAGCATACTAGCATAACATGTCTCTTAACATAAGGAAAAACCACTAAGACAATATCTATAGGATTTACCATAGCATAGCATATACTTAGAAAAATCATCATGCAAATCCTACTCAAAATATCACTAGTGCATAGATAAATTAATAGGACAAAAAGATGAAGCATCACTTGCCTTGTTAGTTGGGGGAATAGGAACAATCCTCACAATCACACTCTCCACAATCACCAAAATCTACACATAAAATCATACCACAATATTCACATTCAATATACAAATAAAAATATATATGAATGCATGCAAATGCAATGGAATGATTTGTCACACTTTTCAAAACAAACTTTTCAGTAATGAACACAAAGCATACTTTTTAAGTTCTAAATAAACCAAAAATTACTTTAAAATAATTTTCTAAACAATTTATATAGTCAAATTAAGCCTACAAATGTTTCTGCATAAAATTCTAATTTTACATAAGCAAATGGCCAAACCAAGGCCATAGATGCAAAGATATCATTTTTCTGAATCCATTGATATATAATTTGTAATTTTTGGATAAACAGATCAAAAGTTATTGAATTTACAAGTTTGAATAACTAATAGATCAAAATTCAGATTTTAAATCTAAACCAGGGACACGCAGCCGCGTTTGATTGGCGCGTACCGGTTCACGCTAGATCACGCTTCTGCACCGTTAGATCTAAAGTGAATCCAGCGGCTCAGATCTACTCGCACCCCTTCGTGCTAGATCTAATCGCATCCATCAAATACAGATCCAACGGACCAGATCTGTTCGACCATACGTGGGCGGTGTAAGTGGCTCTGCCGGCGGCGTCACTGGAGGCGATGCACCGGCGAGGCTAGATGGGTAGGGGGTGGTGCTAGTGCTTACCGAGACCGCGGGGACGTGGGGATGCTCAACGTGTACTTGGCTTGGGGAGGGGCGCACGGACACGGGCTCAGATGCTCGCCGGAGTTTGTCCTGGCGTCCGGTGCTCACTACCAGAGACGAAGGCGACGACCTAGGGTGAGATAAGGCAAACGAAGGGCATTAGAAGTTGTGCAAAGTCACAGCGAACTGATACGTCCAATTTGCATCACCATTCTATATCATAATTTGCCTCTATTCATTGATATATGTCTTATTATGAGGTGTTACTTATGTATTTTCATCTGTTTATGCATGTTGGATGATTCTTGGAGGATGAACTGCTGGAGTCTGGATTCTGATGGAAAAGGAGGTGTTTTGATGCAATTTTGCGAAGATCAGAAAAATACCAGAAAAATATGGGAAAATTATATTTTTCCAGAAGACAGAGGAAGCCAGAAGGGGAGGCGAAGAAGGGCTACAGGGGGCCCACACCCCCTAGGCGCAGGTCCCCCTGGGCCACGCCTAGGGGAGGTGTGGCCCACCTGCTCAGCTCCCGACTCTGCCCTCTCGCCTATATCTTTCCTACGGAACCCTAACACCAGGGGAGCGACCACAGATAGATTTCTGCCACCTCTGCGGGGCGGAAAACACCGAGAGAGAAAGATCTCTCTTGCAGACAATTTTTTGCCGAGGAAATTTCTTCCCGGAGAGGGGAGATCATCACCATCAACACAATCGTCAAGCTAGGCTTCATCGGGATCATCATCATCATCCACACCATCATCTCCACCAGCACCATCATCACCACTCCATCCCACTGTAACAATCGCGTTGGATACTTGCTTAGTTCATTAGGGGAAACTTTCCCGTTGTTAATTACTATTGTAGTTGATGCTTGTGAGTGGAACCATTCGATTAATGTTTATGTTCAGATTGTTATCCATTACCATATCATCTCTGATCTTGATCCATATGATGTCTCGTGAGTAGTTTGTTTAGTTCTTGAGGACATGGGAGAATTCATGTTGTTAGTAGTGGATTTGTGTTGAGTTATTATTCAATGGTTTAGTATTTAAGTTGTGGTGCTATTCTTCTATTGGTGTCATGTGAACATCGACTACATGATACTTCACCATTTATGGGCCTAGGGGAATGCATTGTGCATTTGGCTACTAATTGTGGGGTTGCCAGAGTGACAGAAACCTGAACCCCCGTTGGGACACCTTTGCACAAGGGAGCGTAGGATCTCAGAGTTTAAGGCTATGGTTAGATTTATATCTTAATTACTTTCCTGTAGTTGCGGATGCTTGCAGGGGGTTTAATCACAAGTATGTATTAGTCCAAGTAAGGTGGGTATGTTAGCACAGGTTCACCCACACAACACTTACAACACCAAAGAAGGGTACTCAGCTATTTGAAGCGAAAGCACTTGACAGAATTCCCATGTGTCCTCGAGAACGTTTGGTCCTTATAAGTATTTCCACGGGCTTGTCCTTTGCTAAGAAAGGATTGGGCCATTTGCACATTGTCTTTGTTACTTCCACTTTGTTTTGTTGCTTTATCAGAAAACCCCTAAAAATCCATTTGCTAAGTATTTACAGAGAGTTCTTGCTCCATACCACTAGTCAACACCTTCTGCTCCTCGTTGGGATCAACACTCCTATTTATCGAAAGTACTATGTTACACCCCCTATACTTGTGGGTCATCAAGACTATTTTCTGTCGCCGTTGCCGGGGAGTGAAGCGCTATTGAAGAGTGGAACTGGTAAAAGGGAAACTTCTACTGTGAGTATTGCTTTTTGTTTATGTTTATTGCTTTGTTTCCAATATGGATAACCCACTTGGTTTTATGTTTGGGAAAACTACTACCACTGTTAGGGTAGTAGATGAACCACCACCTGTTGAGATAGATCCTTTTAAGATACCTACAAGTATTATTGATCGTGTTATGGATAATTATTATTTAGGGGATGGAACTGTCCATCCTGGTGATCATTTGCTTTTTATCCATGAATTATGCGAGTTGTTTAAGTGTGCACGTATCACAACTGAACAAGTGAAGAATAAGTTACTCTCCATATCCTTGAAAGGGAGAGCTGAAGAATGGTATAAGCTGCTGAAGAATGGACAATCCATGGAATGGGAGAAGATGACATCTCTCTTTTACTCTAAATTTTATCCTCCCAGTGAGATTCATAAGGATAGAAATCTGATATATAACTTTTGGCCTCGTGATGGAGAGAGTACAGCTCAAGCTTGGGGGAGATTGAAGTTACTAATGCTTAAATGTCCTATTCATGAACTACCTAACAATATTATTATCAATAACTTTTATGCTAGGCTTTCTCTTCATGATAAAGGTTTACTAGATGCTTCTTGTGCTGGATCATTCACACGTATGAAGGAAGAAGCGAAATGGTATCTCTTAGACCGTATTCAAGAGAACAATAAAACTTGGGAGAATGACAAAGGAAGAAAGTCAGGTATAAACTATGATTATGAATGCATTGAATCTTTTAGGGAACTGATGACTTTCGTGATATTAGCAATGAGTTTGGTCTTGATTCCCAAAGCATTGCCAACTGTTTTAAAGCCTTTGCCTCTTAAATAGAAATTCCCAAGAAGAAGTGGAATAAGTACCATGCTCCTTATAAATATGTTGTTAGTCATGTTCCTGTTAGAAGTACTAAAGTTTATACTACTAATCATATTGTGGCTAAACCTCATGTTGAGAAAATACCTTTCCCATCTAAGGTAAAGGAGTATTTTATGATTATTAGTGCAAATAATAAAGGTACAAAGAAAATTGTGGAGCCTGATGAGCAAATGAGTGTTGAACCTGTGGTAGTTATTATGAAAGACCCTATCACTAGAAATATAGAGGATGAGCACATTGTCTTCTCTGAAGATGCTTCTAATATTATCTCTCATCCTAGTAAAGCTAGAAACACTAGTGTCCCTGTGCTTTCTGTTAAAATTGGTGATCATTGCTACTATGGTTTATGTGATATTGGTGCTAGTTCTAGTGCTATTCCTTATGAGCTTTACAGGGAAATTATGCATGAGATTGGTCCTTGTGAGCTTGAGGACATTGATGTGGTTATTCACCTTGCTAATAAGGAAACCATATGCCCTATTGGTATTGTAATAGATGTGGAGGTTATTTGTGGTAAGATTAAGTATCCTGCTGATTTTTTAGTACTTAATTCAGCAACTAGTAAAGCTTGCCCTATCATTTTTGGTAGACCTTTCTGTTGGAAGTATGCCCTAGAGGCAATAATAAAGATGTTATTATTATAATTCTTGTTCATGATAAAGTTTATATTCCATGCTAGAATTGTATTAAGCGGAAACTTTAATACTTGTGTGGTTTGTGAACAACACCGTGTCCCTAGTACGCCTCTATGGACTAGCTCATTGATCAATGATGGTTAAGGTTTCCTAACCATAGACATGAGTTGTCAATTGATAATGAGATCATATCATTGGGAGAATGATATGGTGGATAGACCCAAACAAAGCAGAGCAATTAGATCGTGTCATCGTGTTCGTCTTTGCGAAGCTTTTCCTATGTCAAATATTGTATTCCTTAGACCATGAGATAATGCAACTCCCTGGTATCGGAAGAAAGCTTTGAGGTCATCAAACGTCATCCTATGAGAGGGTGATCATAAAGGTGTCTCTCAGGTGATCGGAAAGTATCTGTTGGGTTGTATGTATCAAGATGGAATTTGTCCCTCCCAAGTCGGAGAGATATACTTCGGGCCCACTCGGTAATCGATATCAACAGCGCTTGCAAGCATGTGGTTAAGGAGTTAATCACAAAGTGATATTGGATTACGGAACGAGTAAAGTACTTGCTGTGAACGAGATTGAACTAGGTATGACGGTACCGACGATCGAATCTCGGGCAAGTAAAATATCGCGAGACGAAGGGAATATATATATGGGATTGATTGAATCCTGGCATCGTGGTTCATCCGATATGATCATCGATGAATGTGTGGGAGTCAATATGGGTGCCCAGACCCCGCTGTTGATTATTGATAGAAGATCATGTCTGCATATTCTCGAACCCGCAGGGTCACACACTTAACGTATCTCGACGCTAGGATAGATTGGATAATTGGTTTATGAATTTTTGTTCGGAGTCTCGGATGGGATCCGGGATATCACGAGAGGTTCCGGAATGGTCCGGAGAATAAGATTCATATAAGGCAGTGCAGTTTTTGGAGTTCGGAATTGTTCTGGGTTAATCGGTATTGTACCGGAAGCTTCTAGAACCTTCCGGAAGGGGACCAACGTGGCCCCACCTTCCGGGAGGGTGCATGGGCCTATGAGGGAGTGTCATGGCCGCATTGGGCCAGGGGCACAAGGCCCCATAGGGCCCAGCCGATCCTGGATAAGTTTAAACTCGTTTAAACTAGAGATAGGATTTCTAGATAAGGGAGAGTTTAAATCGTTTAAACTAGAGATAGGATTTCTAGATAAGGGAGAGTTTAAATTGTTTAAACTAGAGATAGGCTTGGAGGAGGGGCAAGGGCTGGCCGGCCCCCCTCTATATATAGAGGGGTGGTGCGCCCCCTCCCCAGACACACCTTCCTCCAAGCCCTAGCAGCCTTGCTACCTTCCTCTCTCCCTCCCGACTGTTTGTAGGCGAAGCCCTGCAGCAGAAATTCTCCACCATATACACCACGCCGTCGTGTTGTAGATCCAATCTATCTCTCCACCATACTCGCTGGTCCGAGGAAGGAGGAGACGTCGAGGTGCTGCACGTGTGCATCTCACGGAGGCACCGCCACTTGTGGTGCTAGATCGGATCGGATCGCGAGGAGGAGAAGCGAGTACGACTACATCACCCACGTTCCGACGAACGTTCCGCTGTGCGAATCTTCAAGGGTATGAAGATCTAATCCAATCTCTCTCATTGTTTGCATCTCCTAGATTAGATCTTGGCTTTCCCTCTGTTCGCTCCGTAGAAAATTTTGATTTACTATGCCGCGAAACCCTTTAGTGGTATCAGAGCTAGATCTATGCGTAGATGTGTTTCACGAGTAGAACGCAACATGGTTGTTGCGGGCGTTGATGTTTTCTGCTGCAAGCCTCTTGTTTGTGTTCTTCTTATGACGCGGGATAGTGAGATTGAAGCGGTCCAGGCCAACCTTACGCGACGTCGTTCGCGAGACCGGTTCCGCACTTGACGTGTGGCTTGTTCCACACATGCGGCTGGTGGATGTCAGTTTCTCTCACTATAGTTGTCATGGCATTAACACCGGAGTTTGGCAACCATAATATCACCGTTGTGGCTTTCCGTAGGTAAGAATCGTTCTTAGCATCTACTCCCATAAAGCCACGTAAAACATGCAACAACAAAGTAGAGGCGTCTAACTTGTTTTTGCAGGGGGTGTTTTCTGTGATATGGTATGGCCCAAGATGTGATGTGTATATTGTATGCGATGATCATGTTTTGTAATGTTTCACGACTTGCATGTCGATGAGTACACAACCGGCAGGAGCCATATGGTTGTCTTTATAATTGTGTATGACCTGCGAGTCAACTTCTTATACGCCATGTAATAGCTTTACTTTATCGCTAAGTAGTTAGCAATAGTTGTAGTTGCTATTCGTGGTGGAGGCAATCATGGTGGAGTGATGGAGATCATGCCGGAACGCACAAGATGGAGATCATTGCGCGAAGATAGGCTATACCATGTCACATAAAGTTATATGCATGTGATGTTTATCCTTTTATGTATCTTATCATGCTTAGATCGCGACGGTAGCATTATAAGATGATTCCTCACTTAAAGATCAAGATAAAAACCGTGTTCTCCCCAAGTATGCACCGTTGCGAAAGTTCGTCGTGTCCAAGCATCACGTGATGATCGGGTGCTATAGACTCTACGCTCACATACAACGGGTGCAAGCCAGTTTTTGCACACGCGGAAATACTTGGGTCTAACTTGACGAGCCTAGCATGTACAGACATGGCCTCGGAACACAAGAACCGAAAGGTTAAGCATGAGTCATATGAATGATATGATCGACACTTCGTTGTCCACCATTGAAACCACATCTCTTCTCGTGATGATCGGATTAGGTGTGGTGAATTTGGATCGTGTTCACTAAACAACTTGAGGGATGTTGAATTTAGTGGGAGTTCATCTAGTAATTTGATTAAGTTGAACTATTTATCATGAACATAGTCTAAATTGTACTTGCAAATACTGTAGATCCAATGGCCAAGTCCAACTTCAACTTCAACGTTTTTGCTGAGAAAGAAAAGCTTAGAAACAATGGGTCTAACTTCAACAACTGGTTCCACAATCTAAGAATCATTCTGTCTGGCGGACAAAAGGACTATGTCCTTGAGAAAGCGTTAGGTAACCCCCCTGCTGCAACTGCGCCGGCTGATGAGAAAGCTGTCTATCAGTCGCGCAAAGATGATTATGGTGTGATTAAGAGCACCATGTTGTTTGCTATGGAACCGGAGCTTCAAAATCGTTTTGAAACCTATCCCGGGCCCTTTGAGATTCTCGAGGAGCTGAAAACCATGTTTCAGACTCAAGCCCGTTCTGAGAGATATGAGATCTCTGAGAAGTTCTTTAACTGCAAGATGGAGGAAGGGAGTTCCGTTAGTGAGCACGCCATAAAGATGTCGGGCTACACTCAACGCCTTGAGCAACTGGAATGCACGATTCCAGAGGAGCTCAAGATTGACAGGGTTCTGCAATCACTCCCTCCCAGCTACAAAAGTTTTGTAGTGACTCATAATCAGATTGGTTCCACTGATACGATCACCGAGCTCTTCGCAAAGCTGAAGGCTGCAGAAGTGGACATCAAGAAGGATAATCATGTGTTGATGGTCAACAAGCCCTCCTTTAATAAAGGTAAGGGAGCAAAGAAGCCCTTCAAGAAGGGCGGCAGCAAGCGCAATGCCCCTGCTGAGAAGAAGCTCAGGTCTGGTCCCAAGCCGGACACTGAGTGCTTCTATTGCAAGGACAAGGGTCACTGGAAGCGCAACTGTCCGAAGTACTTAGCGGACAAGAAGGCTGGCACCATCAAAGGTATATTTGATATACATGTTATTGATGTTTTCCTTACTAGCCCTCGTTGTAGTGCCTGGGTATTTGATACCGGTTCAGTTGCTAATATTTGTAACTCGAAACAGGAGCTACGGAATAGAAGGCGGCTTGCGAGGGATGAGGTGACGATGCGCGTTGGCAACGGATCAAGAGTTGATGTGATGGCCATCGGCACGCTCTCCTTAGTTTTACCTTCGGGATTAGTTTTAAACCTTAATAAATGTTATTATGTGCCTGCGTTGAGCATGAACATCATTTCCGGATCGTGTTTATTGCAAGACGGTTATTCATTTAAATCGGAGAATAATGGTTGTTCTATTTATATGAGTAACATCTTTTATGGTCATGCACCTCTTGTGAATGGTTTATTTCTTCTAAATCTCGAAAGGGATGAAACACACATCCATAACATTGAGGCTAAGAGATGCAAAGTAGATAGTGATAATACTACTTATTTGTGGCACTGTCGTCTAGGTCATATTGGAGTAAAGCGCATGAAGAAACTCCATTCTGATGGACTTTTGGAGTCTCTTGATTTTGAATCATTTGACACATGCGAACCATGCCTCATGGGCAAGATGATCAAAACCCCGTTCTCCGGTATGATGGAGCGAGCAACGGACTTGTTGGAAATCATACAAACCGATGTATGCGGACCGATGAGTGTTTCGACGCGCGGTGGATATCGCTATTTCCTCACTTTTACCGATGACTTAAGTAGATATGGGTATATCTATTTAATGAAACATAAATCTGAAACGTTTGAAAAGTTCAAAGAATTTCAGAATGAAGTGGAGAACCATCGTAACAGAAAGATTAAGTTTCTACGATCCGATCGTGGGGGCGAATATTTGAGTTATGATTTTCTCACGCATCTTAAAGCAAGCGGAATTGTTTCGCAACTCACGCCACCCGGAACACCACAGCGCAATGGTGTGTCTGAACGCCGGAATCGAACCCTATTAGATATGGTCCGATCGATGATGTCTCTTACTGATTTTCCGTTATCATTTTGGGGTTATGCATTAGAAACCGCTGCATTCACTTTAAATAGGGCTCCATCTAAATCCGTTGAGACGACACCGTATGAACTGTGGTTTGGTGCTAAACCTAAGTTGTCGTTTCTTAAAGTTTGGGGATGCGAAGCTTACGTCAAGAAGTTGATGCCGGACAAGCTCGAACCCAAAGCGGAGAAATGCGTCTTCATAGGATACCCTAAGTAAACTATTGGGTATACCTTCTATCACAGAACCGAAGGCAAAGTGTTTGTCGCAAAGAACGGTTCCTTTCTTGAGAAGGAGTTTCTCTCGAAAGAAGTGAGTGGGAGGAAAGTAGAGCTAGACGAGGTTATTGAACCTTCTCTTGAATTGGAGAGTAGCGCAGCACCTGAAATTGTTCCAGTGCCGCCTGCACCAACAATAGAGGAAGCTAATGACAAGGATCATGAAGCTTCGGACGATGCTGCTACTGAACGTCGCAGGTCGAAAAGGTCGCGTGCCCCTCCTGAGTGGTACGGCGACCCTGTCTTGACTGTCTTGTTGGTAGAAGACAGTGAACCTACGAACTATGAGGAAGCGATGATGAGCCCAGACTCTGAGAAATGGCTGGAAGCCATGAAATCCGAATTGGGATCCATGAGCGAAAACCAAGTATGGACTTTGGTGGATACTCCTAGCGACCGAAAGGCCGTTGAGTGCAAATGGATATTCAAGAAGAAAACGAACGCGGATGGTAATGTTACCGTCTATAAAGCACGACTTGTCGCAAAAGGTTTTCGACAAGTTCAAGGTGTTGACTACGATGAGACTTTCTCTCCCGTAGCGATGTTTAAGTCCATTCGGATTTTATTAGCAATTGTTGCGTTTCATGATTATGAAATATGGCAGATGGATGTCAAGACTGCTTTCCTCAATGGAAACATTGATGAAGAGTTGTATATGATGCAACCCGAGGGTTTTGTCGATCCTAAGGATGCTAGTAAAGTATGCAAACTTCAGCGTTCCATTTATGGACTGAAGCAAGCATCTCGGAGTTGGAACCTTCGTTTTGATCAAGTGATCAAGAGCTTTGGATTTGTTCCAAATTGCTACGAAGCTTGCATCTACAAGAAAGTGAGTGGGAGCTCGGTGACGTTTCTGGTACTGTATGTGGATGACATATTGATTATCGGAAATGACATCAACATGCTTAACGATGTGAAGAGTTATTTGAACAAGTGTTTTTCAATGAAAGACCTAGGTGAAGCTGCTTATATATTGGGCATCAAGATCTATAGAGATAGACAAAGACGCCTGATAGCTTTAAGCCAGAGTACATACCTAGACAAAGTTCTGAAAAGGTTCAGAATGGATAAGGCAAAGAAAGGTTCAGTGCCTATGTTGTCAGGTAAGATATTGAGCAAGGATCAGTGTCCAGCTACGGTAAATGATAGGGAAGCTATGAGCAAAGTGCCTTATGCCTCGGCCATAGGTTCCATCATGTATGCCATGCTGTGTACTAGACCGGATGTGTCCAATGCTCTTAGTTTGACGAGCAGATATCAAAGTGATCCAGGAGTGGAACACTGGACAGCCGTGAAGAACATCCTAAAGTACCTAAATAGAACTAAAGAAATGTTCTTAGTCTATGGGAGTGATGAACAGCTTGTCGTAAAAGGTTACGTCGATGCTAGTTTCGACGCCGACAAGGATGATTCTAAATCTCAGACAGGATACGTTTATATTTTGAATGGAGGAGCTGTGAGCTCGAGAAGCTGCAAGCAAAGTGTGATCGCGGGATCTATAGTAGAAGCGGAATACATGGCTGCTGCAGAAGCGTCAAGTGAAGGAGTTTGGATCAGAAACTTCATCACTGAGCTTGGCGTGGTTCCAAGTGCATTGGACCCACTGGAGATATTGTGTGACAACACTGGCGCCATAGCACTCGCTAAGGAACCAAGATATCATCCAAAGACCAAGCATATCAACCGCAAGTTTCATATAATCCGAGATTATATAGCAGATGGAGATCTGAAGATTAGCAAAGTACATACGGATCTGAATGTCGCAGATCCATTGACTAAACCTCTTCCACGTGTAAAACATGATCAACACCTCAGTGCCATGGGTGTGAGATTGTTGCCAAATGTAAACTAGATTATTGACTCTAGTGCAAGTGGGAGACTGTTGGAATTATGCCCTAGAGGCAATAATAAAGATGTTATTATTATAATTCTTGTTCATGATAAAGTTTATATTCCATGCTAGAATTGTATTAAGCGGAAACTTTAATACTTGTGTGGTTTGTGAACAACACCGTGTCCCTAGTACGCCTCTATGGACTAGCTCATTGATCAATGATGGTTAAGGTTTCCTAACCATAGACATGAGTTGTCAATTGATAATGAGATCATATCATTGGGAGAATGATATGGTGGATAGACCCAAACAAAGCAGAGCAATTAGATCGTGTCATCGTGTTCGTCTTTGCGAAGCTTTTCCTATGTCAAATATTGTATTCCTTAGACCATGAGATAATGCAACTCCCTGGTATCGGAAGAAAGCTTTGAGGTCATCAAACGTCATCCTATGAGAGGGTGATCATAAAGGTGTCTCTCAGGTGATCGGAAAGTATCTGTTGGGTTGTATGTATCGAGATGGAATTTGTCCCTCCCAAGTCGGAGAGATATACTTTGGGCCCACTCGGTAATCGATATCAACACCGCTTGCAAGCATGTGGTTAAGGAGTTAATCACAAAGTGATATCGGATTACGGAACGAGTAAAGTACTTGCTGTGAACGAGATTGAACTAGGTATGACGGTACCGACGATCGAATCTCGGGCAAGTAAAATATCGCGAGACGAAGGGAATATATATATGGGATTGATTGAATCCTGGCATCGTGGTTCATCCGATATGATCATCGATGAATGTGTGGGAGTCAATATGGGTGCCCAGACCCCGCTGTTGATTATTGATAGAAGATCATGTCTGCATATTCTCGAACCCGCAGGGTCACACACTTAACGTATCTCGACGCTAGGATAGATTGGATAATTGGTTTATGAATTTTTGTTCGGAGTCTCGGATGGGATCCGGGATATCACGAGAGGTTCCGGAATGGTCCGGAGAATAAGATTCATATAAGGCAGTGCAGTTTTTGGAGTTCGGAATTGTTCCGGGTTAATCGGTATTGTACCGGAAGCTTCTAGAACCTTCCGGAAGGGGACCAACGTGGCCCCACCTTCCGGGAGGGTGCATGGGCCTATGAGGGAGTGTCCTGGCCGCATTGGGCCAGGGGCACAAGGCCCCATAGGGCCCAGCCGATCCTGGATAAGTTTAAACTCGTTTAAACTAGAGATAGGATTTCTAGATAAGGGAGAGTTCAAATCTTTTAAACTAGAGATAGGATTTCTAGATAAGGGAGAGTTTAAATTGTTTAACTAGAGATAGGCTTGGAGGAGGGGCAAGGGCTGGCCTCCCCCCTCTATATATAGAGGGGTGGTGCGCCCCCTCCCCAGACACACCTTCCTCCAAGCCCTAGCAGCCTTGCTACCTTCCTCGCTCCCTCCCGACTGTTTGTAGGCGAAGCCCTGCAGCAGAAATTCTCCACCATATACACCACGCCGTCGTGTTGTAGATCCAATCTATCTCTCCACCATACTCGCTGGTCCGAGGAAGGAGGAGACGTCGAGGTGCTGCACGTGTGCATCTCACGGAGGCACCGCCACTTGTGGTGCTAGATCGGATCGGATCGTGAGGAGGAGAAGCGAGTACGACTACATCACCCACGTTCCGACGAACGTTCCGCTGTGCGAATCTTCAAGGGTATGAAGATCTAATCCAATCTCTCTCGTTGTTTGCATCTCCTAGATTAGATCTTGGCTTTCCCTCTGTTCGCTCCGTAGAAAATTTTGATTTACTATGCCGCGAAACCCTTTACTTTCTTGAACACTTATGGAGCTATTATAGATTGTAAGAAGGAGAAAGTTTTAACTAAGTTTGATGGAGATTCTTATGAGTTTAACTTTTCCAAATTTGCTAAAGCTCCTTGTGAAAATAGCTTGCCTAATAAAGATTTCAGGATGGAACAACTTGCTTCTATTGATCCAGTTTATGACCTTGGACCTCGTTTTGATGACTGTAAGTACGCTCATTCTGATGATAAAGTTGTTGCCAATGATAGTTATATTGTCAACTTTATTCAAAGTGCTACTGAAAGTTATTATGAGATAGGAAAACATGGTTTTATGCATCTCAATAATGTTAAGTTTCCCCGTTTTATGTTGAAAGCTTTGAAGTTGCATCTGTTTTGTCTTCCTATGCTAGTGGATTTTTGTTTCAACAATTCGTTTTCTCATGATACCCCCATGCATAGGAAGTGGGTTAGACTCAAATGTGTTGGTTATTTTCATCTTGATGCTCTCTTTCACTTCAAATATTTATCTCCTATGTGAGCATCTTTGAAAGTTTCAAGCCTAACATAAAGGCATTAAATAAAAGTACTTGTTAGGAGATAACCCAAGAGTTTTGTCGAGTCTTGGAAGTTATTACCTCATTAATAATCACTCCTTATCCTTTTTTCGGTTTTTGTGTCAAGTTCAACTGCTTTTGTGAAGTAGAGGAGTTGTGAAAAGTGGCTGTCCTGGGACAGATTTTTGTGCTGCATTGTAAACATTCGTGAGGAAGCTCAGTACTTCAGATGGAGCTGTATTTTTCTGTGTTTGTTCTCCAAGTTGTTACCCAACTTTCATTAGTTTTTCACTTTTTGATTTTAGCAACAGAAGGTTTTCTAAAAAATCAATCTTTACCTACTGGTCTGTTTTAACAGATTTCTACCATCATTTGCATTTGCCTCTTGCAGAGCCTTTGCTTTGATGGATTTCAGTTCAAGTGTGCACCTAAAGGTTTATTGTTTTTTATTACACTAATGTTGCCATTAAAGTTTGTGTTTTGCCTTGTGAAGAAAGTAATTTCCAGGAGAAGGAGGGAAGGAGTCTGCAGAGTCCGACTTTGAATAGGTAAAAGTGGTGAAAATAGAAGGTTCGTGAAATCCCTATATTTTTATATTTTTGATGTTTTTAATACATACGGAAGATTACGGACGGAACAGAGGGGAAAATGGAGGCCGGGGTGGCCAAACCCATCCCAGGCGTGGGCCCCAGCTGGCCGCGCCTGGAGGGGGCGTGAGCCCCCCGAGCTCCGTCTCCGTCTCGTTTTCGTACCAGTACTTTCCTTATGCATTGAAACTTAGTAATATATAACCCCCGGATCCCCTGAGGTTCGTGCATCGTGTTCTCCTCGTGTTTTCGTTTTAATCTGTTTCTGTCAGGAAATCTTCTCAAGTTTAGAGCACCATGGCCTCCGCCAACGACAAAGGCAAGAAGCCCGAGGAAGATGATCCTCAAAACCCCAAGGAGGAGGATATTTTGGTAGGATATGAGGAGACATGGAGGAGGAAAAGCATCTGGACACCCGCGTACCGTCGCAGGCACTGGAGTGGTGGCAAAACCTACCAAGCTTAGGAGGACAACACGAATGTCTATAGGAGGGAGAACTCCGTGTCATATCCTCGCTCCACGGACACTTCCTCCTCGTACCACTCGTTCTAACCATGCAGGCAAGGACCACGCTAAGGAAGAAGTGTGGATAAAGAATAACAAGGACTGGAATTCTAGTCCCGGCATGATCATGAACCGCATTGAGCAGAATTCGGAGTTGATTCATACTCTGGCCTTTGAGATTGAGGATTTGAAGAAACTTATTGAAGAGCTTATCAAGAGAACACCATCACCACCGAAGGAGTAATTCGTCATCAGGTTTGGTATCCCTTTGGCTTGTTCCAAACTTGGGGGGAGTGCCGCGGTATCACCATCACCATCTTTTATCTTTTACCTTTTTAGTGGATTCATATCTTTGGTAGAGAGGCTATCTTATAGTTTGGTTTGCATGTGGAAGTATCTCTCCTTTAGTTGGTTATGTATGTATCCCTTGGTGTGAGTGCCTTTATGGAATATTAATGAGAAGTCTCATCTTTTACTTTTTGCACTTCTTATTTTAGTTTGCAATCTCTATTATATGATGGATCTTGTTGATCAGTATTGGCATCACTTTGGGAGCATCAAGTAAATCTAAATTGGTTTTGGTAAACCGAGCTCTGGTCAATAGCAACACCTTTTGAGGTTTGAAAGGAAAAGAAAAAGCTTACAGGTATTTTGTGTCATTTATTTTATTTCTTCTTGGCTCATAAGCTTAGTATTCTTTATTTAAGATCTTTTGTGCCTTCAAGGAAGATTGCATGTTTGGCTTTATCACTTGTATGTTTGCTTGTTTCTTTCAACTCTCTTGCTTGCTATCCAGCCTTGCTAGCCAAAAACCTGTTTTCAGAAGGCATACTTCTCATGTTTCCAATCCCTTTGAACCAAAACCTATGCCATTTGTGTCCACCATATCTACCTACTAGCATTATTGCTATTCCAAGCAAATTCTCAAGCTTCATCTATCTTTCGAATTAAAAAGTATTTTGTTATGTGAAAACTAGTTAGTAAAGCTCTCACAAACTTGATGGCACACATTATTTCCTTGCCCCTAATAGACTTGAACCATTGTGTCATCGAAGTTGTATATGCTTGCATCTATACGTTGGAATTAGTAGAATCATGCTGTCATGAGGAACGCTTTCAACATTGCACCTGTACTTTGTACTCAGTTGATATCATGCTCTTTTGTTTGTGGATGTCACCGGTGTGAAATAAAAAGGGAGCTTGTAAGTCCATGGAGTTTTTATTGTGTGTTAGAGAAACGCCTGGGCCGCTAGCCTAAGCCATGCCTAATCATGGTTGAAACTTGCAGCATCACCATAGTGAGCTATCTATGAAACATCCTCAATAAAAAGCTATGCATATAGTAAATAAAAAGATCACTGAGATGCTCACTGTCTGCTTGCCTTGTCATTTTGGTTATGGGAAAGCTCCTGTACCATGTGCAAGGGGTACCCCATTGGCGGTTCTCTATGATACGCATGTACATACAATCACAAGAACTTACCGGTAACTGAAGTTGAGTAGCATGAGGAGTGGCCCTCATATTCAAGGGACATGAGATTGCCAACTTATATTTCGTCAAGCATATACTCCATCCTTGTTCACTTTAACATTAACCATCTCAATATGCCTATGATAGGGGCAATGAGGGCTCAAAGCTAGTAAGTACCATAATCTTTTGGAAGCTCTTTATGACTTGTAATCCCTGATTCCCTCTATGTCGGGACCTTTCTCCTACTTCCAAGTTGAGTCAGTAAACCTACTTCCTCTCTATCTCCAACAAGCATTTGAGTTGTGTTTCAAGCATTCATATGGTGACTTATTCAATCATGTTCTTTATCTTCCTTGTTTGCACAAAACTCTTATCTATTGAGTATTACTTTGAAAGCCTTCATTGTGAAAAACCTTTTTGAGCAAAGAGTGCTCCTTTTTTGAAAACTTCTACAAAAGGCTTTTTGAGAAATTTTTAGCCAGCTGTTCTCTGACCAAGAACGAAGTTTGCCAATTCCAATTATGATTTATCTTTATGCATCTCTATTGTGACTCATGTACTTATTGCAAGCTAAGTCATATAATGGGGAGTTGCTTTCTTCTATGAGCTATGTAATGGTAAGTGTGATGCTTCTTGTCCATATTATTTTATCGACACTTCACTCCATAAACATGTGGGCATGTTTACTGAGCTCAGTTTTCGCTTGGGGACAAGCGAAGGTCTAAGCTTGGGGGAGTTGATACGTCCAATTTGCATCACCATTCTATATCATAATTTGCCTCTATTCATTGATATATGTATTATTATGAGGTGTTACTTATGTCTTTTCATCTGTTTATGCATGTTGGATGATTCTTGGAGGATGAACTGCCGGAGTCTGGATTCTGATGGAAAAGGAGGTGTTTTGATGCAATTTCGCAAAGATCAGAAAAATACCAGAAAAATATGGGAAAATTATATTTTTCTAGAAGACAGAGGAAGCCAGAAGGGGAGGCGAAGAAGGGCCACAGGGGGCCCACACCCCCTAGGCGCGGGTCCCCCACGGGGAGCCTAGGGCAGGTGTGGCCCACCTGCTCGGCTCCCGACTCCACCCTCTCGCCTATATATTCCCTACGGAACCCTAACACCAGGGGAGCGACCACAGATAGATTTCCGCCGCCTCTGCGGGGCGGAAAACACCGAGAGAGAAAGATCTCTCCGGCAGACAGATTTTTGTAGGGGAAATTCCTTCCTGGAGAGGGGAGATTGTCTCCATCAACACCATCGTCAAGCTAGGCTTCATTGGGATCATCATCATCCACACCACCATCTCCACCAGCACCATCATCACCATGATGTCTATGCACTTCTATTCTTGTAGACAGTTGTTGGGCCTCCAAGTGCAGAGGTTTGTAGAACAACAACAAGTTTCCCTTAAGTGGATTACCCAAGGTTTATCGAACTCGGGGAGGAAGTGGTCAAAGGTATTCCCTCTCAAGCAACCCTTCAATCAAGATACAAGAAGTCTCTTGTGTCCCCAACACACCCAATATAGGTGCACTAGTTCGGCGAAGAGATAGTGAAATACAAGTGGTAACGGTGCCAGAAAAGAGCTTCCGACTTGTTGTTGACGTGGGGTAAAAACTAAAGCAAGCAAACATGCAACAAATCTAGAAGCAAACGGTGTTTCAATGTTTAGGAACAAGGCCTAGGCATCATACTTTCACTAGTGAACACTCTCTCATATAAATATCCTCTCTTCATGATACTACTCTTAACTACTCTCCGGTTGGACACTCTAATCCATGGTAGGGCAATAACAACACACCTCAAAGTCTGCGTTCCCCAATCTAGATAACCCCACACTGTCACCTTGAGCGCTAGATGGTTCCAACAAACACCACAATTTCATAGAGACATCCAACTCCAAATATAACTCATAACAAATATTCAATCTAGCCAAAGTGCCACACACGGTATGCCCGCTGTCACTTTCACACATGTGGGGAAAAGCATAGATCTATTAAAGCACAAAGAGTATTTATGTAGACTCAAGCCTAAGTGCCACCATGGCGTGCACGTTGTCACTTTCACACACATGGGGAGAGCAGAGATCTAATGAAGCCTTGAGTAGCAAGGTAGATCTACTTGATTACAAAGCTCATGACCACAAGATCATGCATAGAGAGAGAGAGATGAACACATAGCTAACGGTAGAGCCCTTAGACCTGAGGAAGAACTACTCCCTCCTCATCATGTGAATCAGCAACAGTGATGGAGATGGTGGTGGAGATCGATGGAGATGGCTCCGGGGGCACTTCCCCGTCCCGGCAGGGTGCCGGAACAGAGAATTTTTGTCCCCCGAATCTCCCCTTCGATGGAGGCGGTGCTATAGAGGTTTTTCTGGAAGTATGATGGATTATTTAGGGTTTCTGAGTCGGGGGCTTCTTATAGGCGAAGGAGGCAAGGTCGGTGGAGGTCCCGGGGGCCCACACCCCCTATGGGCGCGGCCTAGGGTGGGCCCGCGCCCACCTAGGGTGTGGCCACCCTGGTTTCCTCCTCCGTCTCGTCTTCGATTTTCTGTATCGCTCCTGGGAAAATATGAACTTTGGCTTTTGTCCCGTCCAATTCCGAGAATATTCATTTTTTAGCTTTCTGAAACCAAAAACAGCAGAAAGCAGGCAACTGGCACTGTGGCATCTTGTCAATAGGTTAGTTCTAGAAAGTTTATAAAAATACCTCAAAGTGTAGACAAAAAAGCAAAGTAGATACTAAACAAGCATGGAACATCAGAAATTATAGATACGTTTCCGACGTATCACACCACTCCATCCCACTGTAACAATTGTGTTGGATACTTGCTTAGTTCATTAGGGAAAACTTTCCCGGTGTTAATTACTATTGTAGTTGATGCTTGTGAGTGGAACCATTGGATTATTGTTTATGTTCAGATTGTTATCCATTACCATATCGTCTCTGATCTTAATCCATATGATGTCTTGTGAGTAGTTCGTTTAGCTCTTGAGGACATGGGAGAAGTCATGTTGTTAGTAGTGGATTTGTGTTGAGTTATTATTCAATGGTTTAGTATTTAAGTTGTGGTGATATTCTTCTAGTGGTGTCATGTGAACGTCGACTACATGATACTTCACCATTTATGGGCCTAGGGGAATGCATTGTGTATTTGGCTACTAATCGTGGGGTTGCCAAAGTGACAGAAACCTGAACCCCCATTGGGACACCTTTGCACAAGGGAGTGTAGGATCTCAGAGTTTAAGGCTATGGTTAGATTTATATCTTAATTACTTTCCTGTAGCTGTCGATGCTTGCATGGGGTTTAATCACAAGTATGTATTAGTCCAAGTAAGGTCGGTATGTTAGCACAGGTTCACCCACACAACACTTACAACGCCAAAGAAGGGTACTTAGCTATTTGAAGCGAAAGCACTTGACAGAATTCTCATGTGTCGTCAAGAACGTTTGGTCCTTATAAGTATTTCACCGACTTGTCCTTTGCTAAGAAAGGATTGGGCCATTTGCTTGTTGTCTTTGTTACTTGCACTTTGTTTTTTTGCTTTATCAGAAAACCCCTAAAAATCCGTTTGCTAAGTAATTATAGAGAGTTCCTGCTCCAAACCACTAGTCAACACCTTCTGCTCCTCGTTGGGATCGACGCTCCTATTTATCGAAAGTACTATGATAGAACCCCTATACTTGTGGATCATCACGAACACAGTCACATGAAGTAGAGGTCAAGGGGCGTGCGGGTTTTACCGGAATTACTCGCCGGAGTTGGACGGTGCCTCGGGTGCTTGCAGAGGTTAACGGGGACGGTGACTTGGGGCGATTTAGAATAAACCAAAGGCATGAGAAGATGCGCAAGGCGATGACAAAGCAGGTCATGTGAACCAGAAGGCAAGGCGCACTCGAAGCTTACCGGGATAGCTCGCCGGAGTAGCTCTATACTGTGGCGGTGCAAGCTGAAATTGCGAGAGCCTCGCGGCGCTTGGGGCTTGAAGTATGGGGGAAAATGGTCGCGAGGGAGTGGGGGTTAAGTAGCCGGAGCAGGGGCAGAAATCACTCAGCGAATCAATGGGATTTACACCGCGAAACAATCGACAGTGAAGGGCGGGGGTGATGACCCACAAGTGTAGGGGATCGCAACAGTCTTCGCGTGGTAGTATTACCCAATTTATTGATGCGACACAAGGGGAGCCAAAGAATACTTGCAAGCCTTAACAACTGAGTTGTCAGTTCAGATGCACCTGGAAATAGTTCTTGCTCACATAAGTTTATCAGTAGCAACAGTTTGGTAGTAGCAACAACAAAGCAACAACAGCAGTAACAGCAACAGCGAAACAAGAGCAATAGTAACAGTAGGATTCGAGTGCGGTAGGCATAGGGATGGATGGACAGGCGTTGCATGGACGAGTCTAAACATGTAACTTCAAGATCTAGGGCATTGCAGATAAATAATAACAAGCATCCAAGTACTAAACAATCCTAGGCATGTTCTCCATATATAGTCATACGTTCTCGCAATGAGAACTTGCATAACATCTTCTGTCCAGCCAGCCTGTGGCAGCGGGGCCTCTAGGGAACTACTGGAAATTAAGGTGATCCTTTTAATAGAGCATCGGAGCAAAGCATTAACACTCCGTGAACACATGTGATCCTCACACCACAGCCATCCCCTCCGGTTGTCCCAATTATTGTCACTTTGGGGACTTTGGATCCGGACAATGATATGTGTACACAACTTGCAGATAAGATCACAAACAATACTATCATAATGATTCAATAATAAGTTCAGATATGAGATCATGGCACTCGGGCCCTAGTGACAAGCATTAAGCACAACAAGTTGCAACAAAGTCAAATATCACAAGAGATACTAGGCACTATGCCCTAACAATCATATTCGATTACATGATAGAACTCATCCAATCCCTACCATCCCCAAGACTACAACGGGGGATTACTCACTCATGGATGAGGGAAACATCGGTGGTTGATGAAGATGTATTGATGATGACGATGGCGATGATCCTATCCAAATTCCCCGTCCCGCCAGGGTGCCAGAACGGAGTTTCTGGATCTGAATCTTGGTTTCTGGTGGCAGCGGCGGAGCGGAACTCTTTCTGGAAAACTATCAAACCCCCCTCAGTTTTTAGGTCGAAGGGCAACTTATAGGCACAGAGGGAGGCGAAGGAGCTGCCTGGGGTGGCCTCACCCCCTCCAGGTACGGGGTCAGGTGGGTCCGCGCCTGGGGTTGGTCTGGCCCCCCAGGCCCCCTCTCTGTCTCCCCTTCTAGCTCCGTGGATCTTCTGGTGAAATATAGTTTTTGGCATATTTTCCAGGATTTTTCCTGATTGTTGATTTTCTGCACAAAAACAAGACACCAAAGTAATTCTGCTGAAAACAGCGTCAGTATGTGTTAGTTGCATCCAAATCACATAAGTTTAGA
Organism: Avena atlantica; assembly: GCA_910589765.1. Taxonomy (NCBI): domain Eukaryota; kingdom Viridiplantae; phylum Streptophyta; class Magnoliopsida; order Poales; family Poaceae; genus Avena; species Avena atlantica. Next base: position 336,975,704 of record OU342733.1, read on the forward strand.
GGAGAAACAATAGCAAAGTGTTTGAGAAATTAGATACGTTTTCGACGTATCAACTCTTCCCAAGCTTAGCTTATTGCTTGTCCTCAAGCAATTCAGTTGAAAAATGAGTGCGATAAAAGAACTTTCACGAACACATTGCTTCATATGATGTAAATATTCTCAGCATGGGAGTAGATGCTTAGACAATTCATAATAAAGAGTATGCAACTAAGTCTACTCAATAGTCATTGCAAGCTATGAAGAAAAACCAACTCAAGAATAATAAGTAGCATGGAACATAAACGTAAGCAACATTGCAATGCTCATAATAAGGTATGCTAGAGTGGTATCTCTCTTGCCTTTGTTTGAAGAGCATAATATAAATGCCAAGGCACCTCTGAAGTTCACATGAAGACTAGAGATAAAGATATCAGAGATACAAGCATCAAAGTCATGACATAATTAACCAAGTTTTGAGACAAACACAAGAATGACAACTATGCTCTCAAGAAGGTGCTCATAGAATAGGTGGTGACTCAGCAAGGTTGTGAAAACAGTTTTGGAAAGTTTGAAAGGCTTCCAAATGCTGAAAGGAAGGTACTCATTAGCTTTGAGCTCTCATTGCCCCTATCATAAGCATCTTTATGTGGTTAAGGTGAAAGTGAGGTCCACTCTGAATTATATGCTTGACAGACCATAGACTGGAAATCCCGAGTCCCTTGAGTGGGTGGGCCACTCCGCATACTACTCAACTTTGGGTCCGCGCAAGTTCTTGTCATTGTAAGTATTTGCATATCATCGAGAACCGCCAACGGGGTACCCCTTGCATATGGTCCATGAGCTTTCCCATAACCAAAATGACAAAGCAAGCAGACAATGAGTATCTCAGCAATCTTTTTATTTACTATATGCATAGTTTTTTTATTGAGGATGCTTCATAGATGACTCACTATGGTGATGCTGCAAGTTTCCACCATGATTAGGCATGGCTTAGGCTAGCGGCCCAGGCGTTACTCTAACACAGAATACAAACTCCACGGACTCACAAGTCCCCCTTTCATTTCGCATTGTTGACATCCGCAAACAAAAGAGCAAGGTATCAACTAGATATAAATATATCTAAAAGGTGCTGAAAACATTCCCCGTGACAGCACAGTTCTGTTGACTCCCAGTATATAATTTGCAAGCATATAACTTTCATGGACTAGTCACAGTGGTTCGGTATTATTAAGTGCAAGGAATAAAGTGTGCCATCAAGTTCGTGAGAGATTTACTAACTAACTTTCTCAACACAGACAAAAATTTTACTTTGGAAGAAAACACGGCATATAGAATATGCACTGAAATAGCAAATGATGCTAATAGGTAGGTATGGTGGACACATCTGGCAATATTGGTTTTGGGGAGTTGGAAGCACAGGTAGAACTCATACTCAGTGCAAGTGAAGGCTAGCAATAGAAAGGGAGCGACAAATGAGAGAGCAATAGATGTCATAATCATGCTTGCAACAAAACAGGGCTAATTATGGCATGAAAGTGATACAAGAACTCTGAGGCAAAATAATCATCGAGGCTTATTGACTATTGATTAGTCATGTGCATGCGTGAGCATGTGCCAAGTTGATTCACATGAACAGTCAGAGGAGGATACCACAATATCATACCAAAGTATGAATAAAACAATGCAAGCAAACATTCATATGACATGCTACAAACTATTAGCAAGATGGAGCTAATCATAGACAAGCAAGAACTACTAAGCATCCATAATGACATACACCTTACACAAACACGCTAAGCATGCTCACAATGATGAGTATATGTACAAAAAATGAAACAAATAGAGTTTGTTACCAGCCTATTACCACTCATCGAGTTGTCTTAATCTTCATTATTGCTCTTCACTTGTGTGACTTGAATGATAACATGGAACCAAAATCCACTGAGGATGGCTGAACCCTGCAAAGAACTCACAAAACCAAAGAAGAACAACATTTTTTTGGTGTTTTTGTTTTTTTAGAAACAAGCAAACAAAGAAAAACAAACCAAACAAGAAGCAAACAAAACAAAGCAAAATATTTTTGTATTTTTCTTTTAAGGCAAACCAAAGCAAAAAGCAAATAAACAAACCAAGAGAAACAACGAAAATATTTTTGGTATTTTTGTGTTTTTGAGAAAAAATAAACAAGAACCAAAAATAAAGCGAAAACAATGGATATACAAAGAACTGGCCGAACATGATATATATATGAGTGTGATGTTGGTATACCTCCCCCCAAGCTTAGGCTTTTGTCCTAAGTGGGGCTCAATAGCGCGGGTAGTAACCCCAAGCTAGTGGGTCATCATAGGAATGATCATAGTCAGGCGCCTATGATGAAGAAGAAGACGATCCCCAATCAAATGAGGGCTGCTGGTATGAAGACTCTCCCAAGTTAGAGGGCTGAACCGAATTGTCTTCGGCATCCTCTTCAACATTCTCTTCTTGCTGGGAGAGTTTCCCCACATATGTGTCAACCTCCTCCTCCGTAAGCGACCATCCTTGCCTGTTATGAAAATTAAACAAAGCAGGTGCATGCAAATAAACTATTTTCTCAGTCCTACCCTTTCTCCGTCCTTGCTAGGCAAAAGACAATTCATACGGTAGACTTCTTATGTTAGCCCCCAAAGAAACAAAACCATGTTGAATCATGGATTCAATATCAAGCCTCTCTATGGGAAACCGATAATCTGAAAAGTGTGGCTCCAAACCATGGAAAGCTAGCAACCTAGAAGCAATGATACCTCCACAAATTCCACCCTTCTCACGGTTGGTGGTGAGACGGTGAGCTATCAGAGCACCCAAACTATAAGAACTATTCCTATTCAGAGCAGCTGTAATAAAAGCTAGATCAAAAGAAGACAACTTTCTAGCAGTCTTTCTAGTAAGAACACACTTCGTAATGAAATAGGCAAAGTATCTAATAGCTGGGAGCTGAATGTTCCGAATTTTACCACTTTCCTTTGAGAAGTCGAAACCTTGGCAAATCTCAGCATATAAATCCACAAGTGACTTGGGCCTCTCCTTGATCTTCTCACAAGATCCCCACTGAGGTAATCTAATTGCTGCACAGAAATCAGCAAAAGGCAGGTCAACAGAAATATTATATATTTTGTAATGGACCATGGGATTAGATATAGACCAAGTGAACCGGAAGTCCTGCACAAAAGTCATGGTTAGCTTAACATATTGGAATGGTTCACCTTCAACAAAGTGTTCCAACCCAGCATTTGTAACCATAGTTTGGAAATCTTCGAGGATCCCCGCAGTTCTCATAAATTCATGGCATGGATATATGGAAGGAAAAAATGCCTCTTCACGATGAACCTTCATTGGCTCATGCACCATCAAGTCATATTGATTTGGTGGATAAGCACTCATCTTCCTTGCTGAAATTTTTAGACAACCATCAAACCAAGTGATTTCTAAGTTGATAAATGATGAGCAACTACTATAGGAACTTGTTAGAGGACTACACATGCATCAAAATAAAGTTTCTAAGCATAGCACAAGCATGCAAGCTCAAAAAACCTGTCACCTATAGCAGAAAAATACTCAAGATACAATCTACCAATCATAAATCTAACTGGTCAAGTGGAGGAGGCACATACCAAGGAGCAATCCCTCCAAAAATCAGCACTTAAGATGGGATGAACAAGGAGATCGAAAATCCCGAGCAAGAACAGCAATAACTCGAGCTTGAGCAAGTTTTCCGGTGTTTTTCGGGAGAGAGAAAGAAGGTGGCTTTGAGGAGGCAGCCTAGAGGGGGCCAGGTGGGCCAGACCCCCCCCCCCCTAGGCGCCACCTCCTGGTAGGCCGCGCCTACCATGGGTGTGGGTCCCTGGGGTGGCCCCCTGGGTCACTTCAGGTACCTCTTTGCCCCTTTTTTCTAGGAAAAATTATTTTGAATTTTCTGGGATTTTTTGGGAAACTTTATTTTTGGCCAATTTTCAGGGTATGAAAATTGATTTTCTCGCAGAAACAGTTTTTTTTTAGAAGAAGCAAAAGCAAACCAAAAGCCAAACTACAGGAGCTCTATGAAACTCAAACATGCAAACAACTAGCAAAACTAAAACTAAAGCAAAGACTAGGAAGGATAAAAGGAAAAGAAAGAAAGAATAACCACCGTGAAAACATTATTTTGTTCATTAAAATCCTTTTGTTAACAAGGTTGATCAAGTCTTGTTACCAAAAACAATCTTAGATGAAGCAAAACTTTGTATTCCACCAAGTGATTATGTTACCTCAAGCTTGATAGCAATGCTCCCAATCATAATAGTTTCAAAATTTTCTTGTGGAATGGGACAATATATTTCTCCAACCTTGATGCTCTCAATATTTTTAATGGAGTTTAGGCAATAGCTTTTGGCAACCTTCTTGGGGAAATAGACAATGTGCTCTTTGTCATTAATATTGAATGTTACTTTTCCTTGATTACAATTGATGACAACACCTGCAGTATTAAGAAAAGGTCTCCCAAGAATAATAGACATATTATCATCTTCAGGCATTTCAAGCACAACAAAATCAGTTAAAACCATGCAGTTATGAGCTACTTGAACAGGAACATCCTCACATATACCAATAGGAATAGTAGTTGACTTATCAGCCATTTGCAAAGATATATCATTTGGTATTAAATTTTCTAGCTGGAGTCTCTTATAGAGAGAAAAAGGCATAACACTAACTCCAGCTTCTAAATCACATAAAGCAGTTCTAACAAAATTATTCTTAATAGAGCAAGGAATAGTTGGTATACCTGGATCACCAAGTTTCTTTGGAACCTTACCATTGAAGGAGTAATTAGCAAGCAAATTAGAAATCTCCTCATTAGGAATCTTCCTTTTATTAGAGACAATATCCTTCATATACTTTGAATAAGGAGGCAACTTAATAGCATCAGTCAAAGGAATTTGCAAGAATAAAGGTTTCATCCATTCACAAAACTTGTTGTAGTGTTCTTCCTCCTTTGACTTGTGTTTCTTACCTGGAAAAGGCATAGGTTTCTACACCCAAGGTTATCTCTCTTTACCATGTTTATTAGCAATAAAATCTTCCTTAGTGTACATAGTGTTCTTAGTGTGCTTCTCAGGTTCTTCCTCAACTTCCTCATTATCAGGAGCATCATTTTTATCATTGCCACTCTCAGTTTCAGCATCAGAGACATATATACTATTAGGATCTACAGCAGGTTCAAGTGGTTCCTCAACTATCTTATGTTTATTTTTCTTTCTCTTACAAGGACTACCACTATATACTTGTTAAGAGTCCTGCTCAATTATTTTAGGATGTCCTTTAGGATATAAAGAATCTTGAGTAGCCATACCACTCCTAGTTTTAATTCCATAAGCATGTTTATCTCCCGAGGCATTAACTAGCATATCCTTTTGTACCTTAGCAAGTTGATCAAGTTGGGTTTGAACCATTTGAAAGTGTTTACAAAGCATTTTAATATCATTTGAAGTTCTTTCCACAATATCTTTCAACTCATTGATAGCTCTAGAGTTTTCCAATAAATGATTCTGAACTTGTTTATTAAAATTACCTTGTTTAACAATAAAAATGCCAAGTTCCTCTAAGCATTGATTAGGATGCTTACCATAAGGAATATCACCTTCATCAAAGTGTTGGAGAGAGTGTACCTCAATAGTAGATGAGTGGGGAATTGGCTTACATAATTCTTCTATAGGAGGTAGATTCTTCACATCTTCAGCTCTAATACCTTTCTCCTTTAGATACTTCTTAGCTTCCTTCATCACTTCATCACTTAATGCAATAACTCCCCTCTTTTTTGTTGTTGGTGTTGGAAATGGTTCAGGCATAACTGGTTCAGGAGTAATAGGCTCAGGTGTAATCATCTCAGTTGAAGTCCAATCATCATAATTCTTGCTTATCTTGGTCATTAACTCTTCAGCATCTGTAGGAGTCTTTTTCCTGAAAACACAATCAGCAAAGCTATCTAGGTAGGTCCTAAAATCATCAGTTACTCCATTATAATAAATATCAAGAAGCTCATTCGTAGGTAATGGACATCCAGGATATGCATGAATCAAGGCACATAACCTTGTCCATGACTCCGGCAATTTCTCTTCTTCTCCCTGTTTAAAATCAAAAAGTCTCTGCAAAGCAGCATGTCTAGCACTAGGAGGAAAATATTTCTGGAAGAAAGAAGCAATCAAGCAATCAGGGCTATCAATGGAACCAGGAGGTAATCTATTAAACCAAGCCCTAGCTTCTCCTTTTAGTGAAAAAGGGAAGATCTTAGCAACAAAGTACTTTCGCAACTTAAAGTCATCAGAGAATAAAGCACTCATTGTAGAAAGCTCATTCATATGAGCCACAACACTCTCATTTTCAGTCCCACACAAAGGTTCCTTCTCAACAATATCTAAAAAAGATAAATCAAGAGAGAAATCATAATCTTTATCTTTACTATCTATGGGAGAAGTAGCAAACTTAGGATCAGGGGACAACTTAGGCATAATAGTACGTCTAGAAAGGAGACTCTTAATAGCACTAGTACCATGTGTGTTTTGGCACTCTTCAACAAAGTCATCAGTGAACTCAATGTAACCATCATTAATATCATAACTCTCACTAGGCTCAGGTGAGCTAACAGGTGTAACAGTGTCTTCACTAGGAGTTTCGGTATTTCCTAGACTAGCCATAGTAGCATCTAGAAAAGGACCTAATGAACCACTCGCATCAAGCACATCAGAAGTAACATCATGAGTATCAAAAGCAGTTTCAGATTCAGCAATAGTAGCAGTGCGTGTAGCATGAGTATGTGGTGGTGGTGTGACAAGCTTACTTAAAACAGACGATGAATCAAGAGCAGCAGAAGTGTTTAGGACAGTACCTCTTCTTGTAGTGGATGGTAAAATAGGGAACTTTCCATCACGAGACCTCCCCATGTGAAAGGAGTAGCAGTGAACAATAATAGATCCAAGTGAACTTACAAATAAAGCTATGCTCCCCGGCAACGGCGCCAGAAAATAGTCTTGATGACCCACAAGTGTAGGGGATTGCAACAGTCTTCGCAGGTAGTATTACCCAATTTATTGATTCGACACAAGGGGAGCCAAAGAATACTTGCAAGCCTTAACAACTGAGTTGTTAGTTTAGCTGTACCTGGAAATAGTTCTTGCTCACAGAAGTTTATCAGTAGCAATAGTTTGGTAGTAGCAACAGCAACAACGAAACAACAGCAGTAGTAACAGTAATAGTAGGATTCAAGTGCGGTAGGCATAGGGATGGATGGACGGCCGTTGCATGGACGAGTATAAACATGTAACTTCAAGATCTGGGACATTGCAGATAAATAATAACAAGCATCCAAGTACTAAACAATCCTAGGCATGTGCTCCATATATAGTCATACGTGCTCGCAATGAGAACTTGCACAACATCTTCTGTCCAGCCAGCCCGTGGCAGCGGGGCCTCTAGGGAACTACTGGCAATTAAGGTGCTCCTTTTAATAGAGCACCGGAGCAAAGCATTAACACTCCGTGAATACATGTAATCCTCACACCACAGCCACCCTCCGGTTGTCCCAATTATTGTCACTTTGGGGCTTTTGGGTCCGGACAATGATATGTGTACACAACTTGCAGATAATATCACAAACAATACAATCATAATGATTCAATAATAAGTTCAGATATGAGATCATGGCACTCGGGCTCTAGTGACAAGCATTAAGCACAATAAGTTGCAACAAAGTCAAATAGCAGAAGAGATACTAGGCACTATGCCCTAACAATCATATTCGATTAAATGATAGAACTCATCCAATCCCTACCATCCCCAAGCCTATAGTGGGATATTACTCACTCATGGATGAGGGAAACATCGGTGGTTGATGGAGATGTGTTGGTGATGACGATGGCGATGATCCTATCCAAATTCCCCGTCCCGGCAGGGTGCCAGAAAGGATTTTCTGGATCCGAATCTTGGTTTCTGGTGGCGGCGGCGGAGCAGAACTCTTTCTGGAAAACTATCGAATCCCCCTCGGTTTTTAGGTCGAAGGGCAACTTATAGGCGCAGAGGGAGGCCGAGGAGATGCCTGGGGTGGCCTCACCCCCTCCAAGCACGGGGTCAGGTGGGCCCGCGCCTGGGGTGGGTCTGGGCCCCATGCCCCCTATCTGTTTCCCCTTCTGGCTCTGTGGATCTTCTGGTGAAATATAGTTTTTGGCATATTTTCCAGGATTTTTCCTGATAGTTTATTTTCTACACAAAAACAAGACAACAAAGTAATTCTGCTAAAAACAGCGTCAGTCCATGTTAGTTGCATCCAAATCACATAAGTTTAGAGGAGAAACAATAGCAAAGTGTTCGAGAAAGTATATACGTTTTGGACGTATCAGGGGGAGAAACGGCAGCGACGCGGTCGTCGTGCGAGATTTGGGGACGACGATGCTGACATGGCAACGGGGCCCAGTGGTCAGTGGGTGGGTGCGTGCGCGCGGGGTAGAAAACAGAGGGAGAGGGGGAAAGCTCCCGTTTGGGCTTAGTGGGCCGCGAGGGGGTTGGGCTAGAAGGGTTGCACCCGTTTATTTTTTTCTCTTTTGCTCATTTCTTTTTCTGTTTTGATTTTCTAGAATAGATTTGAATGACCAATTCAAATCCAAATAAATTCAAATCTTCACCAAATTTTTGTGCTGTGATCCTAGTGTACAAGAGTGTGTCAAACACATATATTCACTCAAAAACATTTTTGGGTCTTGAAAATAAAATAAAACCTTGCCCCATATATATAATAAGAAGGGGTTTAAATATGATTTTATTTAGGGTTTAGCTTTGAATTTTTTATGCAAAGTAATAATGCTATGATGATATGAATGCAACAACATGATTTTGCATTTATGAAATTTGGGATGTTACAACAACATCCCACACGATCCTCGCGAAAGGAAAAATTAAGAATATGTGCTCCTTGTGATCTATCACAAAAAACACACCAATCATCAGTTCGTATCTTGCGCTGCTAGAATTGAAACCCAATTTGGAAGCAGTCATGAGCCATCCGCCATAGGAAAATCTTCATTTTACTGGGTGAATTAATTTCCCATTTACCCTTCCACCGCTTCTCATGAATGGACTGTTTCGAACTGTCTCCCGGTTCCTTAGCACACCTTTTGGAGAATAACATGGCAACCCTAGCCAAATTACACACCGAACTTACTATGTAAATGCCCAATATTGCATGAGGACATGAAAATCGTTGCTGCCATGTTTGCTAATTGGGATATGTTGAATCACAATAGCCATGGGTTCTCGGAAGAAGTCTCTAACTTTATCCATATCCCAATCATCAGCCGAGTCGTTCAACGGAAATTCATCTTCTTACTCCCCTCCATCAAGTTCCATGACATGGTAAATGTACCATCTCGATAGCCAGGGATCTAGCTATCATACACAATATCAATGTTTTCGCCATTACCGACACCCCAACTGATTCCTTGTACTAGTAGCTCATGGCTGAAAAGAATAGATCGCGGGGTATAAGAGGAATGTTTGAGGTTTCACCGCAGAAATTTTTTTTGTCTTCGGGAAATAAAGTCCCTTCAGCACCTTAGCACACAAAGAATCTGACTCAGTTAGCATGTGCCAACACTGCTTACCAAGCATCGCTTGATTAAACAAGACAAAGTTTTTGAAGCCCATGCCATCGAGAGATTTTGAATTCGTCATCCAGTTCCACGATCTCTAGTGCATTTTGCTTTTCCTGTCATCGATGCCCCACTAGTGGTTAGCTACACTTTGCCTCATCTTGTCACATATCCCAACAGGAACTTGGAAACAAGTCATAACATAGTTAGGAATTGATTGTGTAATAGATTTGAGCTTTGTTTCTTTACCTACTCGAGACATCGGCATATTTTTCCTACAAATACACTTCTCCATACTTGGTCTGCCATAAACTTGAACAAGGAAGATGATGCTTTTGCAATTTTAGTGGGCATACCCAAATAGGAATCGTGGAGAATCCCTTTTCTTACATTTAGCAGACTCTTGACTGCTTGTTTGACATTGTCCTGCCACCTATTCCCAAATAAAATGGAGGACTTCTGAAGATTAGTCCTCTGCCCCGATGCCTCACAATACATATCTAGAACACCCTTGAGCATTCTCACACTCCTATCATCACTCTGTGCGAATAAAATGATGTCGTCTACGAAGCGCAAATGGGAAATAGGGGGTCCTTGTCTTCCATTACGTAACCCTTGCATACCAAGGTCCTCGCTCCTTCTTCTGCAATAAACACGACAACCCTTCTGTGCACATAAGGAATAGATAGGGACTAATAGGGTCACCCTGACGAATACCACATGAGGGAACCAAGGGGTGTAAGATACCCATTGACTTCCATTGCATATCTTGTTGTAGTCACACATCACTGATGAAATCCAATCAGCAGCAAATCCAACTTACTTAGGCACCCATAGAGATATTCCCATTCTATGCTATCATAGGCCTTCATCATATCTAGCTTCAAGGCAAAAACAGTCTTTTATTCCTCTGTTTGTGAACTATATGTAGACACTCATATATATGCAATAACGGCACTGTCTATGATCAGCCGACCTGGAACAAAAGCACTCTGGTACTCCGAGATGATTTCAGGAAGTATAAATTTTAGTCTATTAGTAAGTACTTTGAAGCGAGCTTGTAAATAATATTACACAAACTGATTGGTCTAAACTTATCCAAATGATGAGCACGTGGTACCTTTGGAATGAGGACAATGACGAAATCACAAAAACCATCTGGAATATCAGCGCCATTCAATAACCCACTAACTGCATCACAAATCTCTTATTGTATTAACTCCAAGTGTGGCTGGTAGAAAAGAGCGGGAAAGCCATCTGGCATAGGTGCCTTAAGGCCCATTTGGAACAGCGCTACACGGATCTCCTCGTTTGAATATGGTGCACAGAAGGTATAGTATCATCAAAGTAAATTTTCTCTTCTAAAGCTGGGGGACTAAAAAGATTATTTTCATAAAAACTAGCTTCCGCAAGCTTAGAATTTTCCATAGCATTAGCAATAATGGTGTTCAAATAATTCATACTAATAGCATTGCTATTAGCATGCAAATAAAGTTCCATAGGTTTTTTAATTTTCTCTTCAAACACTTCATGTCCTAACTCAAGATAAATACTATAAAGCTCTCTAATTTTGTTGTTGTTTTCCATTAAGCCTAACTAGTGAAAACAAGAAAAAAAGACAAAAATGTAGAATCTAAAGGAAATAACTCCGAGCACTCACACGCCAGCAACCGTAATAGAAGATAGCTTAGTAGCCAGAGGATGTGAGTACCTTTTACCTTTCCTCCCCGGCAACAGCGCTAGAAAAGAGCTTGATGTCTACGTACTTCTATTCTTGTAGACAGTTGTTGGGCCTCCAAGTGCAGAGGTTTGTAGATCAGCAGCAAGTTTCCCTTAAGTGGATTACCCAAGGTTTATCGAAATCAGAGAGGAAGTGGTCAAAGGTATCCCTCTCAAGCAACCCTCCAATCAAGATACAAGAAGTCTCTTGTGTCCCCAACACACGCAATACACTTGTCAGGTGTATAGGTGCACTAGTTCGGCAAAGAGATAATAAAATACAAGTAGTATGGATGATTATAAGACAATGGTGCCAGAAAAGAGATTGACGGGAGGAAGAGACTAAAGGCAATCTGGAATAAAGATGGAAGCAAGCAAACATGTAACATGACTAGTTCTAAACGGTGTTTCAATGCTTATAAAAAAGGCCTTAGGGATCATACTTTCACTAGTGGACACTCTCATATAAATATCTTCTCTTCATGATACTACTCTGAACTACTCTCCGGTTGGAAAACTCTAATCCACGGTAGGGCTATAATAGCACACCTCAAAGTTCGCTTTCCCCATCTACATGGGCGGAGCCAGGCCCGGTGCTGCCAGTGCTCTAGCACCGTTCTAGCAGCTGCACTGCCTTAAGCATATCTTAATTTCAAGACTATGTATATAAAAATTCTAAGTAACTATCCCATTTAGCAAGGATTAGCACCACCCTTTGGGTCGTTCTGGCTCCGCCCCTGCCCATCTAGATAACCCCACAATGTCATCTTGAGTGCTAGATGGTTCCAACAAACACCACAATTTCATAGAGACATCCAACTCAAAATACAACTCATGATAAGTATTTATGTAATCTCTAGCCTAAGTGCCACACGGTGTGCGTGTTGTCACTTCCACACACGTGGGGATAGCCAGAGATTAATTAAAGCACTTGAGTAGCAGAGTAGATCTACTTGATTACAAAGCTCATGACCATAATAAGATCACGCATAGAGAGAGAGAGAGAGAGAGAGAGAGAGAGAGAGAGAGAGAGAGAGAGAGAGAGAGAGAGATGAACACATAGCTACCGGTAGAGCCCTTAGCTTCGAGGAAGAATTACTCCCTCCTCATCATGGGAATCATCAACGGCTATGGAAATGGTGGTGGCGATCGATGGAGATGGCTCAGGGGACAATTCCCCGTCCCGGCAGGGTGCCGGAACAGATACTTCTGTCCCCCGTGTTTCCCCTTCGGTGGCGGCGGCGCTGCAGACCTTTTCGTGGAATTTTGCCCGTGTTAGGATGTATGTCTTGGGGAGACGTATATATAGGCAAAAGGGCAAGGTCGGTGGAGGATCAAGAGGCCCACACCCTAGGGTGGCGCGGCCACGGGACCCGCGCCACCACCAGGTGTGGCCGCCTCGTGGCCCTCCTACGTCTGTCCTTCGGGTTCCGTGAGTCTTCTGGAAAAATAGTGACTTTGGCTTTTGTCCCGTCCAATTCTAAGAATATTTCTTTTTAGCTTTTCTGAGACCAAAAACAGCAGAAAACAGGCAACTGACACTGTGGCATCTTGTCAATAGGTTAGTCCTAGAAAATGTATAAAAATACCTCAAAGTGTAGATAAAACATAAAATAGTTGGCACAAAACAAGCATGGAGCATCAAAAATTATAGATACATTTACGCGTATCACCCATGCATCTCTTCGAGTTCCTCCTCGAAAGATTCTTCCGAGGAGTTCCTCCTAGCACATTCGATGAATCAAGTCAACATCAATCTAATACTTAGCATACCAAAAAGCAACAAGAAGGGATCAGAAACTCACGATGGAATGTCGGATAAATCGAAAACTCGATCCTCCTTCTGCTCTTTCTTCTTCTTCTTCTTGGTCGGCGGCTGAGGAGCCACGGCTTAAACAGGCACGACAGGAATGGGGGACTCTACACCCTCATCCCCACCATGATGCTGAAGGAAGGTAGGACCCCTCGGAGTTGGCGACGTCGCCCCATCCGAACTCTCGCTTCGAGACCTCTTTCGAGATAGCCCTTCTCTCTGCTCGGGGGATTCGGTGGTAGGCGACTGAGCAGGGGGGAGCTCGGAATTAGATTCCGCGTCCCCACCGTCTGGTGCAGCCTCAAACTTTTTAGGCAGAGGCCGCATCATGCCCTTTACCTTGAAGTTCTGCGAGTTAAAAGCCAAAGAAGAAGATCAGTCAAACACAAATAGCAAGCAAGAAGCATTCGAAATGGCATTACATGCAACTACAGGTTTTACCTGAGGGACCTCTTTCTTGGCATGAAAAGGGGAAGTCCCATACTTCCCCTGCAGATCCTCTTCGGCCTTGTGCTTCAGCAGAGGCCGAAGCGCCCGGTCGAGGTCAGTCGAGGACATCTCCTCTAACAAAACTCTCGTCGGATCGTTGGGGACAGAATACAAAAACATTGGATACATCCTCGCTTGGAGTGACTGCACCCGATGCTTGAGGAAGGTGCGAATAATATCAACACCATTAACCTCCTTGCCCGCAATCAGCTGGAGATCCTCCACCCGCTGATACAGCTTCTCCACCTCTTCGGATTCACGCTCCATGATGTCGTTTGACCATGAACGCTTTTGGGTGATCTTCTGGGTGGAGTCAAAGGGGGCGAGCCCGTAATGTTGGCCGTCTAGCTTGACATCGCGAATGTAGAACCATTTGTTCCGCCACTGCTGGGCGGAATCGTAGAGATAGAAGGAGAAAAATTGGACAGTGGGGCGGATGGAAATCCCGCACACACCCGGTGGATAGACGCCACTGGTGCCAGATTGTCTCTTCACAGAGTAAAGTCTCCTGAAGAGGCCGAAGTGAGGCTCGATACCGATCTAGAACTCGCAAAGCGTGATGGATCACGCAATATGGAGAAGATAGTTGGGCAACAAATGATGGGTTTTAATCCCATAGAGAAAAAGAAGCCCACGAAGAAATTCGTGGGCAGGCAGAGAAAGGCCACGAACAACAAAAGCATAGAGCATGACTCGAAACCCTTCGGGTGGGCGTGATATTACCTCTTGATCAGGAAGGAGAGTGTCGCCCTTGTTCTTGGAGATCAGACCGGACTCGCGTAGCTTGCGCAAGTGCATCCCTCATCTGGGAACACCGCCATCCACCATCGGTGGTGCGGCTAGGAGCGGTGACCTTCTTGGCGGCACCAACAGTGCTCGACCCCGCTGCAGCGGATGAGCTCTTCTTCGCCTTTCCCATCTTGGCGGCGCGGCGAGCATGGCGATGAGAGCGGAGGAAAACAAAAGGAAAAATGCGGAGAATGTCCAGCACGCAGCACGAGATCTGGAAGTGGCAATAGCAAGGATAGGATGGCAAATGATGAAGGAGAAGATTAGTCTATTTTCACCATGGTATAAAAGGACGAGGAAGATGAAGAGGAGTCGTTGATACAGAAGCCCTAACGCGTGCCCTTCATCTCACCGTATACGTGTTAACAGCCGCTCGAACCTTCGTGAACAGGAGGCGCCGTAATTTTCGCCAAGTTACGCGTGACTAGTCAAATCCACGTTAGAGGGTGGGACCCATGATCGTCACGTCGCATCGTCTCTGCTGCCGCAGACGGTTGAGCTCACCAGGCGTCAACAATGACGTCATCAAAGCAAAGCCAGCAACGTCTCGAAACTTTCGACTGAACAAAAGTACTTACTCAAGTCTACGACTCGACCAACTACTCGGGGGCTACTCCCATCAGGAGCGCTATCCGCGTATCTGAGAAATGACAATAGTAAAAATGTCTCTAACAAATCTTCGAGTCCTACGTCGAGTCTGCGACTCTACTACGGACTCGGGGGGCTACTCCCATAGGGAGCGCTGGTCGCGCATTCAAAAAAATACGTCCTTCGGATAGACACTCGAACATCCGCATCCACGGAATTAAAGTCTCCGCTCGAGTTTACGACTCGAACAGACACTCGGGGGCTACTCCCATAGGGAGCACTGGTCATGTATCCTATGAACTATTTTAATGAGATTCTTCGGATCACGTGTGACAAAAATCTTTTTGGCAACTTTTCCCAAATTAGCGCTAAGTGAGAAGTCGTATCCTTACTTGCCTGAAACACCTCCGCGATGATAAACTTTCAGATGATGTGTCTATAACGCAAAGGTAATCCTACAGATATCATCTGATAGCCTGGTAACACGTATGCCAGTAACATACCGTGACAACAGACACGATGAAAAATCCTGACAGACGCCTTAGGTATCTAACTTAAAACATTGGAATTCGACTTATGTAAGACCTCAACGGCCAGAGACGAATTACGCCAGCATTGTTCCGGATTCGAGTCCGAGGACTCGAGTCCGAATAAGATCGTGTTGTTTTGTCCAATGACAGTTAACTGACTCTGATCCGTCGGGTGAGTCAGGCACACATATCAACAATCCCTATGAACTAACGTATTTATTCAAAAGGCAGGTTCGAATGAGAAGCACTCGAAAGATTATAGAGTCTCCATTCGAAGGCCCACATGAAGACTTGCTACTCAAGGAGATTTTGGGTGGCGCAAGCCCAGTAGAAGTTCGACTCCTTGGAGAACACGCCAAAAATGTAGATAGAATATTTAAGGGTGAAACCCTAACTTGTAACCGACTCGACCTACCCTGGGACATGGCCTGTCTATATAAGGCCAGGAGGGCACGACGAGGAATACCTAGACAACTCATACACACACGTCATGCTAGATCGTATCTGCGCACCCTCTATAACCTTCGATTCCACCGTAATCAAGAACAGACAAGCAGGAGTAGGGTTTCCCTCCGGGGGCCTGAACCTGGGTAAACCTCGTGTCCCCTTACTGTGCGTTTGTTAACCGTCCCACGATCTCCAGCATATCCATATTTTCCAAAACCCAAGTCCATAACAGTGGGCATTGACGAGTCGAACCCTCTTCAGTTGGGATTACATAAAAAACACGTGTGCTTGCTATAGTGGATTCTTGGAGCAAGTTCGAGCAGCACCACCAAGTGGTTCGATTGAGGGTGACTATGTGAGTGCTAGCATAATGTCCAATTGTTTATTTGCACCACCAAGTGCTAGCATTTTTTGCAACTCATTGTTTGTTTGCATTTTGTAGGAGAAAAATGCAAAAGAGAGGTTCTTGGAGATGGAGGCTTTGAAGGGAAAGGCATTCAACCTCGAGCATTGTTGGCTTTTGCTCCAAAGAAGTGAGAAATAGAAGTTGAGGGAGCAAGAAGCACCACCCAAAAGAGGCTCACTCATCCAATTGGATGATGAGGAGGATGATGAACTTCCACCGGGAGGGAGGAACAAGAACAAGCCCGATGGCAAAGGAGAAACTTAAGAAGCTAGCCGAGAATTTAAGCTTGAGAGAGAAGATTGATCTCATGGTGATCTCAAATGAGAAAATGGTGGCCAAGTATTTGGAAGCAAAAGTTGCTTTGGACGAGAACAAAACAATTAACAAGCAAGCAAGATGGGAAGCACTCCGGCAAAATGGTTTGCGCATGATAGCCGTGGAGGAGAGTAAGGCATCAACCGAGGAAACCAAGGCCATGGCAAAGCTCTATGCCGAAGAAAACACCATCATAAATCGGCCTCCTCCCCTCCTATCCCTCTACAGTAACTAAGAGGTCTCCCATGTGAGTCTGGCCGAACCAAAGCCCCTCCCGCCGGCACCGCCGGCGGGAAGGGGCAGAAGGGAGGCGTAGGAGTAGGTAGGTTAGCTGGTTGTCTCGGCGCTAGGCCGGTTGTGGGCTTCTTGCCCGGTAGTTGGAGTGGAGGGACGGATCCATCCGCCTGGATCTTGGTCGCTATAGGGATTCTCTTCTCGATGTTTCTTCTCTGATGGTCGGAGGGGAAGATGGTGGGGAGGGTCGACGCTCCTAGCAATAAAGAAAGGCGGTGTACCCCCATGAGGTTGCTCGAGGGTCGTAGGATTATGTTCTTCCTGGTCGGCCATGGAGGCGAGGGGGAAGATCTGGGTTTGCGAGCCAGTGACGTCGTGGCGGCTCTCTCGACCGACCGTGGAGGCGAGGGAGAGTGCCGCTCCTTCAAAGCGAGCGCATCTTCTTCGAGGGAGTCATATCCATGCCCTCGTCGCGACGCTGATGCTCCCCCTTCCTTCCTTCTTGGTCGGCCTCGGTGGCGAGGGAGAAGAAGGCAAGGGCGTGGTGGTTGCTGTCGACTGGAGGCGCTTTGGATGCGCGAGATCGGTGCACTCGGCATCCCATCTGTCGCCGCACCGCGGAGATCCCTGCTCGGTGGCCTCGTCTGCCGCCGACAATCTTGGCCATGAAGGGCATGTTACACGCCAGGAGGGCGTGTTTTCTTCAACCTCCAAGATGGAGGCCTTTGTTGAGTGTTGCGCCGACGTTCTGCATCTTCTTCCTTCCAAGTGGTTCGTCCCCGGCGGGCTGGAGGTGGCCGGCGACTGCGACTCTGTTGCGATGGAGAGGAAAAAGGACCCGGTTGCGTTTTTCCTGGAAATTTTAGGGTCTTCCTTGCTTATTCGCAGGTCCTCATTTTATTTTCTTGATTGTAATGGACATGTTTGTAATTTGTACCCACCGTCTGGAATATAATGGCAGCACCGGGGTCTTTCTAGACCCCTCCCCTTGTTCAAAAAAAACACCATCATGACCATGGACCGGATCAACATGGACGAGCTCACCTTGGCGTGGCATGATCAAGCAAGGCTGGACATCTTGGAGAGAAGGAGGTCAGCGGTGCTAGCAAGAGGCAATGCTCGGGCTAGGGATGGTGGTGGACATGGTGCTCCGGCAAGTGGTGGCCATGGTGGTGCTTCGGCAAGTGGTGGTGGCGGGGATGCTTCTCTTGGCTTCGATGCTTGATGGTCATCGTGGGTTGTGGTGATGATTCATATTTTGGATGATGTTCTGCGACGTGGTAGCGAGATACTTTGTTAAATTTGCTTAAAACTTGATGATTGTAGCGGTTAAACGGTCGAAATTATTTAAATTCTGTTATTTATGGTTTCGTTTTATGATTTCGTTGACCTGGCAGAAACCGTTTTCACGAAACTAAAAAAAAAGAACATTCCCTTTTCTATTTTGGTTTTGAGGTGCCCGTCACTCAAGGACTCAAAAAAGCCGCCAAACGCGACCTAGGAACACACGTTTTCCATTGATTTCCCGGTGTCTTCCTGATGTCTTCTAGAGATGTTAAGAGATGTTAAGTTTTCAGAGAGGAATGTTGTGCAGACGAGCTAGAAACGAATGTACAAATCTAGTATTCGCTCCGCCCAGAAGAAAGTGACTTTATACGTAGACAAATCCAAGTCACTTATTTCTTGACCAAGGGAGTAAATAGAAACAAAGGATTTACCACAAAATTCGACAATCAGGTGCTCGGAACAGCTCCTAGACTATCTCGAATTCTCAATACAACAAGTATTCGCCTTTTCGTTTTCTAGCTCCCTTGCACATTATCATGACCACAGCTGTGCAAAATTTCCAAGATTGTTCCCTGGTTCACTCAAACACAGGGGCGATGTGCCTCTGGCCAGAAAAAATTCGCGTTGCATTAAGGAGACCAGAGAGACTGGAAAACCGAAAGAAGCTATTCCCTGCAAGTGTTTAAAATCGTAGGACCGGTTGAGAGGGTATATCATCTTCTTGAAAATCTCGGCCGCCTTCTGGTGTTAAGGGATGCTCCACTGTCCATGTAACCACCGGTTCTTTTCTGGTCTTCATCTTCACTGGACTCATCAGATCTCCACCTTGACCCACCTTTGCCGGCTGCTCCTTCACCAACTGAAGATTTCTTGTCCAAACTTCAAATAAGAGGAAAAAACATGGTTATTTGTGAAATATTTTATTCATCAATGTATAACACATCCATGCCTTGTAGACAAACTTTTCACTGTAATTATTACTGTGTCCAGTTGGAGGTTCAGGTAACCACCAGCGAAGGCCAACTATATCATCAATGGCAGGCCAAACCAGACAATCACTTGAGGCCAAAATCCATAATTGCCAATAGAACTATATGAATCTACGTTGAGCTGTGTTAGGTCACAAGAATGTTTTACATCGATCCAGCCATGCTAGGGCCTATTTGGTTCACTGCAAACTTTCATTCAGCAAGTTAGGCAGTTTGAAGTTTCATGACACGATCTGGTTCGAAGTAAATTGAAAGTAAAACCGTCCAGATATTTAAATTTTAAATCAAATGAACAGTTAAACTGACACTACCACAGATAATGGTGTCAACTTCAAAATTAAACTTTGGCAGGCAAAACTGTTTCCTGCAGGAACCGCCCATGGGCCATGATTTTTTCCGTGGAACTGCTTTTTTTACCAACCAGTGTTATCCAATCAAGTACTCCCTCCGTTTCAAAATATAAGATGTTTTTGCTTTTATGAAACGGATGTTTCTAGACAGCTTTTAGTGTATAGGTTCCTACGCCGTCCGGCAGCAGCCCGTATGGGGAGACGCCGGATGATTTTTGATTATAGGGGGTGGATGCTACCCAGTCACAACCCCAATACAAAAGATAGTGGGGAGGCTGCCGGGTGGGCCCTTAGGGTCAAAAGTGGTAGCCGGCGACCCTGATTGCATCCCTATGGGTTGGGGTGGCCGGGGGCGCAGGATGATTTTGAGCCTCCGCTGGATGAAAAACAGATTTGGGGGCAGCTGGGAGCGATTTTTCGCGCCGGCACCCCCTAAAACCATTGGGGGGGGGGGGGGGGGGGGGGGTGGAGTGTGGATGCTCTTAGACCCTCAGAAGTAGTAGTTAACTAAATAAACACCACCGAGTAAAACAATAACTAAACACACAGTCACACACAGAATAATGATTACCTGAAAATGTTTGGTGTTGCTGGAACTTTTGTTTTTTCCATATGACCCTCGCGAAACCCAGCACTCTCAGATACCTTTGTGTGCCCATTTTGACCAGCATTGGTGCCACTTAAGATAAAAGGCTTCTCCGCACGTAAACCGAAGTCAAACTCTCCTTTTCTGACAGAATCTTTTCCTTGAAAGAAAGTGGTTTTGTTACGCTCAGTCTTCGACAAATTTGTTCCTTGGTTTCTCATAGGTGTATCACCAGCACCCAAGTTTAAATACATAGGAACTGAATCATGACCAGCAGGTTTGGTTCCTTTTTTAAAACCTGACTCACCCCCTTTCATAAACCCGAGTTCTTTT
The DNA here is from genome assembly GCA_910589765.1 of Avena atlantica. Classification (NCBI taxonomy): domain Eukaryota; kingdom Viridiplantae; phylum Streptophyta; class Magnoliopsida; order Poales; family Poaceae; genus Avena; species Avena atlantica. Next base: position 336,996,205 of record OU342733.1, read on the forward strand.
GTTCCTTTTATATATGGATTCTCACCATTTTGTCCCACAGAGGGGAACAAGATCCCTGCAGTTGATCTCATATTGGATGTAGGCGTCCCTGGGGGAGCTGGCCTACATTGAAGAATAGATGGAACCTTTCGGACACTACTGATAAGAGCACCAGAATCAGTTGATGCATAACTGTTCATGGGGTGGAGAGGGTTTGACCTATTCTGAAGAGCAGGGGTGATGGACGAGCTCAACCCAATGGCAGGCTTAGGAGATTTAACCGAAGGATTAACTGGCGAAGACGTTTGCATGGTTCGGCTAGCAAATTGACTTTGGTCTCCACTGCTGATGGCTCTCGCATCCTCCCTCTGGACCTCAGGAAGCATCTCAAGGCATTTAGCCTGTAAAAACATATATGCAACAATACTGAGTGTTGAGTTTAGACCTCAAAAGAATCATGCAATAGAGAAGATAATGTGACAAAGAAAATAGGCTTCTTCCATTCGTCCAAAAGGACTACTCTCTTTATTCAACAATATAGGATGTTTGGACTTTGGCAGTCTTAAGCGCGCAACATTTGATATGAATATGTTAGTGAACAACTATGAGATTGCTATTCTGTCAAAATATATTTCATGAACTGATAATGTTTTGATGTGATCAATCTAATTAGATTTTTATATATTACTACCACTGTTCCTAAATATAAGACGTTTTGGTAGGCTATTTTAGCCTACTAAAACATCTTATATTTTGGAACAGAGGTAGTAGTAGTCAATGTTAAAGATGTGTGATCAAATGCCATGTCTCTCCAAATGGAGGCAGTACTGTATTAGTTGCAGTATATAGTATCATGTTTGGAGGTCCACAGAGTGGCTAGATAGGGTCATGAAGAGATCCAGCTATTCGCCATTACATTTAAAAAAAAAACATGCCCAAACTAGTATCAACATTTGAACATGCCAATTCCTTTTTCTGTGCATTAGTTGTCAAACATTTAAGAGGTTGACTACACTCATTCTAAAAAGGCAACAGAGGGTGTACTCCTTAAATCAAGTCACAGCAACTGCCTATGCATATATTGTAAGACAACAAATCACAAATTCTTTTCCTGACAAAATAAAGCATTAGAAACAAGACATGCAAGTAAAAGCAAACCATATTAAGGAAGTACGTACCACTAAACCTTCTCTCCATTGAGAAATTGTACTGATTTTGGATGCAACCTCTTCACCAGCAGATTCCAGCACATTTTGCTCAAAGCTCTGAAGGCTACGATGAACATCATATGCTTCCAAGTACCTATAACGCTAAAAGAACCAGAAAAAAACAGGAAGTCCTCTGATTAGCTTCTGATGTGTTTCCTTACGATGGGAAGTTGGAAACATATGCATATATCAAGTAGCTCATGGTAGTATTCTGAACTGAACTGACAACACTAATGCTTAGTTTTCTATCAGTCTAAATTCAATTAGACTACAGCAATAAAAAGCATAGGGTATATTTCGCAAATAACAGTGAAGGCACAGGCAACATACAAAATTTTAAAGAGGAGGGTCATTTACAGAAACCACAATATCAAAATCATAAAATTATTCTAAGGTTTTACGAAATGAAGATTGCTTTTACACATCAAATGTTAGATATCCATGACGCATGATAATAGAACTGTATGAGGCAAGAAAAGACTCATACAGACAAGAGACACATTGGGTGCGAACTTCCAATTAACCATTTCTGCTAACATCACAAAGCCACTGATTAATTTTTTACTACTCATTATATTATTTGAATACAGATAGTATCTCTACATGTACAAACTAGTACTCCCTTCGTCCTAAAATAAGTGACTTGGATTTGTCTAGATTCACATGCACCTAGACACATTTTAGTGTGTAGATACATAGGAATCTAGATAAATGCAAGTCACTTATTTTGGGACGGAGGGAGTAAGAATCATTTTTGCCATCTTTAGCGTATGTACATTAGTAATAGGAAAAGCAAATGTACAGATACTTAAGTTTAAGGTTTCAGTATTCTGCATCTAAAAAATAATTTTAGCAAAAGTAATAGATGTTTATTATGTTAGAACATGTGCACCTAAAAAATAAATGCAATGCAAAAATCCTAAAAAGAATAATAGAAAATGCAATGCAATACAATACACCCAGTACAAGAAAGACAAGTGGTTGTAACAGCACAGTTCAAAAAACATAATTTGAATCTTGTGAATTTTGTTCAGGGCACTCTGCACAGTTTTTTTGCAGGTGCACAAGTTCTAACATGGTATACATTTATCACTCTTTACACTTCCCAATTGACTATCATAAAAGGCTGGTTTGGGTTGTTCAGGAAAGGAAGGCAAACATGAGCAGTGGTTCCTAGTCAGCTTATTTTGAGAATTTTCAATACACACCAACCTAAAACTCAAACTACAGCAGAGACCCTTGCATACACAAAATCCACTATCTAATAGCATACAGGACCGTTTGTATTCGTGGTATGCTGCAGTAGCTAGGCTTTACCTCTTTGAATTTTAACTGTTACGTTTGTTGTATGAAGTAGCATGTAAGTAAATGAGAAATGAATCAAATGACATTTTCATGACACCAGGTATCATACAGCTACAGTATAATGTAAGCATGACTCTGAGGACCTTGGTTGACCCTTTACCTGGAGGTAGAAAACAACAAGCAGGCTACCACATGGCCCTGTGGGCCTCTCACGAGCAGAATCAAAGAGGGACTTGTGAAGATGTTTCTCCTCCTCAGAATCCCAAGGCAGATCAATCATTTTTTCGGCAACGTTTCGCTCAATGCAGATCTCACAAAACTCAGCCATCATCACCTCAACATGATACATCCAAGAATTTCTGTGAACATCTTCAACATGGGCCATATCTGCTGGTCTTTGCTCTTTTACCCTCGAGCAGTAGCTCCTATGAAACATAAATGCTTCTGTTACATGGCCGTATTCAATTCTTACACGGAGTGCAGTCACTGCCTCACTAAGACATAACAGCCCATCTTTCTCAATGTTTACTGTAGCGGAGAAGCTATCACTCCCTGTGCACTTTAACACGACTAGTGCCACATCAGGTCTTTGGCGCTCCAGAAGAACTTGTGCTATCTTTGGATGTGTTTCCTTGCTAGAAATCTTAGGAAGAAGAGAGCATGCCTCCTGCACACAGAGTAGATGGGCATCACAACTGAGTTAATCGAAGACAAGATCAGTAGCAATTGAATAAGCAGGCTGCAGTATTTACAAGCAGAGCTCAAGTTCTGATGCCACTGGCACCATAAGTGGAGAAAGGGAGATTCCATGGGAATTCAGAAAACAAAAGATTGTTCTAAGCACTAAGGATATGTACAATGCAAGGTGCTTATGGAGGTGCTTAGAAAAATAAACTGCTTTTTGAATAAGCACTAGTGCTAATTTATACACAACAAATGCTTAACGAGGCACCTCTCCTATACGAAAAAGCTTGGTTTATTTTTGTAAGCAATTGTCTAAGCAGCTTGGTTTACCAAGTTAGTCCTAATTGTATGAAAATGCACGTACGAGTCCTATATGTTTGTCAAGTGTATCAGCTCAAGTCCTACTAACACTGCATCAGTGTTGACGTGTACACGTGGTAGGTTGACCACTGCCATGTGGCAATACTTTGCATCAAACTCGTAAAACTATTGCTGTCAGCCTGAAGCTCAGCTTTGACTTGCACACCTGGCAGGTTGACGACTGCCATGAGACGCTCGTGGATGCCAACGAGACAACGGCCCATCGCGTCGTTCTGTGACCTAGAAGGCATGGGGCACTGGTGGACGCCGATAACACGGAGGCCTGACATGCACTGGAGCATGTCGGGTTCCCTGGCGAGGCCGTGCTACGGAGCTACTGCCCTGTTGAAGGATGCCCCACGGACGTCGTAGTCTACAGACTCATCTCCACTGATTCACTCATCGCCTTATACTTGAGGGGAGAAATTTGTGAAAGGCGGGGAGAGGACGAAAAGGGCCACTAAGATTAGAATAGTGGATATTTCCGCGCGGGGGGGGGGGGGGGGGGGGGGGGGGGTATGCAAAGTATTGCCACTTGGCAGTGGTCAACCTGCCACATGTGCAAGTCAAAGTTGATGCAATGTTGGTAGGACTTGAGGTGATACACTTGACATATACTTGGGAGTCGATTGTGCATTTTCATAAAATTAGGACTAACTTGGTACACCACTAATAGTTTTAGGACTTGCTGTGCATTTTACTCCTCATTAAACATATATGACTAATTATACTTCAGCATTCAAAGACTAGGAAGGCCAATCACTCCAAAAGGGTCTTTCTACAAAAGGCAAGCTTGAAGCAATTGTGACCAAGGAAGTTATAATGTGAATAACTTTGGTCAAAAACTCAAATAGGACAGGCAGGTAATTCGTAAAGAGGTGTTTTTTTTAGAGAAATTCGGAAAGAGGTGTTTCAACAGCTATTTGAGTGATCAAGTCGGAAAGAGGTATTGATCAATCAAATAGCTGTTAACACTCCAAACACTCAAGCACAATAGGAAAAGATAAAAGACTTGGAAGCAAAGGCAACATTAACAGATACTCCCTTCGTTCACTAATATAAGCCATTCTAGACTCAAGCACAATAGGAAAAGATAAAAGACTTGGAAGCAAAGGCAACATTAACAGATACTCCCTTCGTTCACTAATATAAGCCATTCTAGCCTATTTCTAAAACACATGTATGTGGACATGTTTTATGTATAGGTTCACTCGTTTTGGAGTGTATCTAGTCCATTTTGAAATATCTAAAAGGTCTTACATTAGTGAATGGAGGGAGTAATATATTTGCACGATGCATGCAGCAATACTAACAAGTAAAAACATCATGTCCAGACAAGACGGGTGTGAATCAGTTACCTCCAAAGCCTGTGAAGAGTGATCATCCAAAAGACAAAACACAAGACATTCAAGCAAAGTTCTACTAGAGATGCCAAATGTAGCAGCAAAATCATCCACAAGATACCTCCATTCTGAATCTGGTCTTGTCCAATGCCGATCAAATATGTAGTATAAGAACTAAAGAATGTCAAGGAGAAAGAAAATAGTGTCTTTCAAATTTTTGCAAGTAACCTTGTAGAAGAAAAATTCGCTATCTCATAACAGAAAAGGATACAGTTGCTTGTTTTGCAACCACCATGTCAGATCCTCCGTGCAGAAAGAGTACATCAACTGCCTCACGTAAGTTTTTAAATGGATAACTGTTGACATTAGACTGATCAATTGTTGAACGGAACATAGATGATGATTGCTCATTCTGCAAACAGGTGATTTCCCCTTCTTCCTCATTATCTATGTAACGTTGTTGATTCCCGAGGTTTTGTAGCGCCTGCTCGATGAAAAGAATACCCTGGTTGGCTTCGTCGTAACCAGATGTTTTACCAGAAACTTCAGGCCATTGTCGCTCCTCTGCAGATGTTTTTCTTTTAATCACATCAGCACTCCAAGTTGAAAAACTAGCATGGCGTGAGCAAATCCTCTCAAGAAATTCATGCCTGATGCACCAAATCATGGCCTCCAAATGCTGTAGGAAAAGTTCCAAAATGAACACTTCATGAAGAAATAATGTAGTGTAAATCTGACTGCTTTTATTCAAAAGTATTTCAGTAAAAAAATGATGGTCAACATACATTAATGAGATGGAGAAACATAAAGGAAAATAGAAGATAAAGACGGACAAATGTTGTTGTAGCTGTCCATATTCAAGTCTTACATGATCTATGTATCCAAATCCATTCGCATGACACCATAAATAGAAGTAAACTGTTCACTGAATCTACCCCTCCCAGCATAATCGTCTTGTAGCAATTCCCACTACCAAGCTTAGACTAACCTGTTGTCTAGTATTCCCTCCATTCGTTAATTCTTGTCACGATTGTAGTTCAAATTTGAACTAAAACCACGATAAGAAGTATGGAACAGAGGGAGTATTTTTTTAGGGTTTGTTCACAGCAAGTCAGTGACATTAAATCACAGCACATGAGTTGAGAAGCAATACCTGTTTTGCCTTCATTGTATTCTCAATTAGTTGGTGCAGGTCATTTACGTGAGCTGCTTCTCTGAAGGATGCGATCATAGCTTCAACAACGCTGGAAATTCCTGCCAACTGAACTGCAAACTTTTGAAGCTGGGGTAACTTAGACCTCATCATCTCTAGTCCAGATCTATCTAAGATGTGGTTAAGGTGTTATCAACAATATAAGAATAAGAATAATCTCCCCCTCAACAAGCGTGGCTGTGTTTGCATGAAGATATGCAAGGCTCATAAAAAGGCATAAAATTCTGTAATTGGGAGTAGAACCAATTAATTAAATGTTGGTGGATACAGATCATGCCTATCTCTGATATGAGTGCACTAACAGCCCTCTTGCACCAGTCCTTGATGACCACCTCGTCCAAAAGAAAAGCCAGAAGTGGATCACTTGACACAGCACTCTCATCCAAACAAACATCGGTAATATCTGTTCTGAATGTCAAGGTAACAGAAGGAAAAAGAAGGCAGCACATAAACAATGACAATTAAGTTGTGTTTAGCTGATTAAGCATAAGTAACCTTCAAAAGAGGATACAGTGGCAAATCAGGGAGACCAGATTATTCTGAAGCGCAACATCAAATAAGGAATGCAGCCGCTGGACATCCATGTTAACAGGATCGCCATGGCCTTCCTTTTCCTGAAACCTTTCATCATGCTGCTTAGAGATGAGACCAGCTTCCAGGCATTTGTGGTAGAGGCGGAGCCGCACCCTATTTCCATTATCAGGTATTGGACTTCTGCAAATTGGGCAGACATCGCATCTCTGGCTACACTCAGCACATAACGAGGCGTGCCCACATGAGTTGAGCACATGCTGGACATAGCGGCCACAGCTACTCAAGTCCCTAGTTGCACGGCAATGCTCAATCCTAGCCTCCTTGCTTAGCTCAATGAGATCAATGGTCGCCAACTGCTCCAAAGCATTCTGCCAACATAAATTAAATTTTCAGCAACTATGCACATCATTTTACCACATGAAATGCACTTCTATTTCGTAACCCTGTATCTTCAGAAAACAAACACATAAAAAAACTTGATATTTCTACCTACGTGGTCAACTTTGCTAGTTATGAGAAATATAAGAAACAGAAATGAAATGTTTCAAGTCACGTGCCCCAAACAGTTAAAGCACTTACCACATGAAATGCACTTCTATTTCGTAACCCTGTATCTTCAGAAAACAAACACATAAAAAAACTTGATATTTCTACCTACGTGGTCAACTTTGCTAGTTATGAGAAATATAAGAAACAGAAATGAAATGTTTCAAGTCACGTGCGCACCCAAACAGTTAAAGCACCTGGCTACTTGGCATGTGAGTAAAATCGTGTGCTATTGTGTATCTATGGCAAATCAGAAACTGCGCCTGCAATCAAATGAAATAACGAAGGACACTCACTGTGACTCAAACAAGCTGTTCCCCTTTGTAAGAACTAAACCCAAAGAGATTGAGCTTAGCAGGTGGTGTATCTACGAAGTCAAAGAACGATCATGTCCAGGTCTTAGGGCATATCCTAAGCCCTCCAACAACAGGACTGGAAAGGGCCTGATCGCTGTTCACCAATGACGTATCCCAAATAGGCCAACAGGTTTTGAGCAAAAGAACACACTAGTTTAGTAAGAAAACCATGTGGTAGCTACAGAAAATGTGCTCGGCAGCAATATTTTCATACGTTTATAGTTGAACACGCACTAACTCTATCCAGTTCAGGTGTTACCCCCTTGTGCTACTAACTGGTAACTGCATTTACCATCTACCAACAATGTTAAAGCTAGCATAGCACATCTTTCGGTGCTGACCACAACAGTTTACCCTCGACCAATTCCGAGCTTGTTACAGTGAGAAGACAGACAAAGCCTGCTCAGCGTACAATAACTAATTGACTCTGGGACATGACTCAGAGACGAACAGTTTAGCTCGAACCGCACGTAACCAAATCCATGGATGAGGAGGGAGGGGGGGGGGGGGGGGGGGGGCGAAGTACGGACCTGGACGGCGGCGCTGCCATACTTGGGAGGGTGCCTCGGCGACGAAGGGAGCGCCTCCATCCGCAGACCTCTCCAGCACCCACGGCCGCGCCGGCCTGCTACCGCATCAACTGGAGCTCCCGGTGATTGCAGAGCGCGCGAGAGAGGGAGAGCACCCCCGGCGTGGGAGAAGGGGAGCCGGGAAGGGGGCGGCGAGATCGGCGCGGAGAAACCCTACTGGACAGTCTCAGTCCGGGGAGGCGGCTGTCAGCAGGCGAGACGGGTCGGCGTTCGGCGAAATCTCAAAACGGAACCAACGGTGCTATGGCCCCGCGCCTCGCCACTCCACCGCGCGTGTCCGCGGCCCGCTGCGAAGCGCCTAGCGGCCTAGGTCTAGGCTAGGGGTTTGGGTTTTTCTTTTCCTATTAATAAAATGGCTGTTTTTTTAATATATACTGTTTTCCAGATTTTGCAACATTGGAATCAGCTTGTTACCTGCGGCCGGGAGGATGACATTTTTGGGGAGGACGAGCTCGAGCTCGAGCTCGAGGTCGCCGGTTGGGGGGGAGGGGGGACGAGCTCGCGGGTGGGGCGACGGTCGACGGCGGGCGTTGGCGTCGGTGGCAGGTGGGGCGTCGGTCGCGCGTGGACGAGGTGGCGGGTGGGGCGGCGGGCGGCGCTCGCAGGTGGCGGGTGGGCGACGGTAGTCTGCGTCGGAGCGGCGAGCCGGGACGGGTTCAACGGCGGCGGCGGAGGGAACCCTAGCTGGGGTTCATCCCGCGGGCGAGCGTGGACTGGCGCGATGCGGGCGGGAGTGGACTAGGACGAAACGTCTTTTTTTTGGCTTTTTTTTTCTTTTTCACTTCTCCAACAATTTTTCTAATACTACCTCTATCCCAGTTTACAAGACTTACGCGTATACCTATGTCGTCCGCATGAGCTATATAATATGAATTATATAAAATAAAAATTATATCATTAGAAAATATAACATTTGAAGTTTCTAATAATATAATTTTTATCTTATGTACCTCATGCTAAGTTGGTTAATTTGTTAACCTAGAAATACGCGTAAGTCTTATAAACTGAGACGGAGGGAGTACTTCTTCAACTTCGTATAAATCTAATTAAAATTTAGACTAGATGTATTTATATATAGTAGAAAAATTAGAGACATTAATATGGACCGGAGGGAGTAAATATCATCCGGGAGATGAAACGTTTTCACCCCTGGGTCCTCCGTGTCGCTCGTCACCTAGTGCATTATGCACGTGTCGCGACTCTTCCTTGGACACATCATGTGTGTGGGCTCCACCTACCGAATCCCCGCGACTTATCTCGACCTTATATTCTCCTCCGCCAAATTTTTCCCCACCTCGCTACCCATCTTCTTCCACATCGCGCATCCACCACTTTTCTCCCGCTGCTCTTCTTCCATAGCATCACCACGCGCCCTGGCTTCTCTCCGCCACAGCAAGGCGTGCCGCTGCTGCTAGCTCTCGGCCCGTCGTTTGCAAGTTGGCGCCACCTTGATGCGAGGACCAGGCGCAAAAGCTTCGAGATAGTCTTAGACACCCTATAGCAGCAGTGACTCATCATCTGCACCTTCACTGGTTCAACATGAACAGGGTTCAACCACATGTGTCGAGGATGCACTCGACTAAGGTGTTATAGGAGATAACCAGGGATGAGGCGCAACCGTCGGTGCCGCAGACATCATGGTGCTTGCAGAAGGGACGTTCAGGTGCTAAGAGGAACCAGAGCATGTGGTTGTGCGTCAAGGATTGAGCGCGATGGTAGGGTACAAACCTGAAGGGGAAGAGCTCAGGTAGGCTCCAAGGGCGACCTTGACGTGGCGGCTGGCGCACTTTGGAGAGGCCAGGCAGCGGCGCATGTGTAGGTCGAGGCAAGGAGCGGTGGGAGGGCATGGAGACGGGGTACCAAAAGGGGAGGCGGCATCCTGGTGCTCAGGGATGGCCCTGGCGGGAAGAGAGGAGGCGGTGGATCTTGGCCCCAGTGAGGGGGTGTTCGGGGATGGAGGCACAACGGGGAGGAGCTCCTGGCAGCGAAGCTTTGCGAGGCAGCGGGGGCGAGCTCTGGCAGTGGAGGATGGTGAGGGAGAAGGCGTGTAACATCCCAAAAATATTAAACAAGATTATCAAGTTCTAATCACCCAAGTTTAGGGTTAACAAAAACTTTTATTAAAGTTAGTATGAATGCATGTGTGTAGGGTTCACAGCATAGAAAACAAAAAATTCCTACGATGGGAACTATGTACCAAGATCTATCTACTAGATACAAACAACGGGCGGATGTATATCCATAGAGAACATACTCTTGAAGACCGACAAAGCTTAACGAGTTAAACTCGTGGTTGATGTAGACGATCTCTTGCGGATCTCAAAATCGAGAGAAAGTCCTAGTGCTGCAAAACAGCAGCGCATCCGTGCTCGCACATACGTACAAGACACCGAGCAACCTCCGCCTCCTCGCTCCAGCGATGCAGCGGAAGCACAACTCTTTCTTGTCTAATAGCCACCGGGAACATGTATCTCGCTAGTCTGAGACCATGGGGGATAAATTCTAAAGGGAGAGAGATCCTTCATGAGGAGGTGTGAGTGAGAGAGAGAGAGGAGAGGGGTGCCTTTTATAGGAGGAGGGGGCACCCAAGGGGGTGGCCGCCGGCCATGGGGCTGCCCCCTCCCCTCCTTCATTCATGTGGGTGGACACTCCACTCACAAAAATCTCTTCAATTCCCTCCACTCAAAATCCCACTCAAAATTGCTATTAAATTTCTACCAAATTCAATGCAAAATCTCATTAAATGAAACTCCTTTTATTTATTCAGAATTTTGTCAATAACTTTAATGACAAACATTTACATATAACCCCTTGCTAGTATTCCATTTAACATGCAAAAACACTTTCTGCAATTTCACCCGAAAACCTGTTTCGGTATCTAGTGAAATAAATTCCTGCGCTTGTTATTCTTTTCGGCATGAAACTTTTGCTCCATTTGGATGTCAGTGTCTCTTAAGTGTGCCACACTATGGTTCACGAATAATGCGGACATGATCGAGACCCTTCTCCGTTCAATAATCAGAAGCAGGATTTGGAGACCCATACTGACTCCCACACATTCAACGATGACTTTTCTGTGATCGTCGGAACCTTTTACGCTAGTATCTTAATCCCTTTGTTTCATGATATATTATATGTCCGAGATTCGATCATCGGTATCTCCATACCTAGTTTGATCTCGTTACTGACATGCACTCTTTTCTTATTCCCGTGATATAACATTCTAGTGATCAAATAACTTGCTTGCAAGCTAACCAATGTGATATCACCGAGAGGGCCCAGAGTATATCTATCTGTCATCAGGATGAACAAATTCCACTCTCGATCCATGAGCCTCAACATAACACTTTAGTAGTTCTGAAGCCATATTTATAATCACCCAGTTACGGTGTGACGTTTGATGTCATCAAGAAACTCTTCTGGTGTTAGTGATTGACATGATCTCATGGTCTAAGGATTAGGATCACTTCATAAGTTGTTATAGCAATATAAACTCAATGACTTTGACCGTAATGCTATACTTCAGATGAATATTCATCACATCATTACACTAATGTTGTGACCTTGTTATTAACAACATCCAATGTCTATGATCAGGAAACTTTGATCATCTTGTTAATCAATGAGCTAGTTTACGAGAGTGGCATGACTAGGAACTTTTTGCTTGTTTATTAAACACACATGTATTAATGTTTCCGTATTAATACAATTATAGCATACAAAATAAACATCTATTAACTTGGAATACACATAATAAACACTTTATTATTACCTCTCAAGGCATATTCCCTTCAGTCTCCCACTTGCTCTAGAGACAATAATCTAGTTACATAGTGATGAATCTAACACCCATGGAGTTCTTGTGTTGATCATGTTTTGCTCTAGGGAGAGTTTTAGTCAACGGGTCTACTACATTGAGATCCGTATGTACTTTACAAATCTTTGTATCTCTATCCTTGACATGTTCACGGATGGAGTGAAACCGGCGCTTAATATGCTTGGAATACTTGTGAGACCTTGGTTCTTTGGCATTGGCAATGGCACCATTGTTGTCACAATAGATCACCATTGGGTCCAACGCGCTCGCAACCACACCTAGTTCAGATATGAAATCCTTCATGCAAACCGCTTCCTGAGCCGCTTCCGAAGCAGCAACATATTCGGCCTACGTTGTTGATCCCGCCACCACAGGTTATTTGGAGCTCCTCCAACTAACTGCTCCACCATTCATGAGAAATACGTATCCGGATTGAGACTTAGAGTCATCCGGATCGATGTCAAAGCTAGCATCGACATAACACTTAGCGACGAGCTCTTCTTCACCTCCGTATACAAGAAACATATCCTTAGTTCTTCGCAAGTACTTAAGGATATTCTTGACCGCTTTCCAGTGTTCCGAACCTGGATCCGATTACTAGTCAAACTAATAGCATGTGCCACATCCGGTCTTGTACATAACATGGCGTACCTTATAGAGCATATGGCTGAAGCATACTCTCTTTCTTCCGCCGTAGCCGGACTTTGAGTCTTACTCAATGTCGTGCCTTGCAACATAGGTAAGAACCCCTTCTTACTTTCGTCCATTTTAAACTTCTTTAAAATCTTATCAAGGCATGTACTTTGCAATAGCCCTATTAGGCGCCTAGATCTATCTCTATAGATCTTTATGCCTAATATGTATGACGATTCACCTAGGTCCTTCATTGAAAATTTGTTATTTAGATAACTTTTAACACTTTTTAAAAGATCTATATCATTTCCGATCAATAATATGTCATCCACATATAATATCAGAAATGCCACATTGCTCCCACTCACTTTCTTGCAAATACAAGCTTCTCCATAAGTTTGGACAAATCCAAACTCTTTGATCACCTCAATAAAATGGAGATTCCAACTTCGTGATGCTTGCTTCAGTCCATAGATGGATCGCTGAATCTTGCACACCTTGTTAGCATCCTTAGGACCAACAAAACCCCTTGGTTGTATCATATACAACTCTTCTTCAATATTACCATTGAGAAATGTGGTTTTGACATCCATCTGCCATATCTCATAATCAAAATATGCAGCAATTGCTAACATAATCCTAACTTATTTTAGCATCGCTACGGGAGAGAATGTCTCATCGTAGTCAACTCCTTGAATTTTTCGAAACCCCTTTGCGACAAGTCGAGCTTTATAGATGGTCACATTACCATCATCATCAGTTTTTCTTTTGAAAATCCACTTATTCTCCACGACCTTTCGGTCGTGAGGTAAGTCCACCAAGTTCTAAACTTGATTTTCATACATGGATTCCATCTCAGATTTCATGGCTTCTAACCATTTGTTGGAATCCAGGATCATCATCACTTCTTCTTACGTCGCAGGGTCATCATTTTCATCAACCATGAAATTCATGATAGGATTTCCGTACAGCTCAGGAGCTGCACGCATCCTTCTAGACCTGCGAGGTTCGGTAGTACTCTCTTTCAGAGTTTCATGATCATTATCATTAGTTCCCTCTTCAACTGGTGAAGCTAACTCCGGAATGACTTCTGGCGCTGCGCTACTCGCCATACTTTGAAGAGAAGGTTCAATAACCTCTTCGAGTTCTACCTTCCGACTACTCACACCTTTCGCGAGAAACTCTTACCCTACAAAGGATCCATTCTTGGAAACAAAAACCTTGCCTTCGGATCTGTGATAGAAGGAATACCCAATAATTTCCTTAGGGTATCCTATGTAGACGCATTTTTCCGCTTTGGGTTCGAGTTTATCCGGTTGAAGTTTCTTCACATAAACATCGCATCCCAAAATTTAAGAAATGACAGCTTAGGTTTGTTTCCAAACCATAATTCTTATGGTGTCTTTTTAACGGATTTAGATGGTGTCCTATTTAAAGTGAATACAGTAATTTCTAGTGCATAACCCCAAAATGAAAACGGCAAGTCCGTCAGAGACATCATAGATCGAACCATATCCAATAAAGTATGATTACGACGTTCCGACACACCATTTTGCTGTGGTGTTCCGGCAGGTGTGAGTTGTGAAACAATTCCACACTCTTTCATGTGAGTGCTAAACTCGTAACTTAGATACTCACCTCCACGGTCGGACCATAGAAATTTAATCTTTCTATTATGATGATTTTCCACTTCATTCTAAAATTCCTTGAACTTTTCAAAGGTTTCAGACTTGTGTTTCATCAAGTAGATATAAGCGTATCTACTTAAATCATCCATTAAAGTAACAAAATAACGATATCCACCTCACGCCAACACACTCTCTGGACCACATACATCAGAATGTATGATTTCCAATAAATCTGTTGCCCGTTCCATTGAACCGGAAAATGGCGTTCTAGTCATCATGCCCATAAGGGATGACTCACATGTATCAAATGATTAAAAATCAAGTGATTCCAAAAGTCCATCCGAATGGAGCTTCTTCATGCGTTTAATGCTAATATGACCTAGATGGCAGTGCCGCATATATGCGGATATATCATCATTAAGTTTAATCCTTTTAGAATCAACATTATGAATATGTGTAATACTATTATCAAGATCCAATAGAAATAAACCATTCATCATCGGTGCATGACCATAAAAGGTTTCATTCATATAAATAGAACAACCATTGTTCTCGGATTTAAATGAATAACCACTTTGCATCAAACACGATCCAGATACAATGGTCATGCTCAGTGCTGGCACCAGATAACAATTATTTAAGTTTATTACTAATCCCGACGGCAAGTGGAGAGGCAGTGTTCCGACGGCGATCACATCAACGCTTCATCCATTGCCGACACGCATCTTGACCCCACCCCTTGCTAGCGGTCGCTTGTTCCGTAGCCCCTGATTCGAGTTACAAATAATAGCAACTAAACCAGTATCAAATACCCAGGTGCTACTGCGAGCACTAGTCAAGTACACATCAATAACATGTATATCATATATACCTTTGTTTGCCTTGCCGGCCTTCTTGTCTGCCAAATACTTGGGGCAGTTGCGCTTCCAGTGGCCAGTCCCCTTACAATAGTAGCACTCGATATCAGATTTAGGTCCAACTCGGGGTTTCTTTTCAGGCACGGCAACCGTCTTGCCGCCCTTACTTCCCTTCCGTTTTCCCTTCTTGTCTTTCTTGAAACCAGTGTTCTTATTGATCATCAACACTTGATGTTCCTTCTTGATCTCCACTTCTGCAGTTTTAAGCATTGACAGAAGCTCGGGGAGAGACTTCTTCATGCCTTGCATATTATAGTTCATCATGAAGCTCTTATTGCTAGGTGGCAGAGACTGCAGAACACGATGGATGCCTAAGTCAATGGGAATCGTTATTCCCAAGGACACAAGATTATCGGCGTAACCCGACATCTTGAGTACATGCTCACTTACGGAGTTGTGCTCTTCTATCATGCAGCTAAAGAACTTTTTTGAAGCATTGTAGCTCTCTACAACAACATGTGTGTCGAAAATCATTTTCAACTCACCCATTGTATCAAATGCATTGCCATTTTCGAAACGCTTTCGAAGTTCCGGCTCTAGCCCCTACAATATGCCGCAATGAACTAAGTTGTGGTCCTCCTGACGAGTCTGATAGACATTCTTCTCCTTGTCAGGGGCATCATCGAAAGGTGGGGGGCCTAGCGACGCTTCTAGCACATATTGCTTTTGTGCAGCAGAGAGGAGAATCCTCAAATTCATGGCCCATTCGGTAAAGTTTCTACCGTTCGTTGCAAGTTTCTCTTTCTCCATGAACACATTGAAATTAAAAGCAGGTGGTGCCATCTACAACAGAATTTGTAAAGTTTAGACTAAGTTTATGATATATTGAGTTCAACTAATCCACATTACGAATGAACTCCCACTCAAAAACGACACCCCTTGTGCATTTTTGGTGATTACATGAACTAAATCCACTACACCAAGTCCGATCATCACGTGAGTCGGTGCAGCTTCAAAGGAGAGCACCAAATGGGCATCATATCTACCATATGACTCATGCTTAACCTTTTGATCCGTGTTCCGAGGCCATGTCTGTACATGCTAGGCTCGCCAAGTTAGAACCTTAGTATTCGTGTGTGTAACTGTAACATCCCAAAAATATTGAACATGGATCATCAAACTCTAAGCATCAAAATTAGGATTAACAAAAACTTTTCTAAATAAAATTATGAATGCATGCATATGAGTATGCATTGAATTTGAAATTATTTTGAACCACCTTGTTTGTATGTTTCCTTGCTTGTAAAATGTTTCTTAGGTAAAATAAACATCATCTAAAACATTTCCCACACTTTTCCCAAAGACAAGTAAATCAAAACAAATAAAATAAAGGAAAGGTCATTTTGACCAATTTAACTCCCATGCCTACTTTGGCTGTCTCAAACTTTCAGAACCTAACAGAAACTTTTCTGGATCTTTGCACCCCTTGATTGTACTCATAACAAAGTATCAAGGCCCACTTGGTGATCATCCAGAAACTTTCAAATGCATAGTTTAAATGACAATTCAAAATTGAATCTTTATCATATGGGAAGATCCCACTTTTTCAAAAACCACTCAAACAAGCTCAACTTTCAAAACCCAAGCATCTGCAGACTCACCAGCACCAATCTAGCACACCCACCAAAAATCTTTTCAAAATTCAAAACTTAAATTCATGCGGCCATTTCATCAAACACTTGGCAGACACAAATCAAACAAAATCAAAACACTATAGTGTGTAGTGTTTTGATCCTAATTGGTTTCGTATCTAGCTCACAACCATCTTAGTAGATCATCTATTAAGATTAACTAAGCACTAGCACCACCGTGAGCTTGCCAAAACCATCAATGGTGAACAGCCGAAGCCACCCTTGCCACCCCAGTGTAGACAACAAGATATGAAGAAAGCTAGCCATGCCAACCTTGTTTGGGAGATCACCCATGCCTCACCGCCCCCTCTCGACCAGCCCTACCTCGAAGACACCGACCAGAGCACCCAGGAACGTCGCGCCCGTGCCTCTGCCAACCGTGTCGAGCATGCGCCAGAGTGCCACCCTCGACCGAAGCCCACAGACTGCGCGCCGCCCTCACCGCGTGCATACACGATCACCACCGACCCAGGAGACCGCCAGACATCCCCGTTCGCCGCCCCGTGACGCACAGCCACCGCTCGCCGTCGAAGACGCCGCCTCTGCCGCGCAGAGCGTCGCGTGTTCCAGACCAAACCGCACCGCCCCTACAAGCGCATTAAAGCCGTAGAGCATCGCCAGGAGACCACCAAGCGATCGCCACCGCCAGCCATGCCTCTAGCAGCTCGTAGCCATGTCGCCACCGTTGCCTGCCCATGTCGTTCGGTCTCACCGTTGAGACTATAAATAGAGGACTCCCCCGCTCGAATTCTTCACACCATTCCACTCCTCTCTCACCCAGAATCACCCCACCTAAGTCCCGGAGCAAGGCGAGCAGCGCATCGCCGGAATTTCACCAGAGCCCGCCGCCTCTGGAGAAGAAGGGCGCCATCAATTTCGTCCGCCCAGGAGCTGCCACGACCACCCCTGAGTTCGCCGTCGTCGACTTCGTCGTTCGCCCGCCTCGCCGACCCTCGCCTGCACCCCGGTGAGCCCCCAGCAACCCCCACTGGCCGCGCTAGGTTTTTTTCTCGCCGGTGTTGCCCAACGTCGACGATGACTCCCAGCCGTTGGATTAGAACTAGATCGCACGATCCACATCGCCCCATACCGCTTCGCACCCCCTGTCTCACTGACGAGTGGGGACAGCCACTTAAGCAGCCCGCAGAAGCACTGCGCTTAGCAGGCCGGCCCGTTAACTTTTCCCGCGCAGCCCAGTTATTTGAATTAAACCTTTTCCATTTTATTTCAAACACACTTCTATACTCAGTTTCAAAAATCAACCCAGATCAATTCAGTGCACCAAATTGAATGAAACCAATTTTGTTGGAAAGGTCCGGGAATGCTGAATCCAAGCCCGTTGGATTCAAGTCATTTGGATCTATAGATCACCCATGGTAAAAATAACAAGGCAGAAGCTTTTCTGCATTCAAACATTTTTCAAATTTAAACCATAATAGCTTTTTAGTTGATTCCAACTCTCAAAAATCACATTTAACCATACCTTTCAGAATATATAAAAACATATAGGTTTACTTACAGAAATAATGGTCAAGTAACAAAAGAATGCTACATAGGCATTTGTAGCCACTTTAATTAATTAAAATAAAAGGGTAAAACCTTACTAAATTGTGATACCACTTTAAATCATATTACCATGGACTAAAATATGTGGTGATGACATGTGTCAACATGATCCCATGTTTGGTTTGGAGAATATTAAATCTCAAGTAGTTTTTCAATGAGTAGAAATTACTTTTCTAAAAATAAACGGAATTAAACCAAGCCTTAATC
This sequence comes from Avena atlantica, assembly GCA_910589765.1. Taxonomy (NCBI): domain Eukaryota; kingdom Viridiplantae; phylum Streptophyta; class Magnoliopsida; order Poales; family Poaceae; genus Avena; species Avena atlantica. Next base: position 337,014,722 of record OU342733.1, read on the forward strand.
TTGTAATGTTAGAGATGATGTTAGATCGTCTATAGGACCTTTTTTGTGTGATGATTGCAAGTAGTTAAGTATTGTTTGGTGATTGTGTACCTCGTATTTATTCATAGACGATAGTACCGACCAAGGATACGAGGAGGAAGGAGGATTCTACGAAGAAGAAGCCGAGGAGAACTTCAACCACTGCTCTGCACAAGGCAAGCTTATATTGACACTAATGCAACCCAATGCTACTAGTTGAATGTGCAAGCTATTAACCTTGCAAGCTCACACTTGCAATGATGAGGGTTAAATAACCTATGCAATGCACTAAGCATGCTTGGTTAGATACATTTGATGATACCCAATCCTAGTTTTACTTGCAAGCTTCTTACTTTATTTCTTTATCAAAGCTCTTACTTAGATTCTACCTAAGGGAATGGTAGATACTAGAAAGATATTTGAAGGTTGCATAAAGAGTATAAAATTTGGCCTAAGCTAGATAATCTTGATGTCATCCCAAGGCATGAGATTGAACTTAGCTAAAACTCCACTAGTTTACTACCCCTCATCAGTGCTCCCCCCACCTGTAGATGCTAGTGCTAAGCATAAAACCTGATCAACTTTAGATGGGAATACTTGGTGGAAAAATGGTTATGAAAACCTTGGAATGATGGATCATTCTATTGAAATGTTTTGTACATGTGTTTCCGAACACTTGATGATTTTGGTGATAAAAATGATGAGGCATGAGCCTTAGCCCTTTATAAAACCGATGGTTGTCTGGATGCGATACTATTCCAATTTTATCGTACAACCACAATACCCGAAGATTGGGTAGGGCTTGACTGGAAACTTATATACCTTAGTATTAGTTCCCTCACGGCCAAGTCTAAGCTGAGGCTACCTTGTGAAGATTGTCCACCTGTGCAGTACCCAAGATGACAGTTGGTCATGGTTGGGAGGCCAAACTCACAGGAGAGGTGCTTATACTAGGGCATGTAATTGAAAGGTTAGGATTGATTATCCGCATACTGAGTATGGTGAATTTAGGATTTGTTCCTGACGGATGTATCGAATGTTGTGGTGAAAGTGTACAATCTCTGCAGAGTGTCAAACTATTCGAATAGCCGCGTCCGCGGTTATGGACAGTTGGAGTGGCCATACTGTTCCCCTGTCAAACTTTTCAAAATGACTTGTGAAATGAATTGAGACTTTGACTTGACCACAACAAGGTTGTGATATGAAATACAAGTTCCCACTTAGGTGTTATAAAACTTCAATTAGCATTCGTTGCTCCTAAACTTAGTAGAGATAAATCTGGCTTTTGAAAAACAACCCTAGAGCCTACCGTCCTATTATCAAAAACCCCTTTCACTTGTTAGTATTAGTTTGCGAGTATTTAAAGAGTACTCATGGCTTTGTCCCTGGCTATTCCCATGGCCAGACTATGAAGAGGAGTACCTGGAGGATGGACCCCAGGAAGGTTACGACAACTAGGATCATCTCCCATCGTCAGCATTGCCTGTGACCCCGAAGATGGAGCTTCGCCCACGCTACCGTTATTATTACGTATTCCGCTGCTTGATGTTGTATTAAGAACTGGATCATGAGATCCCTATTTGTGTAAGAACTTATGTACGGTTGTAATGGATGATGTACTATGGTATCCAATTCTGTTATGTCTAGCAAAAATGGTAATCCTGGGATTGCGATGTATGGCATAACAGGCATCTGGGATTAAAAATCCGGGTGTTGACAGTAACTGTCATACACCCGAAATATGGTCGTGGATCCAACAACACCTGATCATCACGTGATGTCTTGGAGCGACGAAAATATAATCGGTGCATACTAAAGGAAGAACACATTATTATCTTGATATTTAAATGAGGGATCATCTTATTATGCTAATAAAACTCCAAACAAGCAATATAAGATGCTAACAAACATCACATGTTTATAAGTGGAATGATATGGTTTCCGCATATGATCTCCATCATGTGCACCGTAATATGATCACTATCATACCTCTATGTGTAAGGCCAAGGTCTATAAATCTTACACGTTATGTGTGCTGTAAGAGTATCATCTCATACTTCTACTTACAACATTACCATATCATAACACTAACCTAGCAACAATCTAAACTAGACGCCTCTAATTTATCCATTGCAAATTTTACGTGGCTTAGGGCTTTCGAAGATAGAACCGTTCATACCTATGAACATGAACCACAACGAGGATAACCAAATTATTGACAACTCGTTGCAAATTAGATATTGACTATAGTAGGAGAGACAGACACCCGCTAGCCACTTAAGCAAACTAGTTGCATGTCAAGCGTGGAACAGGTCTCACGTGCGAGGACATGTAAAGTTTGTCCGGGACGCTTCATCCCACTATGCCACCAATATCCAAAATACAACTAAGAAGCAACAACATGATCATTATCGCCCACATACTCATATGTGTACTACCCGTATAAAGCATCTACGCATAGATCCGGCTCTGATACCACTCTAGGGTTCGCAGCATAGAAAACAAAAAAATTCGTATGATGGGAACTATGTACCAAGATCTATCTACTAGATATAAACAACGGGCAGATGTATATCCATAGAGAACATACTCTTTAAGACCGACAAAGCTTAACAAGTTAAACTCGTGGCTGATGTAGATGATCTCTTGCCGATCTCAAGATCGAGAGGAAGTCCTAGCGCCGCAAAATAGCAGCGCATCCGTACTCGCACACACGTACAAGACACCGAGCAACCTCTGCCTCCTCGCTCCAGCGATGCAGCGGAAGCACAACTCTTTCTTGTCGAATATCCACCGGGAACATGCATCTCGCTAGTCCGAGACCATGGGGGATAAATTATAGAGGGGGAGAGAGATCCTTCACGAGGAGGTGTGAGTGAGAGAGAGGAGAGGGGGTGCCTTTTATAGGAGGAGGGGGGCACCCAAGGGGGTGGCCGCCGGCCATGGGGCTTCCCCCTTCCCTCCTTCATTCATGTGGGTGGACACTCCACTCACAAAAATCTCTTCAATTCTCTCCACTCAAAATCCCACTCAAAATTGCTACTAAATTTCCACCAAATTTAATGCAAACTCTCATTAAATAAAACTCCTTTTATTTATTCAGAATTTTGTCAATTACTTTAATGACAAACATTCACATATAACCCCTTGCTAGTATTCCATTTCACATGCAAAAACACTTTCTGCAATTTCACCCGAAAACCTGTTTCGGTATCTAGTGAAATAAATTCCTGCGCTTGTTATTCTTTTCGGCATGAAACTTTGCTCCATTTGGATGTCAGTTTCTCTTAAGTTTTCCACCCTCGGTTAGCGAATAATGCGGACATGATCGAGACCCTTCTCCGATCAATAATCAGAAGCGGGATCTGGAGACCCATACTGACTTCCACACATTCAACAATGACTTTCCTGTGATCGTCAGAACCTTTTATGCTAGTATCTTAATCCCTTTGTTTCACGATATATTACATGTCCGATATTCGATCATTGCTAATTCCATACCTAGTTTGATCTCATTACTGACATGCACTCTTTTCTCGTTCCCGTGATATAACATTCTAGTGATCAAATCACTTGCTTGCAAGCTAACCAATGTGATATCACCGAGAGGGCCTAGAGTATATCTATCCGTCATCGGGATGAACACATTCCACTATCGATCCATGAGCCTCAACATAACACTTTAGTGGTTCTAAAGCCATCCTTATAATCACCCAGTTATGGTATGACGTTTGTTGTCATCAAGAAACTCTTCGGTGTTAGTGATTGACATGATCTCATGGTTTAAGGATTAGGATCACTTCGTAAGTTGTTATAGCAATATAAACTCAATGACTTTGATTGTAATGATATACTTCGGATGAATGTTCATCACATCATTACACTAATGTTGTGACCTCGTTATTAACAACATCCAATGTCTATGATCAGGAAACTTTGATCATCTTGTTAATCAACACGCTAGTTTACGAGAGAGGCATAACTATGAACTTTCTGTTTGTTTATTAAACACACATGTATTAACGTTTCCGTATTAATACAATTATAGCATGAAAAATAAACATCTATCATATACTTGGAATACACCTAATAAACACTTTATTATTGCCTCTCAAGGCATATTCCCTTCAACGTGTCTCTGTGATTAATGCTTGAATGCTTGTATTGCCATGTTTGAATGCTATGAATGTTAAGGATTGGTTTTAAGATGAAAACAATATCATCTAGATCCTGTCCAACCAGAATAAAATGAAGAGAAAATCAAATATAGGAAATATAAGCAAATGGTCATTTTGGCCAAACTTGTTCACTAGATCACTTTGGGTGTTCCTAGTCCAAGATTTTGAACAGAAACAAATCCAATTATTTTCACCCCTTGCTATTCCAAGTAAAAGTGAACCCAAGCCTACTTTACAAACCAATAGAAACAAATTCCAAATCTATTTAAAGGACAATTCAAAATTGAATCCTTAATTGATACTAAGATGGCCATTTCTCAAAAACCAACGAAACCACCTCACCTTGTCAAACCCAAGCAACCAGATACTACCAAGCTTATGATCGGAGAACTCACCAACCAAAAATTCAAATTTAAATTTCATGCGGCCATTTCTTCAAACACCTGGTGAGCACAAATCAAACTTGCCTAACTTCTACTGTTTTGAGCAGTGATTGATCAAACCATTGCCCCCAATTCACTCCCCTTGTCACCCCCAGCGCCCAACAATGCATTGAATCAGCTACCCCTCTACTGCCAGCACCAGTGCCACGCCACTCGAGATGCCATTGCAGGCCGACCATGGACAACACGCAGGAGGAAGCGCCATGCCCATCCACGATGTCCAGGAGGCATCCCACCGTCCATCGCCACTCCCTGTCCACCCCTCGAGCATAGCCAAGCCATGGACCACCCGAAAATGGCCATGCGTAATTTCTCTGCACCATGCCGAGAGCGCGCCAGAGCGCCGCAGCCGACACGCACGCACACGCTGCGCCTCGCTCTAGCCACGCTTAACTGCACGCGCCATGACCCTAGCTACCTCCCAGACACGATCGTTCACCGCCGTGCGACCCAAAGCCCCTGTACATCGTCTCGAACACCGTTGTTTCTGCTCAGAGCACCGAATGCTCCCGACCATCCTCGACCGCCTTGTGCCGCGCCATTAAGCCAGCAACGACTGCAAGGAGACACTGCACGTCCTACGCCCTTCGCCATGCCTGTAGCTCCCTGTGCCGACGTCGCCAGAGGAGCCTGACCATGTCGCACTGCCCCTCTCGCCGGTGTATAAATAGAAGCCACCCCGCCTCAATTATTCACACCATCTCACTCCCCTCTCTCTCAGAACCACCCCACTCCTTTCCCTGAAGCAAGGCGATCTCCAGCCCGCCAAAATTTCACCGGAGTCTGCCGCTGAGGAGGAGAAGAGAGCCGTTGATTGGAGCCACCCCAGGAGCCGCCGCGTCCACCGTTCGAGCCCCCGTCGTCGACAATGTTGTTCGCCCCCATCGCCGTCCCTAGTTGGAGCCCTGGTAAGCCATCGTGTACCCCCACCGTCGTCGTTAGGGTTCAGTCTCGTCGAAGCTGTCCGGCGGAGACGACAAACCTCAGCTATAGATCCTATTCTAATCGCACGGCTTAGATTGAAACGTACTGCTTCGGGTTAACTGAGCCACTGACTAGCAGGATCCCCCTATCAGCAACTCGCTGCACGCGTGTTGTGCAGCTGGGCCGGCCCATTTCCTTTCCCGCACGTAGCCCAGTGATTCAAATAGATATTTTCCATTTTATTCAAATCCTAGTTCAATTAGTAGATTCAAAAATCAATTCAAGGAGATTCACTGAACCAAATTGCATGATTCCAATTTTACTAGAAAGGTATTGAAATTGTCAATCCAAGCCCATTGAATTCAAACCATTTGAAACTATAGATCACCTATAGTAAAAATAACAAGATATATACTTTTCCATTTCAAACATTTTTCGAAAATAAACCATAAATGATTTTGAGTTGATTCCAACTCTCAAAAATCACATTTGACAAGATCTATCTGAATATGTAAAAATATTTAGGTTTACATACATTGATCTTGGACTAGTACTAAAATAATGCTATATAGGCATCTCTAGTCACTTTAATTATTTAAAATAATCATTTTAAACTTTATAAAATGTGACCACCACTTTAAATCACATTCCCAAACATTAGAATATGTGGTGATGACATGTGTCAATATGATCCCATATTTTAATTGGAGAATATTAAATCTTAAGTAGTATTCAATGAGTAGAAATTACTTTTCTAAAATAAAATAAATAAGACTAGGTCTTTATTTCATGTGATGATTGTGATGATACTAGATCATCTAGTGTGAACCTTTGTGTGCTAAATAGAGGTAGTTAAGTATTGTTTGGTGATTGTGTACCTCGTATTTATTTATAAACGCTAGTACTGACCAAGGCTACGAGTAGGAGGAGTACTACGAAGAAGAAGAAAACTTCAACCACTGCATCAATCAAGGTAAGCTATTACTGTCAAGCTGAGCTATGCAAGCTAACATTTGCCAGTTTCTTAACCATGCAAGCCATCACAAACTCCAAGTTAAGCTATGCAAGATGCATTAGGCATACTTTGGTTATGGAACCTTGATTATACCACATCCTAGTTTTACTTGCAAGTTTTATTCTTTTATCTTTTATCAAAGTTCTTCACCTTACCTTAGTAACTTGTGAGTTTTGGAAAAATATTATAGGTAGCATAAAGAGCATAAAACTAGGCCTAAATAGTTAGAACTAGATGTCATCCTGAGGCATTAGACTAGATTTAGATAGCCACACTTGATGAACACCCCTCATTAGTGAATACCCTCAACATTAGTGGCTAGTGCTAAGCATAAAAGTTGCTCACTTTAGATGGGAATACTTGGTGAAAATAATTATGAAAACCTTGGAATGAAGGTTCATTCTATTGAAATGTTTTGACATGTGTTGTGAACATAATATGATTTGATGATGAAAATGTTGAGGCATGAGCCTTAGCCCTTTATAAAAATTGATGGTTGGGTTCCGATGCGATACCATTCCTTGCAGAAGAGGTTTGAGATGAGGCTACCTCGTGATGAATGTCCACCTATGCAGTTCCCAAGATGACCGATGGTCATGGTTGGGAGGCCAAACTCATAGGGTGTGTGTCTATACTAGGGTGTGTAATTAAAAGGTTAGGATTGATTATCCGCATACTAAGTATGATGATTCAGGGTTATCCCTGACGCATGTATCGAATGTTGTGGTGAAAGTGTATAATCTCTGTAGAGTGTCAAACTATTCGAATAGCCGCATTCGCGGTTATGGACAGTTAGAGTGACCATACTATTCCGTCGTCAGATGTTTTCAAAATGACTTGTGAAATGAACTATGACTTTGACTTGACCACAACAAGGTTGTGAACATGAAAACTAAGTTCCCCCTTAGGTGTTGTAGAACATTAAACTAGTTTTCTTTACTTCTACACTTAGTTTGAGATAAACCTGCCTTTTTGCAAATAAACCTAGAGCTTAGGATTCCTACTCGAACTACTTTACTTGTTAGCAATAGTTTGCGAGTACTTAAAGTGTACTCATGGCTTTGTCCCTGGCTATTCCCGTGGCCAGACTATGAAGAGGACTACCAAGATGATGGACAGCAAGAAGTCTATGATAACTAGGATCATCTCCCATCGTCAGCATTGCCTGTGACCCTAAAGATGGAGTCGTGACCACGCTACCCTTATTATTATTCCGCTTCGTTGTTTGTATTAAGACTGGATCATGAGATCCTTTATTTTTAATACCTTTATTATGGTTTGTAATGGATGATGAACTATGGTACCAATTTGTTATATCTCGCAAAAATGGTAATCCTGGGTTTGTGATGTATGACATAATAGGCATCTGGGATTAAAAATGCGGGTGGTAACAAAGCGTGCCAGCGACACGGCCGCACAAGGTACAAGTGGCAGCACGCGGCCGACGGGGAAGGAGAGCTCGGGGCCGACGCACAAAGGGAAGCGGGCGAGCGGTGCTGCCACGGTAGGTGCGAGGTTGGGGACGATGCGGGGTAAATGGGGTAGGTGGTGGGGTCGGGAGAGAGAGTGAGGGAGTGAGATTGAAGGCTAGGCGTGGCGTGGGCGTGTAGTGCGGCTCAGAGGCCAAGGGTAGGGCCGGGTACGTGTCGCGTGGGTGGGGATTCGAGGCAGGGTGGTTTGTGGTCAGGAGAAGCGTGCCGTGGGGTGGGTTTGTGGCCATGTCAACGCGTGTGTGTGCAGCATTACTATGGCGGTGTAGCGCGTTGGGTCGCATGCTGGTGCGTATAGGTGTGTGTGGTGGCGGCGTGAGGGTTAGGTGTGGAGTGGTAGCTTAGGGTTTTGGGGTAGAGTTAGGGTTATGTTTTGGTGTTAGCCGACTGGGCCTTTGGGCCTGGCCGGTTTAGGTCTAGGGTTTTGGCGTACCGAGGTTGTAGGTAGTCTGGCCTACGGGCTAGGCTGCCTCCCTCGGTACAAACAAATTGTTTAATTATTTTTGTTTGATTTTAAATATTCTTTTGTAAAATATTTTTAGACAAATAAAATATCCGGGCAAACCGAGGGTTTATATTTGAAATAAAGAGGGGCTTATTTAGAAAACAAAGATAGGCTTTTATCATAATAGTTTTTGCCAAATATATGCATGACGACATGACGATGCTCAAATGCAATATGGCATGATGACATGAGCATGCGATGATGATGATGATGCAGCAAACGAAAACACCAAGCGATTTTCTAGTAGTGGTTTTACCCGGGGTGCTACAATTCGAAACCACTAACAATGGATCTCGCCCTTGATATCCCACTCATGGTACGGGGAAGAAGGCCAATGATCTGAACCTTCGTTCTTTGGGTATATCCTTGCGACACCACTAACAAGGGTTCTTTTTCCATCTTGAAACGGGCTACACCACCAACAAGAGGTCGTTGCTCCCGTTCGCCGAGAGAACACTCCGGAGAGACAAAGGACGAAGGTAAAGGTCTCAAAAGATACAGACACCTATGAATTCTGTGGAAGGAGTAAAATTGCGTCGGTCCATAATTCAATGTACAAAATCAAATGATAATGTAGTGGTATGGTCGCGACTCCATCCCGCACTCAAAGCATTACCCTATACACGAATAGAAGAATCATGCAACCAACTCTTGGAATGAGACTAAAGATCTTGACAACATCGGTTGGAAAAAAATGAGTGATGTAGACTCTTCATAAAATCTAACACAGATGATGATGTCATCGTGTTGAAAACACCGGAAGATACAAAGAAATATTTTACTGAATTTTTGGTCCACTGGAAGGTACACAGGGGAAACTTCCTCAGATAATACGATCACCGCATGTCGAAGCATCGTTACAAGAGGAAGGAAGGGAAACCCTGAAGGTACGACGGAAACCCAACCATGAGATTCCTGAAATTGAAGAAAAGATAGGAGAACATATTCAGAACACACAGAGGTAAGAGGAGAATAAAAGAGGGGTAAGGAGTAAAAGCAGACCTAATCAGGTCTATCCAACCAATTTTAAAAATAGTTTTGACACTTTACAACGTACATTAACTAGGTTATCCTACAAGCTGGACCAGTGGGGTATCACAACTACTGAGCTATGATACCACTTTGTAACACCATCGAATCGGCCCTATGCAAGTTTTACAGTCCGTGCCAGACCCGCATAGAATCGATTTAAAGATGCCCACCAGGCACTTACGTGCAGGTGGAAAATGAAGTAATATCATTGCACAATAGTTCACGCGGGAACCATCAGAAACATACATATATCAATGACTTAACGAGTCAAGAATACAGATATACAGTACAAAGATCCAAATCACCTTGAAAACGATACAACATCCGAGTATGGATAAGATACAAATGGGGCTAAGAGCCCTGAAGAATAACCAATGGCATCAATAATCCTGCCCAGGCCAAGTTGGAAGGGTAACCCTGGTAACGATGTCGAACTCAAACCTGCTAAACAAAAGGAGTGCCGACAAAGGGTAATGGAAAAAAGAGCGGACAGTACTAGGGCCAGTACACGACGATACTTAGAATTTGACGGCTCTTGCCTACATAGATATGGTGGATCGTAGCGACAGAGCAGCTGTAGCATCCCATTTGTCTAACAAATTGTAATGCTACTTGGTCTAGTAATATAATGGCTACTTCATATATATAATTGTTGCATCAGCATTATATCATGCTCATGTCATCATGCCACCTTGCATTTGAGCATCATATAAAACCCCTTTTTGATTTGGTTCTTCTCTCATATGCATTGTAAATTGTATTTGCCTCTGGATATTGTATTTGGTTCTTGATATATTGTTAAATGCCCAGGTTGAGTTGGGGGCATATCTTTTATTCCACTCCACCACCTTTCTTTGACACCACCTTATACCTTCCACCATTCCAATAACCCATGAGCTTGTAATTCTTTTCTTTGGATTTTTACTCTAGCTCATGTGGGTTGGGTGGATCCAACTCTAATTTCTTTTGCTTGGTCTTTATTCCACCTTTTGGGAATGCATGGAATCATGCCATGTGATTTTATTTTGTTTTCACAAGATTAACACATGGCATTAATTACTTGCATGGGCCATGCAACCATCACCATCTTTTGTCCTCCTTTGTTTTTATTTGTTTTTGAGTGGATCATCTTCTCATCTCTCTCCTTCTCTCAATCCTTTCTACCTTGCTTAGTTGCTTGCCTTGTGCCATCAAACCTCATCAACCTCTTTTGTGTAGTGCCATGCATGATCTTGTAAGATCATCCCCATGCCCATCTTTTCTCTCTCTTGATCATGCATACCAAGGCCCTCTCTCACCTAGTCTCTCTCTCTCTTTCTTTATCTAGACCCTAATACCTCTCCCTTAACCCTCCTCTCTAAACCACACCCCCACCCTAACCACTCCATGCCGAGGCACCCCTCTCCCCTAAACCCTAGCCTCTCTCTAACCCTAACCCAAGCTCTAACCTAGCTACTTACCCCTCTCTCCTAAACCCTAGTGCATCTAACCTTAACCCGAGCCCCCCTCCTACCCTAGCTCCATGCCACACCCTTCCTCTCTATTCTCTCTGCCTTGCAGGCCCCACCTGGCCACCCTCTCTCCCTAACCACCCCATCTACCCCTCCCCTAGCCAACCCTAGCTCCTAACTGAGCTACACCCGACCCTAGCCCGAGCCTCCCCTCTCCTCTCCATTTTCCTTCTCTCTGCCAAGCGTGCCCCACATCGAGCCTCCCATCCTTGGATGCTCCCTGGCCCCACCTGGAAGCCCCACCCGTGCCTGCCTCCCCTCCAGCTCGAGCACATGGGAGGAGGAGGAAAAGGTGGCCGAAGCCACCTTTATCACCACCACCTCCCCACGGCACCCCCTCTTCTCTCCCGTCCTTATCCACCCCTCTCTCTCGCCTTCTGCCTCCCCCAGATCTCCCCAGGGCCTTGCCCTCTCCTCCCTTTCTTTTCCACCGCCACCAGCTACCTCTCTCGCTGGCCGCCGCCAGCACTTCGTCGCCTCGCCGATCCAGCCGTGCAGCGCGTCAAGGAGGTGGACTGGAAGGTCGAGGAGGTCCCCTGCAGCGGCCCCGTGCACGTCAGCGAGGAGGAGGATCCCTAGGCTCGCCAGGACTGACGCTGCTCCGACGAAACCCTAGCCCGTCGGAGCGTCTGCGTCGCCGACGATCCGCTGCGCCCCCGCCCGATCCAACACCGCCAACCACCTCGCGGTAAGCCCCGCACCCCCCTAGACACCCTCGCGGCCACCGTCATTTCCTGGACACGCCGATCGCTGCGTCGAGCACGCTCAGTGCACCGACGAGCGCGCGCATCTGCTCGCTCCCACGTCGCGCAAACCTTACCTAGCCGCGCCACAGCAACCTGCCAACTCCCCTAGCCTACCGCAGCGGCTCCGCCCCTCCGCGCGCGCACGCCAGGTCCCAGGATCGAACCCTGGGCGCCCCTGTTTTCCTCTGTCGCCGTTTGCTGTCAGTTTCGTCAGAAAACGCGAGAAGAAAAATAGTACCGCGTGGCTTTTCTTGGAAAACCCCCTTTCCTTTTTGATTCCTCAACCCGCAGTCCCCCTCTTCAGGGCTTTTTGTAAAAAGGCACCCACGCTTTTTCCATCCTCAACCCGCGGTCCTCAACCCACCTGTCCTATGCCCAGTCAGCGGGTGGCCCACCTGTCACTGACTGTGACTAAGTTAGCCTGGGTAGAAAAAGCTTTTCTGTTTTCTATTTTAATTCAAATCTTTTCAAATTTAATTCAAATTCAAAATTCAAATCAGATTTATAATAACTTTTAAAATACAAATCCAAATAATACAAATGATATATTTTTTAGATCAGAAAAATGTGAGGATTTCAACTATGCCATCCAAAATATATTTTGGGCACTTAAAATTTCAAGTTGAATTAAATTACAATAAAATGCCCTTTTCTCAATTACTTAATAACTTTTGACTTATAACTCCAAATTTAACAAATGATATGTCTAAATTGATTAGCTCGACGAGACCTTTCTGTTTATGCATTCCATGTTCTGTTTTGCAGCATGCATCATATAAATATAAAGAGTACAGCAACTTATTTGGGTATAAAATGTGACCAAAACTCAATAAAATGTTTATTCCTTGAATTCTACACCTCACCCATGCCATGCTACTTTATTGCCATGCAAATTGTGCATCATTCATCATGGCATGATTTTTTGCTTGTCGCATTTTATTCTTATGCTTGTGCACTTTATTTATGTTGGCCCTTGTTTGTTTGGTTCTTCTTCGAATAGACGTTGAGCAGGGGATATATCAAGAAACCCAGGAGCACTACCCAGATCCTTCTCTCGCTTCAACTGAGCTGCCAGGCAAGCACTACCACATGCTTGCATACATATAGTACCTATTGCCTCTATCTTATTCTTGCATCATTGAGTCGCGATTGCATTAAACTGAATCCCAAGTATTGCATAGCCTTTATTTTTAAACCCCACCAAAGCTTGTTCCTCCATCCCATGAGCCATTACTACAGGAGTTGTTTGAGCCATGCGAGTCGTAGAACAGCATGTGTAGGGTATGTGAGTGTCTGATGGATAACGAGGTACCCAAACAACTTAACCTGAGTAGTAATGGGATAACTAATGAAAGTGGCACCGGTGAGCAATATCTGCTATTTGGTTTTTCATGCTCACTTGTGTCCCGTAGGACCCCGAGTACTTGATTCCTGTTCCTTGATTATTCGCGCTATCCACATCCGGGAGGCTTATGGGACCCCCCTGAGCCAGAGCTTGATTCATTCTTATTTCTTGGGGCCACAAACTAGTTTGAGGTTTTATTTACTATCCTGTACTTATGCCATGATTTACTGCTTTATTTACGACTGTGCGAGGAGCACCTGTACTGTTTAGGATCGTGACCCGTTTTCGCGGTATCGACAAGCCCAGTCACACTTTCGGGTTCCCAGTCGTTTACAGCCGGCCCCACAAACCTTGAGTCCGTCTCGAAGTCAGCTAACTTTGTTGCGGGTATACTTAATGGGGTGGCCCCCTGAAATATTTCTGAATTTTGTGATTGCTTTGTCGTGAAAGCCTCGTTGGGTTTTGATTTGGTTTTTCCGAGGTTGATCGAGTGTGTGTTGATATTTGTGCACCCCTGCAGGGTAAAACTTTCTGAAAGCCGTGTCCGCGGTTATGGACGACTTGGAGCACAGTTTCTCGATCATAGACAAGCATAACTAAAGTACCGCTTTTAATTTGACGAAGTAACTGACTAGTAAATAGTGCAACACTCATGGAATGGATAATAAAACTGCCAACGGATGGGGGTTGTTCGTCCGCTTCCTCGTTGGTAAGCGAGGAGGAGGATGGATCTGTTGATATTACTGTTATAACTGTTGTCATTAATTCACGGACATCCGTCTATCTTTGGTTAGGCGGATGGTTGGCGAGTACCTATAGAACTGTTAGGGTTTATCTTTTGCTGCAATTGCGTCACCCCAGGTTGTGTCCCCTTTAGAGGCATAAAGACTTGCTGAGTACCCCTAGGGTCTCACACGATAAATTGTTTGATTCAGATGGACAGGTACACTCACAAGATGGATACTGGGTGGAGGAGGCGGACGATGTGGGCAACGATCATTAGGTGTAGAGATTCCGGGAACGGGGATCCGTGAGATCTGTGGGCGGGATGTGTTTATTTATGGGGCATCTTATGCCGATTTGCTTCTTATCCATACCCGGATCTTGTTTGCCGCTTCCGCCTGATACTCTGATGTTTGATGTATGAGGAGATATCCTAAACTATTATATCTATCTAGGACATTTGAATCTTGCCGTATGGCGTTGCTATATTTCCTTTCTTTTTAGATGGAATGGCTCTGATGTACTGTTGTATGGTGGCTTGCATACATACTCATTTGTGTATGTAGTTGATCCCTTCGCCTGCCGATTACGCCGTCCGTTCTTATCCCGATGTTTGGAAATGGTTGGGACGGCCAAAAGGTCTACCTGTGAGTGGCATTTGGGCCCCACCATACTATTTCAACCATTTCCGCTCATCCAGGCTTGTAACTAGGAGCATAATTCACCGAGGTAGTTACAGCAGCATGCAATAAACAACCTATAAAGACTTGGTACAACTGACGGCTGTCAGAAAGAGGTAAAAAAACCTACGTGGGACCAACCTGATACTACCACCAATCATACCCATCCTGGTATTTCCCCCTCGAGACCGAACGAGGAAGTCCTGCCGAGGAAACTCACACGGTTGGCAATTTTATGCATTCTTTCCATGGTGGTTATCCAACGTACTAGTCATATCAGATACAAGTCAAATTATAACAGTAAACTTAATTGTAGTTGTCTATTATCAAGAAACTATGCTCTAAGTCGTCCATAACCACGGACACTACTTTTTGAAAATATTTAACCCTGCAGGGGTGCATAAAAGTTTCCACATGCACTTCGACACCTGTTACCAAATCAGTTAACATACACCCATCGGTATGTCGGCGGGGCCTCGGACATGATGCTTTCCCAGACCCAAAGCAAGTATATGGGGTCCACCCGAAAGAGCTACCCGTACTAGGTATAGATAATCCTCGTATGGACCATACGGTTGCATGCACTTGTCATACGAGCAGAGGCCATAGATAATATATTCCCGTGACAGAGTACCTCACCTACGCAACAGTAATAAACGCTCATCGAGCAACATATAATAAACATCTCATACATGGCATACATGGCATAAGTATAATAGGTAACGTATAAAGCCCGAACTAGTTTGTGGCCCCAGAACAGTACTTTAAAATCGGGTACTAAACCGATAGGGGTGTCCATACACCCCGCATGTGGTTAGCACGCTCAGTCTTAGAACAGGTGTCGAGAACTCGGGTCCTAGGTGGACAAGGGGCGGGATAATAACCAGATCTCCACTATTACCCCTATGTACCTTTGCATTAATTATACCTACTTTTAATATTAATTATTCAAATGTAATTACAGCCATGATTATCTCCATCATTAAACATGTGCCAACTCCCAACATTAGTCGAATATCTACGACGCGAAGCAAACCTGAGCAAGAAACTATGACGCTCAAGGCCAACTGACTACCAATCAATAGGTAATAGGAGCTGTCCAAGACAATTTAGAGGTTGTAAGGAATGTAAATAGTACAGAAAACTAGAGCATTGTAACACGGATAGCAATAGATCAACGGGAGGAAGTAAAGACTATAAAAGCAAAATAGGTAGAAAGGGGGAGAATGCTCGCCTGAGAAACACTGCCAAATATTCATCTAAAGAACGGGGTGAAGCTTGCATGAACTCAACACCCTAATCCATGAAGAAGCAAACACTAAAAGAAACACCAGATGCACCATTTAATACTACTGTAGAAGATCAGGCACGATGCATGTATAATGCATGACATTGTAAAGATGCGATATAACTAGGCAATTTTAAGCGGAATTGGGGTCCCGACAATTAATTAGATGGTTCATGTTGTTTAGATACCCCAGAATTTAAATGTTTGCTTAACAAGGCAAAACATGACATCAGTTTTCTACACAAATTTAAATTGAGCCAATATAAGACAAGAATAGGCCGGATATGGTCTCCATATTTAATTATTAGGTGAGTTGACAAAATACGCCTAATCAACCACAATATGTATGCAAGTATGAATGATTGAAATGCAACAATATATGTCATATTATAAAAATATGGGTCAGATAGGGGTCACACATGGGTTTCGGCGATCTTGGGTTCCGAGGGATCGGGTTTGGTTTTCGGACGCCGGGATCAGAGATCTTGGTGTATCATCTTATTCATCGGGGGAAAACTTGGGGATAAACGTCGGGTTCTTCTAGTGGCGCCATGTACCTTCTTTGAAATCATCGGCATCGAGCCGGTCTTGTCGGTGAGCGTCCATGTACAAAGTCTTGGCAAACGTATCTACTCAGAGGATCTTGTCAATGGCAACAACATGAGCATCGGGGCAGAACACATCAATACGTGGGTAGCATGGAGACAGTACTGGATGCCCTATAGCAGCAGTGACTCATCATCTGCAGCTTCACTGGTTTGTCAACATGAACAGGGGTCGACCACATGTGTCAGGTACGCACTCGACCAAGGTGCTACAGGAGATAACCAGGTATGAGACGCAGCCGTCGGTGCTGCAGGCGTCATGGTGCTTGCGGACGAGACGCGTGGGTGCTGAGAGGAACCAGAGCACGCGACTGTGCGCAGGGATTGAGCGTGATGGTGGGGGCCAAAACCTGAAGGTAGAGCTCAGGGAGGCTCCAAGGGCGACCTTGACGCGATGGTGGGTGCACTTTGGAGAGGCCAGGCAGCAGTGCACGCGCCGCTCGAGGCGAGGAGCGACGGGAGGGAGCAGAGACGGGGGTACCTGAAGAGGAGACGACGACCTAGCGCTTGGGGACGACCCTGGCGACATGAGAGGAGGTGGTGGAGCTTGGTCCCAGCGAGGGGGGTGGTCGGGGAAGGAGGCGAGCAGGGAGGAGCTTCTCGCAGCGAAGCTCTGCGAGGCGGCGAGGGCGAGCTTTGGCAGTGGAGGATGGTGAGAAAGAAGGCGGGCCGGCGACGCGGCCATGCGGGGTCCAAGCGGCGCCACACGGTCAATGGGGAAGGCGAGCTTGGGGCCGGCGCATAGGGAAGTGGGCGAGCGACACTGCTGCGATAGGTGCGGGGTTGGGGACGATGCATGGTAGAGGGGGTAGGTGGGTGGGGTCGGGAGAGAGAGGGAGGGAGTGGGATTGCGGGCGAGGCACGGCGTGGGCATGTAGTGTGGCTCAGCGGCCAGGGGTAGGCCCGGGTACGCATCGCGCAAGTGGGGATCCGTGGCGGGGTGGGTTATGGTCAGGAGAAACATGTCGCGGGGTGGGTTTGTGGATACATCGACGCATGCGTGTGCAGTGTTTCTATCTGGGGTGTCACGCGTTGGGTCGTGTGCTGGTGTGTATAGGTGTGTGTGGTGGTGGCATGTGAAGGGAATATGCCCGAGAGGCAATAATAAAGTGGTTATTATCGTATTCCTTATTTATGATAAATGTTTATTTTACATGCTATAATTGTATTAATACAGAAACATTAATACATGTGTGTTTAATAAACAAAAAGGAAGTTCCTAGTTATGCCTCTCTTATAAACTAGCTCGTTGATTAACAAGATGATCAAAGGTTTCCTGATCATGGATATTGGATGTTGTTAATAATGAGGTCACAACATTAGTGTAATGGTGTGATGAACATTCATCCAAAGTATAGCATTATGATCAATGTCATTGTGTTTATATTGCTATAACATCATACGAAGTAATCTTAGTCCTTAGACCATGAGATCATGTCAATCACTAACACCGGAAGAGTATCTTGATAACATCAAACGTCACACTGTAACAGGGTGACTATAAAGATGGGTTCAGTGCTACAAAGGTGTTATGTTGAGGCTCATGGATCAAGAGTGGAATTTGTCCATCTCGATGATGGATAGATATACTCTGGGCCCTCTCGGTGATATCACATTAGTTAGCTTGCAAGCAAGTGATTTGATCACTAGAATGTTATATCACGGGAACGAGAAAAGAGTACATGTTGGTAACAAGATCAAACTAGGTATGGAGATACCAATGATCGAATCTCGGATATATAATATATCGCGAGACAAAGGGATTGAGTTACATGCGTATAAGGTTCACGATCACAGAAGTCATCGTTGAATATGTGGGAGTCAGTACGGATCTCCAGGTCCCGCTGCTGATTATTGATCGGAGTGGGGTCTCGGTCATTTATACATTATTCGCGAACTGTAGGATGACACACTTAAGGGATACCGACACCATTTGGAGCAAATAATATGCCAGAGAAATAAAAAGGAAAGCGCAGGAATTTATTTCACTAGACACCAAAATTGTTTCAGTTGAAATTACTGAAACTAGTTCTGCATGTGAAAATTGAATACTAGCAAGGGGTTTTATGTGAATGTTTGTTAATTAAAGTAATTAACAAAATTCTGAATAAATAAATAAAAGATTTTTATTTAAATGAGAGCTTGCATTAAATTTGGTGGAAATTTAATACATATGAGTGGATTTTTGAGTGGAGGCTCATTTTGAGTGGGAGCTCCACCCACATGAATTAGGAAGAGGTGGGGGCAGCCATCATGGCTGGCGCCGTGCCCCTTGGGGTGCCCCTCTCCCTATAAAAGGCCCCCCTCTCATCCGCTCAAAGCACACCTCCTCGCGAAGGATCTCTCCCCCCTTTTAGAATTTCCCCATGGTCTCGGATCAGCGAGACACATGTTCCCGATGGCTTTTTCTGGAAGTATTTGTTGCTTCCGCTTCTTCGCTGGAGCAAGGGCACGGAGGTTGTCGGGGTACCCGGACGTGTGTGCGATCACAGATGCACCACTGCTTTGCGGTGCTGGACGTGATGGTGCTGGACCGGCTGGACCAGATGGACTTCATCACGATCTTGAGATCGGCAAGCGTTCGACTACATCATCCACGAGTACAACCTCGTTAAAGCTATACGGTCTTTGAGGGTATGTATTCTATGGATGTATATCCACCCGTTGCTTTTATCTAGTAGATAGATCTTGGTGCTTTGTTCCCATCGTAGGAATTTTTTTGTTTTCTATGCTGCGAACCCAAAAGTGGTATCAGAGCCGGATCTATGCGTAGATGCTTTGCACGAGTAGTACACATATGTATATGTGGGCGATGATGATCATTTTATTACATCTTAGTTGTACTTTGGATATTGGTGGCATAGTGGGATGAAGCGGCGCAGACAAACTTTACATGTCCTCGCACATGAGACCCGTTCCACGCTTGACATGCAACTAGTTTTGCATAAGTGGCTAGCGGGTGTCTGTCTATCCTACTATAGTCAATATCTAATTTTCAACGAGTTGTCAACAATTTGGTTATCCTTGTTGTGATTCATGTTCGTCGGTATGAATGGTTCTATCTTCGAAAGCCCTAAGCCACATAAAACTTGCAATGGATAAATTAGAGGGGTCTAGTTTATATTGTTGCTGGGCTAGTGTCATGATATGGTGATGTTGTAAGTAGAAGTATAAAATGATACTCTTACAACACACATAACGTGTAGGTTCCATAGACCTTGGCCTTACACATAGAGGTATGATAGAGATCATACCACGATGCACATGATGGAGATCATATGCGGGAACCATATCATTTCACTTACAAACATGTGATGTTTGATTGCATCTTATATTGCTTCTTTGGCGTTTTATTAACATAATAAGATGATCCCTCATTTAGATATCAAGATAAGAATGTGTTCTTCCTTAAGTATGCACCGACAATGTTTCGTCGCTTCAAGACATCACGTGATGATCGGGTGTACTTGAATCCACGAGCATATCTCGGGTGTAAGACAGTTACACACGCGAATACTAAGGTTCTTACTTGGCGAGCCTAGCATGTACAGACATGGCCTCGGAACACGGACCGAAAGGTTAAGCATGAGTCATATGTTTTGATGATGACCATATGGATGCTCGCCTTTGAAGCTACACCGACTCACGTGATGATCGGACTTGGTGTAGTGGATTTGGTTCATGTAATCACCAAAAAGGCACGATGGATGTCGTTTTTGAGTGGGGGTTCATTTCTAATTTGGATTAGTAGAACTCAATTTATCATAAATTAAATCAAAGTGAATTTGCATAATTTGTTGTAGTCATTGGCATTCGTTCACCACCTTATGCATAGTTGTAATTGAGAAAATAGAACTATAGAATTCTGGATATATACTTTACAAACTGGTATCATATTGTGTTGAGTGTCAATCTAAAGTTTGAAGTCCTATTGCAAACTTTCAGCAAACTCTGTTTACTCCGTGAAATTTAATAATTGGTATTAAATCGAGAGTAACAATTCCAGTGTTAGTATCTTAAGTATCATGTTTGCCTCCATGATTTTTGATTATATTAATATCAAGTTTATCTAGGAGCTGAAAGAATTGTTTCAGAAACCATCATGTGTGACACATATAACGATATCTAAAACAATGTTTTGGTTGCAATATGATAGAGTATAATGTTTGTTCTCATATTGGATGAGAATTTACAAAGGTTGGAGATGCTAGACATCCTAATCATCCAAAAGGGTTTTGAAAAGTAACGTTATACTCACGATTCGTCTTTATAAGCTACATTAGCGTGATCATGAAATTCGTCATGATAAGGATGAATAGAAGATGTATGTAAAGTGTTTACTATATTAAAAGATTACTAAGACAGTTACACACGCGAATACTAAGGTTCTTACTTGGCGAGCCTAGCATGTACAGACATGGCCTCGGAACACGGACCGAAAGGTTAAGCATGAGTCATATGTTTTGATGATGACCATATGGATGCTCGCCTTTGAAGCTACACCGACTCACGTGATGATCGGACTTGGTGTAGTGGATTTGGTTCATGTAATCACCAAAAAGGCACGATGGATGTCGTTTTTGAGTGGGGGTTCATTTCTAATTTGGATTAGTAGAACTCAATTTATCATAAATTAAATCAAAGTGAATTTGCATAATTTGTTGTAGTCATTGGCATTCGTTCACCACCTTATGCATAGTTGTAATTGAGAAAATGGAACTATAGAATTCTGGATATATACTTTACAAACTGTTATCATATTGTGTTGAGTGTCAATCTAAAGTTTGAAGTCCTATTGCAAACTTTCAGCAAACTCTGTTTACTCCGTGAAATTTAATAATTGGTATTAAATCGAGAGTAACAATTCCAGTGTTAGTATCTTAAGTATCATGTTTGCCTCCATGATTTTTGATTATATTAATATCAAGTTTATCTAGGAGCTGAAAGAATTGTTTCAGAAACCATCATGTGTGACACATATAACGATATCTAAAACAATGTTTTGGTTGCAATATGATAGAGTATAATGTTTGTTCTCATATTGGATGAGAGT
The DNA here is from genome assembly GCA_910589765.1 of Avena atlantica. NCBI lineage: Eukaryota > Viridiplantae > Streptophyta > Magnoliopsida > Poales > Poaceae > Avena > Avena atlantica. Next base: position 337,036,278 of record OU342733.1, read on the forward strand.
TTACAAAGGTTGGAGATGCTAGACATCCTAATCATCCAAAAGGGTTTTGAAAAGTAACGTTATACTCACGATTCGTCTTTATAAGCTACATTAGCGTGATCATGAAATTCGTCATGATAAGGATGAATAGAAGATGTATGTAAAGTGTTTACTATATTAAAAGATTACTAAAGAATGGATTTTGAAAGAATGCCGATCATTTTGATGATGGTGATCTACTTCAAAGTGCAAGTCCAAAGGTATTATTATTTGAATATACACGCTTTGGACTATGTGTCATGTATATGGCGCCACTTTTGATGTTGATAGATTCTTTTAAAAGGAAAAGGAAATACTAAAAGAGAATCTAAAAATATATTTGGCAGAAAATAAAATATTGGAAATATCCAATTTAGGTATATGGATGATATACATGTTATGGTTGTATTCTTTGCTTGTTAGACAATGTGGTTCTTGGGTATTGGATACCAAATTGGTTGGTATGAAATTTCATACATAATGACGCAATTCATGAACTACAATGGCCTAAGTAACTAGCAAGAGAATATGTGATGATGTTCATCGAAAACAAACAAACCGTTGTTTGTATTTCTCGTTGACATCAAAGCTTGACTTCAAGATTTGTTTTAATAATTTTTATTTAAATCAGGTATTATGAGAACAAAGGTTGTTCAAATAATTACCGTATTCCATATAAGATGGATGATTTACAAATCTAGTTGGAGAAATCACATCCATAAAACCTAATGCTAAAATGTCGCAAGGCAAATGATTGAAAGATCACTTACGAAGTGACATTGCTGTTTAAATTATATTGGAAAGAAAACACGAAGAATCTCCATTTTCATGGATTTTTTGAGTCTTTGATTTGATCAAGTGACGCTTGTGAGACTTTCCTCGGGATAATTGAAACTTCGTTCAAAGGCCAAAGAAGAACGAATGACTAAATATTGGAATTTATACATATCGATGTATGTAGTCCATTATGTATAGTCATAAGCGATGGATTTCAACTTCATATGCTTTCTCCGGAAATTTGAGTGAATGTTCACTTAATGAGAAAGAAGTATGAAATATTTGAAAACGTTCAAAGACTTACAAGATGAAGTGGAAAATAATTGTAACAAGAAAATAAATGGTTTATGATTTTATCATAAGGGATTTATTTGAGTTGTAAGTGTAACAAGAAAATAAATGATTTATGATTTTATCATAAAGGGATTTATTTGAGTTACAAGTTTAGAAAAAAACACCTAGATTTTCATCTCCCGAAATACCATAGGAGTATGCAGTGTTTGAGATTTGTAATGAAACCTTGTTTGACATGGTTGGATGAAAGGTGTTATTTATAAAACAGCCATTATGTTTTAAAAGAGTAAAGCTTTAGAGACTACCGCTTTTACACTGAAAAGAGCTCCATCTTGATCCATTGAAATGACACCATATGAGTTATGGTTTGGGGTAAAACCCAAGTTGTCATTTCTTAAATTTTGGTATGCTAAGCATAAGTAAGATGTTTACAACCAAAGTCGGATGATCATGTCTTTGTAGGTTATTTCGAATAACAATTGGTTATTCCTCCATAACACCAAGGACAAAAAGGGTTTGTCGCTTGAAACGTGAAGTTTCTTGAAGAAGGAATTTTTCGCAAAAGTTAAGTGGGAGGACAATAGAACTTTGATAAGGTTAACGAACCTTAGCTAAATGTGCTGAGTTGCGCATCGCCGGAAAATGTTTCAGAGGCAGCCATAATGCTCATAGCTTATGTGCCTCAAAGGTTGTGGTCACGGAGATGTACGTTCCTATTGAACCAAGTAGGTCGGATAAACAATCAAATGCTGAGATTTGAGAGTAAATCATTATTGTTTGACAATGATGATCCAAATACATGCAAAGAAGCGATGATGGGTCCTGACTCCGTCAAATGACTTGAAGCCATAAAATCCGTGATAGTTTCATACACGAGAAATCAAGTTTTGAACTTGGAAGACCCTCCTGAAAGGTGTAAAAACCTATCGGTCGTATTTGGACCGATAAAGAAACATACATGGATGTTTCAGATCTATGAAATAGTCGACATGTCGGTAAAGTTTTTATGACAATGTTCACGGAGTTGACTATAACAAGATTTGATCTTTCATAGCGATATTTAGTCTGGATGGATTAAAGTAGCAACCCCTACATATAATTTGGTATATGGTAGATGAATAAACAAAACAAAATTCTTCTCATAGAATGGTTACCTAGGACATGTACAAGACACGGTCCAAAGGGTTTTGTTAAATTCAAAGGATGCTAAAAGGGCATGCAAACTTCAATGCTTGAAGTAAGCATAACGGAGTTGGAATCTTCACCGTGATGAAAAATGAGTTTTCATCTGGAGACGATGAAGATGCTTGCATTTGCAAGAAATTAAGTGGGAGCGCTGAGACATATTTCTAATACATTATGTGGAGGACATCTTGTTGATTAGAAATGATGTAATTTTATTGACAAAGGTTAAGAATTTCATTTCGATGAAAGACTTAGGCAAAACCCGAATATTTAGCATGAATGTCTATAGTGGATACACGGTGACGCTAATATGGTTATGCCAAACGTACATATATGAGATATTGAAGGAGTTCAATATAGAAAAGACAAGAAACAGTTCTTGTCGCATGGAAAGGAATTGAATCAAGATTCAAGTGTATCAACACTTGATAAGTGAAACAAGATTCAAGTGCTTTGACACTTGATGAGTGAAATCACAAGGATGTTTTGACCAAGCATACCATGATATGTACACATCCAGATATGTCCTATGGTCTAAGTGTTATGAGCATATACCAGAATGAATCATAAAATGATCATTGGACGATAGTAAGGATATTCTTATGATCTTTTGGAAGAATTAATAATATATCTATGTAGAAGTGACAAACAATTACAAATAGTTCATTGTAAAGCGTTACATTGATACTAGTTTTGTCACAAGATACAAATTAAGTTTATCTCAATATAAACTATGAGTGGCACAATGAAATGGAAAGAAGTTTTCATGATGGATTTGGATGTATTCCAAAGTTAAGACATTGTGACGGATACTACAACAATAGGCTAAGTATATGACTGCTATAGTAGCAGCAAAGGAGGGAATTTGTGTCAAGTAGTTTGTTATCAAACTAAGGTGTGGTTCGCAACGGGCTAACACTAAAGATATATTGTATGACAATAGTATCGACAATCATTTAACCCCAAGGAACTAAAGGTCTCACCAAAAAGACCAAATTTATACAATGCCATCTCATTGGAGAATGAGTGATGCGTGAAGACGCAAAGACATGCAAATACACAAGGAGATGAAGCGTCAGATTTGTAGATTATGTTAACCTCTTGCAATTGCGTATATGGAACACCAGAAAGCCATATGTGTTCAATACGCAAAGTTTTCAAACTAGATTATTGTCTCTAGTGCAAGTGGGAGACTAAAGGGAATATGCCCAAGAGGAAATAATAAAGTGGTTATTATCGTATTCCTTATTTATGATAAATGTTTATTTTACATGCTATAATTGTATTAATACGGTAACATTAATACATGTGTGTTTAATAAACAAAAAGGAAGTTCCTAGTTATGCCTCTGTTATAAACTAGCTCGTTGATTAACAAGATGATCAAAGGTTTCCTGATCATGGACATTGGATGTTGTTAATAATGAGGTCACAACATTAGTGTAATGGTGTGATGAACATTCATCAGAAGTATAGCATTACAATCAATGTCATTGTGTTTATATTGCTATAACATCATACGAAGTAATCTTAGTCCTTAGACCATGAGATCATGTCAATCACTAACACCGGAAGAGTATCTTGATAACATCAAACGTCACGCCGTAACAGGGTGACTATAAAGATGGGTTCAGTGCTACGGAGGTGTTATGTTGAGGCTCATGGATCAAGAGTGGAATTTGTCCATCCCGATGACGGATAGATATACTCTGGCCCTCTCGGTGATATCACATTAGTTAGCTTGCAAGCAAGTGATTTGATCACTAGAATGTTATATCACGGGAACGAGAAAAGAGTACATGTAGGTAACGAGATCAAACAAGGTATGGAGATACTGATGATCGAATCTTGGATATGTAATATATCACGATACAAAGGGATTGAGTTACATGCGTATAAGGTTCACGATCACAGAAGTCATCGTTGAATATGTGGGAGTCAGTACGTATCTCCAGGTCTTGCTGCTGATTATTGATCGGAGAGGGGTCTCGATCATGTCTATATTATTCGTGAACTGTAGGGTGACACATTTAAGGGACACCGATACCATTTGGATCAAATAATATGCCAGAGAAAGAAAAAGGAAAGCGCTAGAATTTATTTCACTAGACACCGAAACTGTTTCGGTTGAAATTGCTAAAACTAGTTCTTCATGTGAAAGTTGAATACTAGCAAGGGATTTTGTGTGAATGTTTGTTAATTAAAGTAATTAATAAAATTCTGAATAAATAAATAAAAGAGTTTTATTTAAATGAGAGCTTGTATTAAATTTGGTGGAAATTTAATGCATGTGAGTGGATTTTTTAGTGTTGGCTCTTTTATGGGGAGTGGAGGCTTTTCATTTTGAGTGGGAGATCCACCCACATAAATGAGGAAGAGGTGGGGGCAGCCACCATGGTTGGCGCCATGCCCCTTGGGGTGCCCCCTCTCCCTATAAAAGGCCCCCCTCTCATCCTCTCAAAGCACACCTCCTCGCGAAGGATCTCTCCCCCTTTTAGAATTTCCACATGGTCTCGGATCAGCGAGATACATGTTCCCGGTGGCTTTTTCTGGAAGGATTTATTGCTTCCGCTGCTTCACTGGAGCGAGGGCGCGGATGTTGTCGGGGTACCCGGACGTGTGTGGGATCACGGATGCACCACTGCTTTGCGGTGCTGGACGTGATGGTGCTGGACCGGCTGGACCAGATGGACTTCATCACGATCTTGAGATCGGCAAGCATTCGACTACATCATCCATGAGTACAACCTTGTTAAATCTATACGGTCTTCGAGGGTATGTATTCTATGGATGTATATCCACCCGTTTCTTGTATCTAGTAGATAGATCTTGGTGCTTTGTTCCCATCGTAGGAAATTTTTTGTTTTCTATGCTGCGAACCCAACATCATGAGGGTTAGGTGTGGAGTGGTAGCTTAGGGTTTGGGGGTAGAGTTAGGGTTAGGTTTTGGTGTTAGGAGGTCTAGGGTTTCAGCCGACTGGGCCTTTAGGCCTGGCCGGTTTAGGTCTAGGGTTTTGGCGTACCAGTGTTGTAGGTAGTCTGTCCTACGGGCTGGGCTGCCTCCCTCGGTATAAACAAATAGTTTAATTATTTTTATTTGATTTTAAATATTATTTTTGTAAAATAGTTTTAGACAAATAAAATATCTGGACGAAGTAAGGGTTCTATATTTTAAATAAAGAGGGGGTTATTTAGAAAATAAAGATAGGATTTTAGCACAATAGTTTTTGGCAAACATATGCATGACGACATGACGATGCTCAAATGCAATGTGGCATGATGACATGAGCATGCGATCATAATGATGCACCAAACTAAAACACCAAGCGATTTTCTTGTAGTGGTTTTACCCAGGGTGCTATAGTTGTGCTGCTACATCAGCGGGTACCGCTGCTATAAGGGGCACCGCTGCACCAGCGTTGCTACATTGGCGAGGCATCTCTGCTACATGGGCAAGGTCGTGTTGCTACACTGGCTAGGCGCATATGCTACATGGTCGAAGTCGCGTTGCTACATGGGGGAGGCACCCTTGCTATAAGGGGCACCGCTACACCAACATTACTACATGTTGGCACTGCCGCTGCTACATCGACGAGGCACCTCTGCTACAAGGAGGCAACAGTGTTGCTATGAGGCGACTCTAGCTTACTCTTAGGCGTCAACGACGTTGCCGCCATGGGAGGTGAGCAGGGTGCTGCGAAGGGGAGGGCGGCGGTGCTGCCATAGAAAGGTGGAGGTGCCTCAAGCCACGTGAAAGGATCGTATGGGCACCTAGAGGGGGGGGGTGAATAGGTGCTACTTCAAATTTTCTTCTTTTTCAAATTAAGGTTTGACAATAAGGTAAATTCTCTAGATAATGCAACTATGGTGAATTTACCTATATGACAATTATGCAAGGGCTACCACAACACAAAGTAGTAACAAGTAAGTAAGGTGCGGTAAAGGATAGAAGTAACCGAAACGTGGACGCGGAGACACAAGGATTTGTTTCCCATAGTTCCTTCCTTTTGAGGGGAAGTACGTCTACGTTTGGAGAGGGGGTGGTTTCAAACCACCAACGCCACGAGAGGCCTCCCTTGTTCTCCGATGAATCTCAGCCCAACGGGATTGATTCACCTTCCACTATATCGGCAACCTTCAAGGTGGAAGCCGACACCGTTACAAGTTTGGGGCACACATCCACAACTTAATCGGAGGCTCCCAAATACAAGCAAGCTGTCAAAGCAATCAAAGACAAGCTTGTAAGAACCAAAACAAGAACTAGGGTTTCCAAGAAAACACTAGAGCAAAGGGGCCCTCAATGAAATGAGGGGGAAATGAAGATCTCTTTTGGTGAAGTAGTAGATCGGGGCCTCCTCCTTCGATTCCCCAAAGATCAAGGACTTTGGGTGGTGGAATGAGGAGATCTTGAAGATTGGGTGGCTCCAATGGACTCCAATGGTGGTCTTTGACTTTAATGAGCTGAGAAGTTTGTCCCAAGGTAGGTGGAGGGGTACCCCTCCACGAAATATGGCCGTTGGAGTCATTAATGCACCGGTAGTACCGGTCCTCAAGCGGTAGTACCGCTTGCAAGCGGTACTACCGGTCATGTACCGGACCAGGTACCAGAGATGCTTCAGTTCGTCTAGCCTTCTTCAGATTTGGGCGGTATCGCCCTTGCGGTACTACCCCCAAGCGGTAGTACCGGTCGTATGACGCGGTACTGCCGGTCTGGGCGGTAGTACCGGTCCCAAGTATCGCTTGGTACTGACCAAAACAGAGAGGAGTGGATGTTCTTCAGAACAACCCGGTACTGCCGAGCGGTACGACCGTGTCAAGCGGTAGTACTGCTTGTCTCAAGCGGTACTACCGGTTGGCCTGGTACTGAATAGCACACACCGTTATCAGTTTTGAACGGTGTTAACCGGTACTGGAACCGGTAGTACCGGTGTCAAGCGGTAGTACCGGTCGTAGTTCCGGTACTACCGGTTGGCACAATGGTTTTTCTCAAAGGGAATTGATATGCCAATATTTGTGCCACCCCTTATCAAACCTGTGATACACTCTGCACACAGTTAAACCGATAAGTGTGTTGTTACCAAACATCAAAATCAGAGGGATAGGAAAATGCTCTTTCAATCTCCCCCTTTTTGGTGTTTGATGACAATACACTTTTGCAAGATGATTTTAATAGAAAACATATGGAATTTGTAAAATAGAGACGGGGCTCCCCCTAGAGGCGTAGAGACAAACCTCCCCCTCTATTTTACAAACCCAACATGGGTGCACAAATATCGATACTAGCATGTGAAATCATACCTTTGCATAATAACATGTGATGAGAAATATGTAGACAATGGATAACGCATATCATCACAAGATGGATCCAATGAAATAAACCACTTAGTCTCATAAGATGGATCCAATACATAACCACATAGTATCACACATAAAAACATAGTCTCATACATAACTAGAGGAAATTCGAAATCGAAGTTCACAAGCAATAAAAGGATCAAAGTAAGAACGAGCTTGTGACTTACCATGCAACACCCGTGCCTAAAGTGCAACTTCTCCCCCTTTGGCATCAAGACGCCAAAAAGGAACAAGTGCAAGACTACCGTCCCAACGGTCAATCATCCTCCTCCTCCTCCTCATCCTCAAGGTCCTCCTCATCCTCGTAAGTGGGTGGGGCGCGGTGCGAGGAAGAGACATCATCGTCCCAATGGCTGTGCTGAGAGATCCACCGATCTTCTGGAGTGATGTTGTTCTCGGACCCCTCGAAGACGGTCAAACCCTAAGCAGCCATCATTTCCTTCTACCGAGCACTGGCTTTCTTGGCATACACATGCGCCTCATACATGCGCTTCTGGTTGTCAACCTGGAAGCAGAAGATCTTCTTGAGCTTGACCTCCATCCTTTTGGCCCAAGAGGGCTTAGCATTCTTGCGACGAGAGACAACATAGTCAGTGTCATGTCCACTGTCAGCATCCTTAGAGTCATCCTCATCCTCCTCACCCGCCGCAACGCGAGGTTTAGCATGTGTCTTGATCTTGAGTGCCTTTGGCCTATGCACAATGAGAGAGCGAGTGGAGAGTGTCCTAGCAATGATGGGGCACTTTGACACAATGAGGGCCATAATATAAGGAGCAAATGGCGGAACCCTCCGAGAGTGTGCAGCAGCAACCATCTCATTCCATATGAAGTTTGACACATCAAGAGGAGTTCCTGAGTCTCGGTTGAGGAAGGTGTTGAACAACAAGTCAATAGAGAACCCATGTATCTTATCCTTGTTGCCCGCACGAGGAGCAACAGTCTCACGGAAAATGCGATGGAGAATGTCATATGTGGGGAGAAGATCCTTGATCTTGCCAGGGACCCCACGGCCCCAAATATACAAAGGTGTAAGGACATCCTTTTTGGAGGGATGATCCCGCATGTGACAGCGAAAACCACAAGGAACGTCCCGGCCGTGATCTTCATACCACAAGATGGCAGCAAACTCCGCAAGTGTAGCTTCCTCGACAGCACCTTGAGTCATCCAGGTAATCTTCCGAGTACGGCCAATGTGGAAATGTGTAGTGGCATAAAACTGGCAAATAAGGAGGGGATCATAGTCATACTGAAACTCCATAATGGGGAACAAGCCAAGGTGAGAGCAGATTTCCTTAGCTTCAACAAAGTAGTCAAAATTCTTGTCAATGTGTCCCATGTCATTCCACTGCCGAGGCACCACCATCTGGATATTGGTCAAAAGAACCTCATGATAAACACGCTCTTGGAAATCATCATAGAAGAGACTGTCTTCCTGGCCTCGCTCCGGTTGCGGGAGTATGCATTTTCAATCCGGAGAGCCCTAAACTCTGACTCAGAGATGTCTGACAGTTTCCTTGGCCCAGATGGCCTAGAGCTGAGACTTTTGGTACGCCCAGTGGAAGGGGGGCGAGAGGGAGGGGCACTGCCACGCCCAACAGAGCGCTTGGTAACCCCTTCACGACCCCCACTACCACCTCGAGTGGCAGGCAACTTGGAACGGTGTCTTGGCTGTGGCATAACTTCTTCCTCAACAATCTCACGGCTAGTCTTGGAATGCTTGCGTGCACCCCGAGAACCACCTGCATCTGTGAAAGCACGAGGGAGGATAGCAAGGGGGTAAGGGCACAAGAACCAAGGAGAAAACGAGAGAATCAAATATGAAGCAGAAAAAGGCGGTCAGTTTGGGCCGGTACTACCAGACCTGACGATCGGTAGTACCGCTTGCAAGCGGTAGTACCGGAAAAAGCTCCGGTACTACCGGTTGAGCTGCACAAATTCGTCAGATCTGATGGAAATAGACCAAGTTGACGGCATTAAACTGTAAATAGATGATTCTACTCGGTAACAAGGGAAGCATATGGCGGTACAACCTTTCAATATGTCAATTTCTCCACAAATCTAAGCCAAAACCTAGATCTAAGGAGAAAATCAAACGGAGAGAGAAAGGCGGTTGTACCGGGATCCATGGCGGCGGAAAGAGGTGGGAGGCCGCCAAGAGGCCGAATCCAAGGGGAATCCGGGGAGAGGAGGGCGCGGCAGGGCTCCGGCGGCAGCGCGGGTATGAGTGGGGGGCGTGGGGATGAATGAGGCACTGAGGGGTGCCTCCCCACGCGCGTCCAATATATACAAGGAAAACGCCGACCGGTAGTACCGATTTCTGAAGCGGTAGTACCGCTCGTGAGCGGTAGTACCGGTTCCCCAACCGGTAGTACTGGTGACCGGTAGTACCAGACATGTGGGCGGTAGTACCGTTCCTGGAGCAGTTATTCCAAGAGATGACCTGGGAACTACCCAGGTCCGGAAGTACCGCTCCCACATCCGGTAGTACCGGTCCCATCTGATTCCAAATGCCAGGAAACACAGGTGATTCTTATGCAGATAGAGAGAGGGTTTTCGTGAGGGAGTAAGGAGGCTTGGGTTAAGATAAGTGAGCTGGGAAGCACATGCTCTCTGCAAATCGAGGAAAAAGAGGTTCAAAACAAACTAGAGTGCATGAGACTAAGAACGATGAAGGCAATTCACAAGATGACAATCATGAGTAAAAATCAAATCAAATATGACAAACACGAGTACGCACATCAACCTCTCGATTGAGATGGGGCGGTGGCCTAGGCCACCATATTTGAGTATACTCGGCTTGGCACCACGAAGATATATCTTGGGTCCATTACCGAAACTCATCATTAAGCTCACATATCACAAAATGATATTAAGAGGAATGATTTTGTTTACTTTGCGCATAATGAGGGGAGGGATGGTCCAATCAATTAGGACCGCACTCCCCCTATGTCCATGCCTACACCTAAACCAAATATGGGTCGAGTATTAGGTGAGAGTGCAAGATAATCAAGTCAAGCTCCTTGAATCTACGATATTTAGTTCATTCCTCAAGTAGCAAAACCTTGCTTCATCAAGTGGCTTCGTGAAGATATCGGCAAGTTGATCTTTGGTTGAAACATAGGATAGATCAATATCACCTCGAGCAACATGATCTCTAATGAAGTGATGACGAATCTCAATATGCTTTGTCCTTGTGTGATCCACCGGTTGTATGCAATTTTGATGGCACTTTCATTGTCACATAGAAGAGGCACTTTGTCACAATGGACACCGTATTCCTTTAAAGTTTGCCTCATCCATAGCAATTGAGTGCAAGCACTAGCGGCAGCAACATACTCGGCTTCGGTGGTGGAGAGAGATATACAATTTTGCTTCTTAGAAGACCAACATACCAAGGACCTACCAAGGAATTGGCAAGCCCCGGATGTTGATTTTATATCATCCTTGTCCCCCGCCCAATCCAAATCCGTGTATCCACAAAGAGCAAATGTTGAACCTCGAGGATACCAAAGACCATAAAATGGGGTATGAACTAAATATCGAAAGATTCTCTTGACCGCCATTAAATGGCTTTCCTTAGGAGCCGCTTGATATCTTGCACACACACCTACACTCAACACAATATCGGGTCTATATGCACAAAGGTAAAGCAAAGAACCAATCATGGACCGATATACCTTTTGATCCACATCTTTACCATTTGGATTTTGTTCTAGATGAGTCTTTGTAGCCATGGGAGTAGGAGCTCCATTTAAATCTTGCATTTTGAATCTCTTGAGCATGTCTTGAGTATACTTGGCTTGATTGAATAATGTCCCTCCTCTAACTTGCTTGATCTCAAAACCAAGAAATACTCTCAACTCTCCCATCAAAGACATCCGGAACCTACTAGTCATAAGGTTTGAGAATTCATCATTAAAAGCTTTGTTAGATGAGCCAAAGATAATATCGTCAACATATATTTGGCATACAAAAAGCTCCCCATTGACCCTCTTAGTAAAAAGAGTGGGATCGATTTTCCCAACCTCAAAGCCACGGTCAAACAATAACTCTCTAAGGTGCTCATACCACGTGCGTGGGGCTTGCTTGAGCCCATAGAGCGCCTTATCGAGTTTGTAGACATCGTTTGGGAAGTTGGGGTCCTCAAATCCCGTGGGTTGCTTAACATATACCAACTCATTTAATGGACCATAAAGAAATGCACTTTCTACATCCATTTGTTGTAACTTAAAGTTATGATGTGCCGCATAAGCAAGAAGGATACAAATGGACTCAAGGCGAGCCACGTGCGCATAAGTCTCTCCATAATCAATGCCTTTGATTTGAGAATACCCTTGTGCAACCAATCTAGCCTTGTTCCTTACTATAATTCCATGCTCATCTTGCTTGTTCTTGAATATCCACTTTGTTCCAATAACATTGCGACAATCCTTTGGCTTCTCAACTAATTTCCATACTTTGTTTCTCTCAAAGTTGTTGAGCTCTTTATGCATAGCCTCTAACCAATCCGAATCTTCAAGAGCTTCCCACACTTTCTTTGGTTCAATCATGGAGATGTGAGCTTGGTGTTCACTGAACCTCTTCAATTGTGCTCTTGTGGAGATACCTTTCCTTAGATCACCAACTACATTTTGTAGAGTGTGATCTCTTAGTTCCAACATTCTTTCCTTTCTAGCTTCGCGGCGAGCGTGGATCTCCGTGTTGTTTCTTGGAGGACCCTCTTCATCATTTTGATCCTCGTCTTGACCATCAACTTGACCTTGATCATCATTGAAGTCATCCTCTACATTGGGAGGCAAAGATTGACCTTGGTCTTCATCAAGTGCTCTTCTAGCATCAATTTGAGCTTGTCTCAAAACAGTTTGGATGGATCTTCCTTGACAAATTGACTTGGCACCACTTGACAAACCATAGAATGGACCAAGCTCCCTTTGACTAGAGTTCACACATTGATCACTATGTTGAGGGTCCACATCTTGTCTTTGGCTTGAGTCAATATCCTCTTCGGTAGATGGAGCATGTTGAGGTTGTGAAGATGAGGGCTCCACTCGAGTGGAGCATAGTTCTTCTCGATCCGCCATAAGGGGTTCCTCAACGGGGCAGATATATCCCACACCCATTCTTCCTATGGCATCCTGAGGCATTTCATCATCTGCATCACAAGCATCAACACGCCCCCCTTGGGGACCATCATATTCTTCAAAGGTCACACTACAAGATTCTATGACGGCTCTAGAGAGCTTGTCATAGATTCTATAAGTGTGAGATTCGAGACCATAGCCAACAAAGATACCCTCTAATGCTTTAGACTCGAATTTAGACAAACGAACACCTTTGATGAGATAGAAACACTTACAACCGAACACCCGGAAATAAGATATGTTGGGCTTGTTACCGGTAAGTATCTCATATGGAGTCTTGTTGATTTTCTTGCGGAGGTAGAGTCGGTTTGAAGCATGGCAAGAGGTGGAGATGGCTTCGGCCCAAAAGTTGTATGCAGATTTAAACTCCGCCAACATGGTCCTATCCATCTCAATAAGAGTCCGATTCTTCCTTTTGGCCACACCATTTTGTTGAGGGGTGTATGCAGCGGAGTATTGATGTTTAATCCCCTCATCACTAAGAAAATCATTCAAGGTGTAGTTCTTGAACTCGGTGTCATTGTCACTTCTTATAATCAACACGGGAACATTGTATTGCCGTTGAACCAAGTTGATGAAGTCGATAAAATTCTTTTGAGTTTCACTCTTCAACTTGAAGAAATAAACCCAAGAGTATCTTGAAAAGTCGTCAACAATCACCAAACAATATTTCTTCCCTCCAAGACTTGCATGAGATGGAGGACCAAATAGGTCCACATGGAGGAGTTACAAGATCTTGTTAGACTTGATTTGGTTCGTGGTCTTATGAGGAGCGTCATGCATCTTCCCTAGAACACATGCCCTGCAAACACGATCTTTGGCAAAGGAAACATTTTCTTTTAGTCCAACTATATGGCCCTCTTTATGGAGACTTTGCAAAGTTCTCATATTGACATGGGCTAGTCGGCGATGCCATAACCAACCCACATCGGCCTTTCCGAATAAGCACATCGGACCTGTAGTGGTTTGCTCCGAGAAGTCCACCACATACAAGTCATGTTCGACGTGCCCAACAAAAGCGACCTTGAGAGACTTGCTCCATAATAGGACCACAATATATACATCAATGAAGACGGCAAATCCCATCTTACCAAGAGCAAGGCCAGAAAGTAAATTGTATCCAAGGGTCTCAACAAGCATGACGTTCACGAGAGTAATGTCGTGAGCAACCACAACCTTGCCAAAACCCATTACCTTAGACTTTGATTTGTCGGCATATGTCACGGTAATTTGATCATCATTAGGCTTTAACTCCTTGACAATATACGAGCTTACGGTCATATGACTTGTGCAACCACTATCAAGCACCCACTTTGACCCTCCGGAAGCATAAGTCTACAAAAGATCAAGCTAATTTTTAGGTACCCATTTTTCAATGGGTCCTCTTTTGTTAGCAACAAGGGTCTTGGGAACCCAAATATACCAAGCAATATAACCATCATAAGGACCAACATATTGTGCATACACATCACCATAGTAATCACGCATTAGAACATAGTGAGGGTTATCACTTCCCGCAAAGTCATCATGTGACATAGTTTTACCACTTGTGGTCTTACTCTCCACAATGGTCTTGTTGGTTGTGCGGGCTTGTCCTTATTCTTCTTATTGTTCTTCTTCTTGGTTTTGGAAACAAAACCAATGCCCCCTTTATCACTACTACGCCTTTGCTTGCTCAAAAGATCATCAATGGACTTGTTGCCTTGTGGAAATGCGGCCTTAGCAAGCTCCCCCTTCAACCTAGCATTCTCTTCAAGAATAGTTGTGCTACTAGATGGAATGAAGTTACTAGGTGAAGGAATATTGGCCAATTGAGTTTGAAGAATTTCATGGGACTTTGTGAGTGACAAGAGTTCAATCTCCAAGGCCTTGTGGGCCTTGTTAAGCAAACTAAAGTCCTCGGCAAGTTTTTCATGAACCACACCAAACTCAACCTTGTCCTTTTTAGCTCTTTTGTATTTAGCAATAGCATGATCACACTCTTTGATGAGTTTGTTAACAATAATGTCATTTGCCTCATCAATCCCTTCAAGTTTTAATTCAAGTGACAACCTAGTTTCTTGTTCTTCTTCTGGAGCATTGTTTAAAGCCTCTAGCTCAATCATATGTTCATGCCCAAGTTTACATCTTACATCTAGAAGCTCTTGAGTATGTGATAGTTGATCTAAGATGTTTCCAAAATGTAGCTTAGCATCACCTTCTAGGTTAGTCATAAACTCATCAAAGGCAATTAATTCCTTTTTAACATCAAGAGACATCTCATCATCAATTTCATCATTATCTAAGTGAGTAGAGCGGGATGATGAAGATACCTCCATTCCTCTTGCCATAAGGCAAGTGACGTTCTTGGTGGAAGAGTTCTCATTTGGAGAATCGAAGAGTGAGAATGTCGGAGTAGCGGTGGTGGCAAGAGCAGCCACACCATGAGAAGTTTCCTCTTCGTCATCTTCATCATCTTCATTGTCGGAGGAGTACTCTTCATGAGTGATCAAGACAATTTCTCCCGGCTTCTTGTTGATGGGATTCTTTTTGATGAAAGGTTTCTTGTACGGTCCCTTGAGGGTCTTCTTCAACACAAGCTTACCACCATGATCTTCTCTCTTCTCATAGGGTCAACTAGCCACAAAGTGGTAGCGGTCACCACAATTGAAGCAAGTTCTCAACCTTGTGGTATTCTCTCTTTTCCCATTTGGATTGCTTCTCCGTTCCATTTCCATCTTGGCCTTGGCGGGGTTCTTCCAAAAGTTCTTTGCATAGAAAGCCATATATTGACCATGAGAAATCTTGACTTCATTGGGATGGTCCATGGAAAGCCCTTCACCACTATCATCTTCATCCCCATGGTCCACAACTTTGGCCTTCAAAGCAACATTGACAACGTTGCTCATACCAAGGGCACGAGCATGGGCATCTTTGGCATTCTTGGCGGCAACCTTGAAAGCAGCCATCTCTTGCATAACTTCATTTGAGGTCATGAGATGGTAGTTGTGTCTTCCTTGTAGGCTCTTCAAGTCGGTGGGCTCAAAAGGCATGAGTGCGCTCACATATTTCCTTTTTATCCATGCATCATCCACATGTGAGGCACCCACATTCCTAAAAGCAGTGGCAGTGGTCTTGAGCCTTCGGTACATTTCTTCGTGATCTTCACCTTCTTTCATGTAGAAGCCTTCGGCTTCATTGCTTAGAGCATCATATCGGTTCCTCCTCATACTCTCATTTCCAATAAACAACACAGTGAGAGCATCCCAAGCTTCCTTGGCAATGCTAAAGTGCTCAATGTGTGGGTAATCCTTTGTTCCCAATCCTTGTTGAATCATATGCAAAGTAGTGGCATTGAGTTGACTGTTGACAACCTCTCTTCTTGTCAAGTTGTTTGGATCCCCAATAAAGAGTCCATGCTCGATGATGTTCCATAGTTCAATGCAAGAGCTGCACACATGAGTTCTCATTAGTGATTGCCATTGAGCAAAAGTAGCAGACTCTTCAAGCTTCGGTGGGTCACCTCTATTGTATACATGAGGGTGAGGGATTGGAGGGTTGGGAAAGTACCATGAGTCACGGTGCTCACCCTTACCACCATCATTGTGTGTGGAGGAATTAACGTTGTCTAGTTTACCCCCCACCACCATACCCTCGGGGGATACCAACGTATTCCCTTTAGGTAAAATGGATGGTTGATCCTCTTGAGGAGATGGGGGTGATGAGCCTTCTTTGTCTTTAAGAAGTTGCTCGAGCATCTTCTTGACTTCGTTGACCAAGGGAGAGCTCAATCTTGTTTCCAAGTTTTTGAGATCTTCCATGGTCACCGATGTCGACTCACTACCACCATCCCCTTTGTTGCTACCCATATTCTCTTAGGCGGTAAAGCCCGAAAAAGAGCCGAGGCTCTGATACCAATTGAAAGGATCGTATGTGCACCTAGAGGGGGGGGGGTGAATAGGTGCTACTTCAAATTTTCTTCTTTTTCAAATTAAGGTTTGACAATAAGGTAAATTCTCTAGATAATGCAACTATGGTGAATTTACCTATATGACAATTATGCAAGGGCTACCAAAACACAAAGTAGTAACAAGTAAGTAAGGTGCGGTAAAGGATAGAAGTAACCGAAATGTGGACGCGGAGACACAAGGATTTGTTTCCCGTAGTTCCTTCCTTTTGAGGGGAAGTACGTCTACGTTCGGAGAAGGGGTGGTTTCAAACCACCAACGCCACGAGAGGCCTCCCTTGTTCTGCGATGAATCTCACCCCAACAGGATCGATTCACCTTCCACTATATCGGCAACCTTCAAGGTGGAAGCCGGCACCGTTACAAGTTTGGGGCACACATCCACAACTTAATCGGAGGCTCCCAAATCCAAGCAAGCTGTCAAAGAAATCAAAGACAAGATTGTAAGAAGCAAAACAAGAACTAGGGTTTCCAAGAAAACACTAGAGCAAAGGGGCCCTCAATGAAATGAGGGGGAAATGAAGATCTCTTTTGGTGAAGTAATAGATCGGGGCCTCCTCCTTCAATTCCCCAAAGATCAAGGACTTTGGGTGGTGGAATGAGGAGATCTTGAAGATTGGGTCGCTCCAATGGACTCCAATGGTGGTCTTTGACTTTAATGAGCCGAGCAGTTTGTCCCAAGGTAGGTGGAGGGGTATTTATACCCCTCCACGAAATATGGCCGTTGGAGTCATTAATGCACCGGTAGTACCGGTCCTCAAGCGGTAGTACCAATTGCAAGCGGTACTACCGGTCAAGTACCGGACCAGGTACCGGAGATGCTTCAGTTCGTCTAGCCTTCTTCAAATTTGGGAGGTATCACCCTTGCGGTACTACCCCCAAGCGGTAGTACCGGTCGTATGACGCGGTACTACCGGTAGTACCGGTCCCAAGTACCGCTTGGTACTGACCAAAACAGAGAGGAGTGGATGTTCTTCAGAACAGCCCGGTACTGCCGAGCGGTACGACCGTGTCAAGCGGTAGTACCGCTTGTCTCAAGCGGTACTACCGGTTGGCCCGGTAGTGCCGCTCCGTGGTACCGGGTGGTACTGACTAGCACACACCCTTATCAGTTTTGAACAGTGCCAACCGGTACTGGAACCGGTAGTACCGGTGTCAAGCGGTAGTACCGGTCGTAGTTCCGGTACTACCGGTTGGCACAATGGTTTTTCGCAACTGGAATTGATATGCCAATATTTGTGCCACCCCTTATCAAACATGTGATACACTTAGCACACAGTTAAACCAATAAGTGTGTTGTTATCAAACATCAAAATCAGAGGGATAGTAAAATTCTCTTTCATCACGTGCTTCCTAGGAGGGACGTGGACGTTGACTAAGGTGGATGCTGCAGCTTGCCAGAGCTGGAGGCGCTCGCCGGCGATGTCAGTTAGTCAGGGCCAAGCTGCCCCATAATGACGGGTCAATGACAACATGCAATCAAGCGGGGACGCGAGGATGTTGCCTGCCTTTTTTACGAGTGTGGGTTTTATTTTTCTTTTCATGTGTGTGAGTGGTTGGTCTAGGTGGACACGTGTTGAGTGTGGGGGAGGTGGATCAGAAGCCCCCGACCCCCCAAGGGACGCTTAGCATGATCCATTTCTCTATGGTTCTCTAAAAATACAATTACTCTATTGTGGCATTCTTCTATAAATACAAGCATATAAAAGAATAGATGTGGATACCGGTTCATTTCACATGGGAAAAGATCAGGAATGAGTCAAACCTGAGCGAAATACATCAACGGTCCCATCAGTTGTTGGCGATGTTTGAAATGGTTCTAGAAATCAGAAAGTGCATCAAATTAGTCTCAAACTTGTCGGTAACAGTTCAATTGTAAATTTGTGGTGCTGACTTGTAGATCCAATTTTTTTTGTCTTTATTAGCGCTAAAACTAATTTATAGAAATCATCCACCAAATATTTTATCCCGCCTGCATGTATGGTATGTGTAAGTTCACGTTATCATTTATTTTATCTCGACTGTGTTGGGTCTGATGTATAGGACATGAGCACATGGTTATTGTAGCATATCATTTATTTTATGTATCTAAATGATAAAGCTTAACAATATCATCTTGTAGTTGATACCTTCGATCCGGATTACAGATGTAGTATAACTCTTTTTACCTAGTAGACCTAGGTTTATCGAATCCTTGGAAAGCAGAAAGCAAAGTGAGATTACTTAAACGGACCTTCGAGAGTTTTAGAATTCCTATTGCGTTTTCATCGGACCAAGAGTTTGCGATCTTGTTCTTGTTGTTGTTGATGTTGATGTAGAGAGAGAGGGCCTAGGGTCTTCGGTTTTCACCAGTAGCTGTGCGAAACATCTGATGGGAATAATAGATAATAATAAAGTATGCATGTAATTGTTAGAGCAAGATAATTACATGTGGGCAGTGCATCCATAATTGTTACCGCCTCCGCAACCGCTTATAGCAATAACCTACTAGTCTTATTCATAGAAGAAAGAGAACTAATGATAAGCATCGTTATGTCACCGTTAATCCCAAGTAAATTCCTCACATACAGCCGTACTACCCTTTCTATCACTGGGGTTCCTATCCTGCAGATCATTTATTACTTACACTCCCTTTACCTGGATCAATCCTCAGGGTCTTAGGGTACCTGACAAGTCCTTAGATTGAGGCAAGAGAGGGTACTACAATCATCATGTCATACAAACTAATACAAGATCCCATCTATGATAAATAACATGCACAAAGGCTACATGGCTAGGCCGAAGCCCTTAGCCTAAAGAGAATTACTCACACACAAAGATGAAATCGACAATCATAAACATTATAATAGAGATCATAAGGTTGATAACAAATAGTCTTACAATGTCGCCAATTGGAGATGAGATCTACTATTACAAGTGGTGGAAGACGGCTATGGTGGTGGAGAAGGGTTTAGGTCTAGATCTATTCCTCCGGCGTGGCGGCTTCCAATGGCAGGGAGAGATGAGGTCGGAAATAAGCTCCGTTTCCCATCGCCCGAAGCCTATTAATATAGGGGTCCCTTCACGAAAGTTGTTCTGTTTGACCTAATGAAGTCGGTGCAAACTATACGACGGCAACTATACGGCGGCGGCCCGTATAGTTGGTCGTTAAGCTTGCAGTAATATCTTTACGGTTCCTGGTTTCTTTGGCGTGTTGGACATCTCGTATCTTTGGCATTTATGTAGTGATTCCCATCATCATACGTCATTATCTGCGCAGGAAAAAACAAGAAAGTATTGCATACCCCTTTGATCATTATGCATTAGTGGCAGGTTTTAGAGAGATATTTCATCAAATATATGAATAATATCTAGTTTATGCGGACGTGGATGACTATATTTCACAGCCATCAACCTCCCCAAGCTTAAACTTGATCGTCCCGAGCAAGAAAACCAAAATCAAAAGGGAATTCATCATTTAAACTGAAATAACGGGGTGATGATCTTACTCATGATTGGTAGTCTCATGTTTCCTCCACTTTATTAATCTGAAAAACTTCAACATAGATAGAGTAATGGCAAGCATATCATACGGGTTTCATAAATCCTTATAGCGTAACAAAATTATTGTAATCATGGATGATTCAAAAGGGTAAACTTCATTCTGTGTCATGTAATCAACTCATATGCTTGCCTTTGAACAATAAAGTGTAATCATGTAGAATTAAGAGTGTGAGAGTTTGTCATGAAAAGCGTATATACTAAAGTATCTCAATTCTCTCACATCGATAAATCAAGACTTTTCAAGCACTACTTTTCTATTCATTGACCTTCAAGAATTTTAGTTCTTAAGTAATTGAGAGCATGCCAAAAAAATTCATTAGTTTATCGGGCTGAGATGGACACTCGTGGCATCACTAATATTTTTGTTCCTTTTGCATAATGATTACCCATATCAGCCAGAGGAGTGATTCCATCATGTTACAACTACCCAGGAGTGCCAAGAATCTTACCCATTATAGCATTGGTGCTACATATGTTTAATCAACTCGTAGATGAAATCTAGGAGTTTCCTCCATGAAGATCGTTCATAGGCTAGCGGAGTTGTTGGCATCCCATGAAGTTTGACATGCACAAAGCTATATAATTCTTATGATTTACATGTCAAACTTTGGCACGCTCACAAAAACCGCTAAACATTAATTCAATTGAACAAATCTTTTCAAAGAGAGCGATCAAGTCAATCATTATTTTCTGTGGTGTTGAGTGTCTCTAGGAATAATCTTTCAACACTAAACACTACAACACTCAAGTCTTAAGTTTGTGAGACTTTTCTTATTTCAATTATTTAGCAAATTTTTAGGCAAGACCTTTGGTTAACTACAAGAGCTGGAACAAAACATACCAAGTTAAATACCCATGCAAACAAAATTTTACTACAATATAGAGACTCACTTGTAACACCCCGACCTCTCTGGACCGGCGAGTGTCACTCCTGGCAGCTCAATAGGATCTCTAGACTAACCCCATAGACCAACACTAGTCTTTTGTGCGCACTTTGTCCTCACTCGTGCACACCCGGTACACACTTCTGGGTCGGTCACCCAGCCTAGAATTGCTCTAGGCTAAGCACGCTTAACCCCAGAGTTCTTTTCAGATGAGCTTACAGAAAAGAAGCTTGTTGGTATGGGTATCCTATCAATCCTATTAAGTCATGTGCTTGGATCTCACATACACCCACCATTTAGAAGATCAATTCCCTCATCGATCAAGCACACCCGAGGAACGTTCCCTCTTGGCACGCGTCTGTGCGTCCAGTGTCGGCACATGTGCCATGCCATATCCACTCTGCGCCACACGCGCCATGCTCCACATGTCCCGCCACTAACCCGCACATACCCGTTTAACCGCGAGGGTCGGCTCTGATACCACTTGTAACACCCCGGCCTCTTCGGACCGGCGGTTGTCACTCCTGGCAGCTCAATAGGATCTCTAGACTAACCCCACAGACCAACACTAGTATTTTCTGCACACTTTGTCCTCACTCGTGCACACCCGGTACCCACTTCCCGGTCGGTCAGCCATCATATAATTGCTCTAGGCTAAGCACGCTTGACCTCAGAGTTATTTTAAGATGAGCTTCTAGAAAAGAAGTTGCAACTTGTTGGTATGGGTATCCTATCAATTCTATTAAGTCATGTGCTTGGATCTCACATCACTCCACCGATAACATCTCAACATTACTACTAACTAGCATGGGTTTCTCAAACTTCAAAAGTGGGGAGTCATAAGGCATATCTCTCATGTAAGGCTCCACTTCTCTCTTCCCTTTTTATTTGTTTCTTGGAAACTCGAAGTCAACCACTCTCCTGAAAATCAACGCGTACTTCGAGGCGAAAATAAAAAGAGAGAGGGAAAATAAAGATAAACGGAGAAATCTATTTGTGGTTTTTGAGAAGGGGAATTAAATAATAGAAAATTGGCGGCAAAGATCGGCTTGAAAATCTTAAACAAAATTAAATAACTAAGATAAAGTGTTGCAGAAACCAAAACGAGTGCTTGTAAACTCAAATAAAAGCATAACCTCAAAAATAAGATAAAGAAAATTAAAACCAAAATATAAAATAGATAAAAAACATCCCCAAGCTTAGTCTTTTGCAAGCCCTTCAAATCACTGTGGTGGGGGGAAATAGTTGTAACTCCGGCTCGCAAATTGAGTTGAGAGGTTACTTGTTTTTTCTCGGAGGTTTAGGGCGATATTATGCATCCCCTACATAGTTCCTCCAAGTTCTTGGAAGTCTTGATATGTTTCGAACCGGTTTGGTGGTTGCTGCTCCTAATGAGGGACTTCTTGCTCCTCCTCTTGGTCCTCATCCTCCTCCGGAATCTCCTCCTCGGGTTGGTGTTCCTCAACCTGCAAGTCATAAAGCACATGTCCTTCCTTGATAGAGAAAAGACCATTAGGAAAAGGAGCAGGGTAGAGACGCCCGGCTCCATCAATATGTAGATAATAAACACCACCTCTCCTAGTGAGCATTCCACAAGCCCTCAAAGTAGAGAAACCAACACGTCGCTCACCTAGCACCGGTTTTAAATGACCTAGGTCGATGCCCAATGCATTGGCAAGCACGGTGATTACGCCTCCACAAGTGATTGGTCCTTGGCTTTGGTGGGATTGGTACTCCAAGTAGAGCACAAGAATTGCGCCCCAAGTGAAGTGACAAGTTGTCGAAGTTGAGAGCAGGTTTTGCGAGAACTAATATGTCCTCCTCATTGAGTCTTGTAAACTCATTACGCGCCTGCAAGGTGTTAGCAATAACATAGAACAAATAGCGAATAGCAGGATGTTGAATATTCTTCCCCTTACTAACTCTAGAAGTAAAGCTTATACTATTATAACAATATTCAGGGGAAGGTTCCATGTCGGTAAAAGCTGCGCATAGAGCATTAGGATCATTTTTGGGTAAACCAAAACAATTGCATCATTCATTGAGTGATAGGGAATAATTATTGTCCATGAATCGGAAATAAATTCTATCCTCCCCATGCCAACAGAATCTCATCTGTCCTTATGCGCCTCCGTTAGGTGATATCACTTCATGTTTGTATCAAGTTGTCTTACAAGAGATCTTTGATAGGAAATTCGAAGTACAATTTCGTGGTGTAAATTACACTCGCTGGGGTAATGAAGTTATTATTTTTCAGTGTTCGGGTACAGAGGAACATATTAGTAGTCGTCTTCATTCTGAATTTCTTGATTCATTGCCAATCATAAGTGGGAAAATTCATTCCATTTATAGTGAGCCATCTGTTAAGAAGATGCTTGATGGGCATTCACATAGTGGGATTGCTTTCCACAATAAATATAAAACGAGAATGGATCTTAATGAACATGGAGAGGTAGGTGTGACCCACTTTATTTGATGGTTATATGGACAAGCATTAGGATAGGATCATGTTTATGAAACAACGCAAGCACATCCTTCGTCAGGAGTGGAATATTCACGTTAGTGATCAAAAGAAACAATAAATAGACAGAACAAAAAGAAATTACTAATAGAGTAAATAATAGGATCCCAAGGCTCACCAAAAGAAAAGGTGTGTGATTCAATCAAACAGTACCAGACGAAACCTCCCGTGTTGGTGGAGGTTATGCACCGGCTTGGGGTCAAGCGCTTTCTCAAGGAAGGGGGAATGTTAGCACTTCTACTTCGACTACTCGTGCCCCGATTACAACACAAGACGACGTCGGCCCACGAGCCAGACCCAGGAAGAATACGAAGTCCAATTTCCTCAACCGCGCACATGGATAAGACGCGAGACAGTTGATGAGGGATAAAAGTCTTGATCGGGCCAAGCCGACATAACAGTTTCTAGTTCGCATTACTTTCTCTTCCGAAGCGCGCACATTCGAGTTCAGTATGGATGCACTGAGCGCTTAAGACCACTCGCTGGATGATATGGTCAATCATACTCCAGAGTGGGGACATAATCTAAATAACATTCTCTCTTTATATTCTAGATGATATATATGTGCCTCACTCTAGTGAGGATTTTAGCTCCCCGATAGACGTAGGGCCCGCTCGGTACGCTGTCATTGTTTAGGTTTTAGATTCATTCTAGCATGAAAGTCCGAGTTGGAGGAATGATATTGGGCTATCAAAGTGAGCAAGGAACCTGACATAACATTCCTATGGTTTCTCTGTCCCGGTCTTGCACCACTTGAATATCCATCAATCAATTGAATAGATAGTTACTATGGTTGTTTCTTCCTAAAGCAAATGGAGCCTTTTATAGTTCCGTTGCAGCCAGTTTTGAATGCTTAGTTGCCTTAGCTTTAGCTTCCAGTTTTCTTGCAAGAGAAATTCTTTCTTCATTTTGCTCCCTTTCACTTGTATTCTTGGCTGTATTGGGTGTTCATATATTGATCCCTGAAACAGATCTATCTTTCTTCTCAGCTGCTTTTCTTTGAGTCAAGGTCATCAGAGACGGAAAAAAAGAAGAATATGCCTTAATTGGCCAGATGGTGTTCATCTGAGGAGATGACGAATGAGTTCTTCAGCAAATCTCTATACTGCTCCAGGTACTGAAAGAATGGAGGATGTTCGTTCTATCGACAGAAAGGCAATGAAATGCATTTCTTTTTTGAGAAGTCAGCTGGATTATTACGGTATGGATCAAAGGAATCCTCCTATCTTTGAATTCTGAGAACTGCCTTCTAGCCGCAGCCGGGCCCACTAGAATTCAAGTGCTTATTAAAGATTCAATACGCCCTTAACGGATCCCCGTGCTTTATCTCCATTTTAAGGAGCAAGACCCTTGTCCTATCTTTTCTTTACAGAGCAATAGAAATGATGGTTGCCCCTCGCTGCACTGACCAATGATATCTCAGAAGAGAGAAAGACTTATCTAACTTGCCAATGATATCTAGTGGGCACTACGAACTCCAGGCATACTATACTTGACCACCCTACTTTGCTTTGTCCCTATTAGGCGAAATCAATACTTACTTTCAAATAGAAATCTTTTGCGCTTTCCTAATATGTTCACACAGGTGTTACAAGCTTCGAGAATCTAGCGACCCGAACTAAGGTTTCGCTTCCCTGGTATAATCACTTTAAGTGAAGCATGTCCCGGATAGGAGAAGGACACCTGTGTCATTTGTTTGTATAATTACGAGTTGTATTAATGGTGCTATTCAAAGAATTAAGGAATTCAATGGTTAACCGACAATAGGTGGGTGCATCATGAAATACAAAGGTTTGCAGGCCAACTCTATTACAAAGTAAATTAAAGTCATTAGAGATAGTGAGTTGGTTCAAAGTGACGGGGCAAGCCCACTTGGTTGCCTTGACTTCTCGGTTTTTGATCTTGTCGAAACAATCACGGTGGGATTCGTTCTTGAATCGAATCCCCATGCGTTCCCGAGCTTCAGCCCAAGAAGAACTAGCGGCGGCAAGATCACATGTCTGGCTCCTCGTGTTCATCTTCTAAAAACAAATAAGACAGAAAAATATAAAACTTTTTGATCCAACAGTAATAGTCATAGCATAATCTTCATCATAGCACACTAAAGAATCTCCTCAACATAATAATCTAGGAAAGATAATCATGGCAAATAGTTCAAAATAAGTTTCACCCTAGATTGATAATGACAATAGATCAGCGATGAATTCACGAAAAGTAATTGGAGGATCGGAGGAGAAACATACTGTAATCACTTGTGTGCGAAGAATTCGAACGAATTTTGTAGGGGTGAAGATCCCTTGAGGTTTTGAGAGAGTTTGGAGGTATAAGAGAGAAAAAGGATTGATGTTTTGATGTTTTAGGTACCTCTCCGTGCGTTTAAGTGGTCGGACGCAACTATACGGCCGAAACACTTTGTTGTCGTCGTATAGTTGGTCTGGCGGCAAAATGTTAGGGTTTCTAGGGTTTATTTCTGGCGGCTGTAACGATATAGTGACAACTATACGGCCGGAACTTTTGTTCCCGCCGTATAGTTGGTCTTCAAAACTTCTGTATCCTGGGATGAAAAATTGTCGATGGGTAACATAACTATATGGCCAGAACTATACTGCAGGAATTTTATTCCCGCTGTATAGTTGGTCGTTAACCTTTCTGTACATATCAAAAAATTTCTATTTCTTCAAGAATTATGTCTTAGACTGAAACTTAGCGAAACACCTTGTTTTGACAGAAAAAACAGACTAAATTGTCGACCAATTATGGCATATATAAAATAGGTATTTTTAGTACCGCTGAATTTCTTCTTCTCACTAGAGTTTTCTAGCACTCTTTATTCTATATAAAACTTAAACTAAAACTTAAAAACTTAACTCAAACCTTTATTTCACATGGCTTTTCTCCCATGCAGTGCTCTTTTATGGTCGATAGCTTGACCTTGATATTGCTTACTTAGGCCATATGAGTGGAACACCCACTCCAAAGTTGTTGGCCTTCAAAGTGATGGTCTCCTTATAATTTTGCTTGGATTTCTTTTTCGTGGGGAAATGAATAACAAAAGGATCCCGCAAATGCAACTAGATATTCATGTCCCCTTTATGAAAATTGATTAAAGCCTTAATAGTTCTTAAGAAAGGATGACCTAATATGATAGGGGCAGTAGCATCTTCAGGCATATCAACAATAACAAAATCAATAAGAGAAAGACAACCTTTAATGTATACTAAACTATTTTCCTTAATGCCTACTGCTTTTTTATAGGTAGAATCCGCTAGATGTAATTTTAGTTCAGTGATTTTAAAGGAGCCAATATTTAACTTGTTAAAAAGACTCTTTAGAATTGTTGAAACACTTGCACCTAGATCACAGAGTGCAGCTATTTCATTAGTCCCAATTTTAATCTTAATAGTAGGCTCAAATAGATCGTCTAGCTTAACAGGCAATTTTTCAGCAATTTTCTTATATTCTTCCTCAAGCTCACGTACCTTTATTGCTACCTAATTAACGAAGTGTTGATACATGGCTTCCTCATTTCCTTCACTTAATGAAATCTTGACATTGATCCTCTTTACAAGATCTTTAACTATGTAGTTCGTGAAGGGAATATGCCCTAAGAGGCAATAATAAAGTTGTTATTATGTATATTCCAAGTATATGATAGATGTTTATTTTGCATTCTATAATTTTATTAATACGAAAACGTTAATACATGTGTGTTTAATAAACAAATAGAAAGTTCCTAGTTATGCCTCTCTTATAAACTAGCTCGTTGATTAACAAGATGATCAAGGTTTCCTGATCATATACATTGGATGTTGTTAATAACGAGGTCATAACATTATTGGAATGATGTGATGAACATTTATCCGAAGTATAGCATTACGATCAAAGTCATTGAGTTTATATTGCTATAACATCATACGAGGTAATCCTAATCCTTAGACCATGAGGTCATGTCAATCACTAACACTAGAAGAGTATCTTGATAACATCAAACATCACACCATAACAAGGTGACTATAAAGGTGGGTTTAGTACTATGAAGGTGTTATGTTGAGGCCCATGGATAAGAGTAGAATTTTTCCATCTCGATGACGGATAGATATACTCTGGGCCCTCTCGGTGATATCACATTGGTTAACTTGCAAGCAAGTTATTTGATCACTAGAATGTTATATCACGGGAACGAGAAAAGAGTACATGTCGGTAATGAGATCAAACTAGGTATGAAGATACCGATGTTCGAATCTTGGACATGTAATATATCGCGAGACAAAGGGACTAATATTCTAGCGTAAAGGTTCTCACGATCACAAGAATTCATCGTTGAATGTGTAGGAGTCAGTATGGATCTCTAGGCCCCACTTCTGATTATTGATCCAAGAGGGGTCTCGATCATGTCCGCATTATTCCTGAACCGTAGGGTGACACACTTAAGAGACACCGACACCATTTGGAACAAATAGTTTCTTGTCGAAAAGATTTACAAAGCGCATGAATTTATTTCACTAGACACCGAAAGTGTTTATGCATGTGAAACAGAATACTAGCAAGGGGTTTTATGTGAATGTTTGTCCATTAAATTAATTGACAAAATTCTGAATAAATAAAAAAAGGAGTTTTATTTAAAGAGATATTGCATTAAATTTGGTGGAAATTTAATGGGATATTTTGAGTGGGATTTGAGTGGAGAAGTGAAGGGACAATTTGTGAGTGGAAGCTCCACACACATGAATGGAGGAGGGGAGGGGGAACCCCCCATGCGCCGGCCACCCCCTTGGGGTGCCCCCTCCCTCCTATGTAAGGCCCCCCTCTCACTCCATCTCACTCACACCTCCTCGTGAAGGATCTCTCTTCCCCTCTAGTTTATCCCCCATGGTCTCGGACTAGCGAGATACATGTTCCCGATGGATTTTCGGCAAGAAAGAGTTGTTGCTTCCGCTGCGTCGGTGGAGCAAGGAGGCGGATTTTGCTCGGTGGCTTGGACGTGTGTGCGAGCATGGATGCGCTGCTCATTTGCGGCGCTGGACTTCTTCTCGATCTTGAGATCGGTAAGCGTTTGTCTACATCATCCATGAGTACAACCTCGTTAAACTTTGTTGATATACAAGGGTACGTTCTTTATAGATGTATATCCACCCGTTGCTTGTATCTAGTAGATAGATCTTTGTAACATCCCAGCATTTAGGAACTAACAAAGGGTAGATTTAAGAATTTGAAATGTTGTATGCATTCATCTGTGGAAATGTGGGTAAAATTTTCGCCAAATAAAAACCTAAAAGTGATCAAGGTTTCTTTCATACTTTGAGATTAGGTATAGTCTTGAAGGATGATGATATGGTCTTTGTGAATTTATGTGTTTTGGGAAATTAAATTTCAATTTAAAACTTGAGAGTTTGAATTAAATTCAAAGGAATTTTTGAATAATGTTTAGTATTTGATTTAATTAAGAGCTAATCAATAATAACTCAAACTTTATATAAAGAAAGTAATTAAGAATATGAATCTCCATTTCATAATTTTATTTAATAAATAACTTACAAAAAAGTAACTTATGAAAATCATCAATAATCTTTACAATAAAAAATAAATAAAGAATAATATTTCTTTATTGATGATAGTACAATCTGTATTACAAAAGAATCAAATAAAGAGTACAAAAGGATAAATTAAAAATTACAATTGAATATGAGAGTTATTACAAGTGACTAATCTATAAAGAAAAATCAAAACCTAAACTAAAATCTTGATCTTCAAGTCTGGTACCTGCAAAATAAAAATAAACTTAAAATAAAAAGAAGGTTAGGATTAGAATTGTTTTAATCTCAGAAGTTGACAGTGAAATGCACTGTTCACTATTTCATCATTGAGTATTTAAGGGGCAAGTTTCACCAATATGAAAGAATGTATCTTTCATAATTTTAAGCTATAAGTCAAATAAACAGCAAGGAGAGGCAAGTTTCACCAGCCAGGTAAAATTAACCAGATAACAGTAACTCTCAAACTCAGAGCATATCCACAAGTTGCACAGCAAGCACACAAGCAACACACACACCAAATTGTATGGTGTGTGCTGTCAGCACCATAGCAACAGCCCAGCAACACAAAACTGCTCAGCACAGCCGAGGAGAAGCACTAGTGCATCTCTTCACTGCTCACACCACACAAGAACAACTAGCTTAGCCAGAGCCAAATAAACCAGCAAGACCATCTCACACCAGATCAAGCCACATATCACCTGATGGTGACATAAGGAGGGGAAGGATCAGGTGAATAGCAAGGCCAAGCTCACAAGAGCTAGGAGGAGCAGAGTTCCTCAAGGCCAAGCACAAGCATCAAGGGAACACAAGAACAACATCAAGAGGAGGAGGACTGGATCATACCAAGAACACCACCAGCACATCAAGCCATCACTAGCATAGATTTTGTGGTGAGCATCATAAACAACCATGTCTGTTTATCTTATCCAAGCAAAATATATGTGCTGGTGCATAAGACAACCTCTCAATAAGCACCCAAGTGGGGTGAAGCTATCATAGAGGTTTTAAACAGAAAGATCAAGATCAAACTCTTTTCAAAACACTAAATTCTCATACCAGCCTCACAGAATTGGTGATACCAAAGGCAACCTCTATATTCTATCATTTGTTCTTACAAAATCTGGGCACATCTCCAAGAAGGAGTAGCACCTCAGATTTTATAAGCCACAAACAAAACCATATATATTAACCAACTAGGATCCAAGATCTAGTAAGCAGTTGATGTCTTAACCAATTTGGAAAATGACAGCAACATAGTAACTTAGTTCCTAGAGCCTCAGACTAGCATCATTGGCTGGATCAAACAATAAGTTTCCCAACTTATCTATCAACATCTATCAAATCATCTCCCTGAAACTAGATACAGGGATCATATCCTAATTATTTATTCATGATCAAAGAATCATTAGATTCTATTGAATTAAATTCAGACCAAGCATAATCTGGCAAGCCAACAATAACTAAGTCAGTAAATTATCCCTGACCAGATCATTGCCAATATCAAGATACTGACAATAGATAAACACATCAATTCACCAGAGTACCAAACAGAGGCAATACTATGCAACCCTAGCATTTAATCCAACCTTAGTCACAAATCAACAACATCACCACATAATCAAATGGGGGTGGTCACAAGCACTGAGGTGCAGAGCACCCAAATCCCCACTAAACAACATAACCAGATCATAGGAGCATCTTACAAGCACCAGAGATGAACCCTAGTAGAAATACAAGCACAAACTATAACTGTCCACTAGATACACACAAAGGAATCCAAGGTGATAAGATGAACTAGGATCCACGAAGACATAACTCACCAGGG
Organism: Avena atlantica; assembly: GCA_910589765.1. Classification (NCBI taxonomy): domain Eukaryota; kingdom Viridiplantae; phylum Streptophyta; class Magnoliopsida; order Poales; family Poaceae; genus Avena; species Avena atlantica. Next base: position 337,067,300 of record OU342733.1, read on the forward strand.
TCCTCGCTGACGAATTGAAGAGGAAGCAGAATGGCCGACGAGCCCACGGCGGCACGGGGAGCACCCTAGAGGGCGCTGCAACCCGCACCAGCCACGACGGCGGCTACAACAGTACACGGGCACCACACCTCACCACGGGAGGGTCCGCGGCGGCGGCATCAGCACCATTTCCCAAACCCTAGTGTTCGGGAAGGGGCTAGCCTGACCAGGGTAGGACCCCAAGATCAAATCGAACTAGACCAGATGAACGAGCCTGGTCGACAACCTCACCCCGCACCACGGCGGTGGCCAGGACGGTCCATGGCGGCGCGAATTGCCGGCGACATCATCGCTGTCCACATGGTCGGGAGAGAAGAAGAAAAGTGAGATCGAGGGAGAGGCAGAGAGTGAGTTGGGCTAGGTGGGCCGAAAACCCTTCGGGGTGTTATTTTGACCTTACCCTACTGGGCCACAAGGGCCGAATAAAACCAAACACATAGCCCAAACCATTTAGAGCCTGCTTTTAATAAATAGGAAAAGACCAAAATGCCCCTGAACTTAAATAAATTCTAGAAAATAAAATTAAAGTCCAAAAATTATAAATAAAATATTTTTGGATTCACAATAATCCAAACTATCCAAATAAATTAAGAAATAAAATTTTAGACATATAAATTTTATTAAGAATTTTATAATATATATATTCCTTATGGAATTTTACAAAATTATTGAAAGATGATAAAAATAATAAAAATCACTTTCTTATATACTAATATTGTAGTATTTTAGAAAAATACTAAACAACTATTCAATATCCATTTTGATATTAATGATAATTCTTAAAATAATTACTAATTAAATAAATACAAATAAAAAGGAAATAAAATAAAAGAATACAATATTCTAATATAAATAATAAAAATTAATATTTATAATCCTTTATTATTAAAAAGAAATTTTATAATAATGGGGAGAAGGCATATCAAGTTAAATGATGCATTACATTACTTTGCATAATCATTTTGCTTCTTTAAATATTGTCCTTACCGGGCAATAATGATGTTTTTGTAGACATAGAAGCTCAAGGTCCAGTGCAAGCATCAGACTTCACTACCTTGCCATCACAAGGCAAGTTCATCACTTTCTCATATCTTTTGAAGAGTCTTTATCAAAGTATTTGCAAATTGTGTGTTATCATATCTACTCTAAAGAAAGAAAATATTATTTTCACAAATAAAGAAATCTTAGATATCATCCTAAGTGATGATATAATGGAGCAATAGAACTTAGTGTTATATTTGCAACAATTAGGGACTTAATAACCCCTGACATCAGTGATTCTAGCGTCGTATATTACGCGTTAGCCATGAGATTTGGAATGGGACAGAGAAGTTAGCTGTATCTTCTTCCTCTCGCATGAAGCCGGATGTGCAGGTCGTGGATGTTATCCTCGTAGCGTGCATATTAATTGGTAATTCGTAGAGGATATGCAGCATATGGGTGGGAACCCTCATTGCCTTAATTCATTATGTGGGCATGGTGTACACCAAGGAGGCATGCGAGGTCGCGAAGGGGGCAGTGATTGGCTTGGACCAACTACTGGGCCCCACATCATGGAATTGTGGACGGGAAAGTACGCCCGGTTGTGCAACAAAGAATTGATCTCTCATGGGTAAAGTAACGCACCTCTGCAGAGTGTAAAAATTGTAACCTGTTACTCCCTGTTCTGGGAAGGAGCTACGAACGCGGCAGGAAAGAAACTCCATGAAAGTTTTGGTCAACCTGTGAAGGCTGATGGTCATAGTTTTTTATAATAAAATCAATCTTTGAAGAAAGATTTACAAAAACTGCATAGTGCCAAGTATTTATAATCCAAGGTGGTAGTTAGAGCATCAAACTTCCCACCTTGCATATAATGAACTTGTTGGGTAACGCTGTTACTCATCCTTTCCTTTGATCCCTTGCTTAGACTTTGAGGATCCCGAAGACGTGCCAATGTATGCAGCTGAATGCCAAGAAGATGTGTTCTATGAGGAGACTGACCTGTCCGAAGGTGTGGAAGGAGTGGATTACGAAATCCTCTATGGTGTCGATGATAACGAGTCCAACTAAGTATCCCTAGTTAGTAGTCGGAGTTGCTAATTTTAAATTCCGCTGAAACACTTTATATTTTGGTTTGTAAGTTGAAACCTTTTGAAGTCTTGAACTTATGGTATTGTAATAATAATAATGTGTGAATGTTTGTAATATGGACCCGCAATGTTTCTGTTGTAGCACTCCGAGGGATGTGATATTTACGGAACGGTGTTCTGTGGGTGTCATGACAACGACTATAGTGTACTACACATGCAGTGGTATGCTGGGTCACCGCAGTTGGTATCAGAGAAAATTGCTTTGACCTTAGGTTGGAAATCTAGTAAAGGGTATTACCTATAGGAAAGTTTAGCAATGATAAAGAATTCTCTAAAAGTAATATAATGGGTATTCAAATAAGAATATTCCGTTATATGTTTTAGTGTGATAATTCTTTGTTATGTTGCAATATATTATTGGTTACTAATCAAAATTATTTTTCTGATATACTGAGTTATGGCACCAAAGTTTCCAAAACAGACTTTGGTAAGAAAAGAGGAGACTCTTGATGATTATCAAGGATCATTCACAGACCAACTTCGTCAACTTTTAAAGATCTTTAGTTGTCCAACTAAATTTTCCAGTGAACACTATAACCTACTATGATGGCCGGATGTTATCCAAGTATAGTGTGAGTATCCAACTTCCAGAGGAGCTTGGATTATATCACGATCTACCTATAGGTGAAGGTAGGAGTCACTTAGCAGCATATCATGTGGCTGTTGTGGAGGCAATAGCTAATATCCAGGAGCATAAAGCCAAGGAGTTAGAAGGTAGCACATTTTTTTGTGATACCTCATGATTCTATAGACTCGGAGCCTATACCGGATCATCTTACTTTGGTTAAGAAGCATCCTAAGTTAGCTTCCAAGTTTATGGATAGATAGCGAACACTCGTTGCTTCTTTTTATAAGACACATCAAGTGATTGTCGAAGATAAAAATGACATGTTAGAGGATCTAACTGATCCGGAAAGGAGGAAGCAGTTAGCAATCCAGTTGGAAAAGGAAGCAAGTAGTAGTGCAACACCTGTCTTTAAGGATATACCTATAGATCCTGAATCTTTTATACCATATCATTATTCACCAAGTCCGGAACCTATACATGATCCTACTATAGATATGAGGTATGCAGTACCACAAGGTTCAGAGGATGGTTCTGATTCAGAACTCCCGATTGCAAATTCTGATTGTTGGAGAAGGGGATCATATGAAGGATCTCATGAACATCTGATGTCCACAGATGGTTCTGACAGAAATGTTGGACAATCTAGCTGGATGGGTGTAAGAATTAACCCTATTAACAGTAGTAGAAATACCATGTCGATCGATAATCATGATGAAGAAGAAGATCCTGAGGAGAGAGTGTTTGAATCATCAACATCTTCTCAAAACCCAGGGAATATACATTATCCAGTGTTTAACTATCTTGCCCAAAGGAGCACCTGGGAAGCAGCAGGATCTGCGTATCATGTTGACAACTCAAGGAATGAAGCTCAGGAGATGCAAGCGGGAGATAATGTTGAATATGTTTCTGAAGACTGTTCAGCTGAGCTGGAGGGAGTCAATGCGCTCAGGTTGAGTAATGACTCAAGTCCTGACACTTCAGATACTGAGTATGTTCCTTCTGGAAGGCCATTTGTTCCACAAACTGTACGATGAACGACACGTCATCACGGTTGGACATCAAGCATGTATGATGAGCGTAGTTACTACTAAAAGTAGGCAACTATGTAGATGTATCAAGTATCATGTATTGTACTCTATGAAATAAGACAGTGAGATAAGTAAGGAAGTGTTATGATTACCTATATGGTATAAGTTGTAATGACTTTGTATTATTATGATATTATGTATAATATGTGAAATGCATATTTGGATTTTCTTTGGATCTTCATTGTGTGACTGGTTATGTGCGTAAAGTCGAGCTCAGAACACATGTGCATGATGTAATTATGAGTATTCGCTTTATGTTGTAGGACTAGAGGGTCATGGATACGGGTGTAGAAATCAAAACTGAGCAGCAGCGGATGGAGCGAGAGGCCAAGGAGAAGGCCGATGCAGATGCCGCAAATCAGGGAGCATTACCACCACCAATGAGGCCGTTGATGGAGCAGAATTTTATGCAGTGCATGCAAATGATGCAAGAGACCCAGAACCAGTTCATGGAAGCGTTGTTGGGACGAGCTAATCAGAGGGCACCTGAAGGTGGAGGAGTAAGTCTTTCTGACTTCCAGAATGCAAGGCCGTTACCTTTTGCATCAGCCCCTGAACCAATGGATGCAGAAGATTGGCTAGCAGATACAAAAAGAAAGCTGAAGACTGTAGGTTGCAATGATGAGGAGAAATTGAGATATGCAACTCATCTTCTGACTGGACCTGCAGCATCATGGTGGGAGAATCAGTTGGCTATGCAACAACCAGGAAGGGAGTTCACCTGGGAGGAGTTCAAGCAGAGATTCCGTGAATATCATGTTCCGAAAAGTGTTATGGAGTTGAAGCGGAGAGAATTTGAGGAGCTTCAGTAGGGATATACTAGTGTCATGAAGTACATCCAGGAGTTAGGCAACTGTCTCGTTATGCTGAGGAGGATGTTAACATGGAAGAGAAGCGGAAGAAACGTTTCCTGCGTGGGTTAAACCCATTTGTGAAAATGCAGCTAAGGTTAGCTAATAAGCAAACTTATCAGCAGTTGTTGGATGCAGCTATTACTTTTGAAGATGACTACAAGAATGTCCAAGAGGATAGGAGGAAGAGATCCAAGAAGGAAACCAAGAGAATTAAGGCAAGTAAACCTAAACCCAATCTGGAGTTCAAACCCCGGAACAAGAACTATGGCAACAATAACAATAACAATAACAATAACAAGGGCAGTGGTGGAAATCAATCTAATCCTAGAAGGAATGTTATTTGTAACAATTGTGAAATTCCAGGGCATTTCCAGAGAGAATGCAAAAAGCTTATAGTGATCTGTTACGGTTGTGGTCAGAAGGGGCATATCAAGCCCGATTGTCCGAGCAAACTACCAGGAGGTTGGCCTATCAAGGGAGGAGGACAAGTCAGTGGAGGAAATGGACAACCCAATAAAGGAGGAAATAATGGCAAGAACAACAATGGCAAGAGGAACAGACCTACCGGGAAACTGAACTGTGCAACCCTAGAGGAGGTGGATAATTTGGAGCATGCAGTGATAGGTACGCTCAATATCCTTACCAATATAATCCCGGCAAAGTTCTATTTTATACTGGTGCAACTACTTCATTCATTTCTGAAGAATTTTGTGATAAGTTCGGGATTAGAAGGGCAACGTTAGAAAGCCATATGACCGTAGTTATGGCAGGGGGAAATGTGATTGTATGCCACATAAAACCAGATCAGGTTATCTCGACCTATGGTTGTACATACTTCGCAGACCTTTATGTGATTCCTTTGAAGGGAATTGCAGTAGTGCTGGGGATGGACTAGATGATGGAGCAAGGGGATCAGATAAATTGTGAGGAGAAAACTGTCTCAATCAAAACTCCAAGTGGAGCAAGGATAGTTTATCAAGAAGATAAGCACAGTCATATTATGGTGGATCTGCAATTGAACTCGATGAAAGAGGTGAAATTGGAAGATATTCCTATAGTAAATGAATTTCAAGATGTTTTTCCAGCAGAGCTACCAGGAATGCCACCAGATCGGGAGATAGAGTTCACTATTGATCTAATTCCTGGTACAACACCAATAGCTCAAGCACCATACAAGATGGGACCCAAAGAGTTAAAAGAACTCAAAGAGCAAATTGATGAGTTAGCCAGAAAAGGATTTATTCAGGAAAGTGTATCTCCATGGGGAACTCCAGTAATCTTTGTAGATAAGAGAGATGGTGGAAGAAGGATGTGTGGAGATTATAGAAATTTGAACAATGTTACTATCAAGAATAAGTATCCTCTACCAAGAATCCAAGATTTGTTTGATCAAGTGAAAGGAGCTAGAGTATTTCCAAAGATCGACTTAAGATCTGGATACCATCAAATAAAAATCAACCCAGAAGATGTTCCAAAAACATCATTTGTCTCAATATATGGACACCATGAGTATCTGGTAGTACCATTTGGTTTGACCAATGCACCAGCAATATTCATGAATTTAATGAACAAAATCTTCATGCCATATTTGGATAAGTTTGTCATAGTCTTTATTGATGATATTCTGATATATTCCAAGGATAAGGAAGAGCATGCTGATCATTTGAGAATAGCTTTGCAGACTCTAAGGGAACACAAACTTTATGCTAAGTTTAGTAAGTGTGAATTTTGGCTTGATGAGGTAGAATTCCTTGTCCATGTGATCAATAAAGATGGAATTGCTGTAAATCCATCTAAAGTTCAGTCAGTATTAGAGTGGACTGCACCAACCAATGTGAAGCAAATTCGAGGTTTCTCTGGTTATTATCGGAGGTTCATTGAAGGTTTCTCCAAAATAGCTGGACCAATGACCAAATTGCTAAGAAAGAATACACCATTTAATTGGGATGAGAAGTGTGAAGCAAGTTTTCAGGAGTTGAAGACCAGGTTAACCACAGCTCCAATCTTAGCAGTTCCTGAAACAGAGAAGGACTTCACAGTATATTGTGATGCATCTAAAGAAGGTCTAGGTTGTGTGTTAATGCAAGATCGTAAAGTAATTGCTTATGGTTCAAGACAACTGAAACCACATGACATCAACTATCCAACTCATGATTTAGAGTTAGCAGCGGTAGTTTTTGCGGTAAAAGGATGGATGCATTTTCTATATGGAGCCAGTTGTGAGTTATACACTGACCATAAAAGTCTCAAATATTTCTTCACTCAAAAGGAATTGAATATGAGACAGAAGCTTTGGTTGGAACTAATCAAATATTATGATTTAATAATCAACTATACTCCAGGGAAAGCAAATGTTGTAGCTGATGCTTTAATCAGAAAGAGTGCAGATATTCAACCTAGCAACCAGGAACTACCAAAAGAGTTACAAATGGACTTGGAAAGACTAGAGCTTCAATTCATTAGAATAGAGGTTCTTGGAGGATTAGCTACTATGCATGTAGTTGCAGAGCAGGACAGTGATCTTAAGCAAGAGATTTTTAGACATCAAATAGAAGATCCTTTTATTGCTGAGGAAATTCGAAGGATATCTCAAGGGCAAAAATCAGTTTTTTGCCTTGGAGATTATGAGTCTTTATGGTTTCAAGACCGTCTTTGTGTTCCAGATGTGACTGAGATTCGTGAGGTCATACTCAGAGAAGCACATGAAACACTATACTCTATACATCCAGGAAGTACTGAGATGTATATGGATTTGAAAGAATTATTCTAGTGGAATAACATGAAAAGAGACATTGCTAAATATATACCAGAATGTCATACTTGCCAAAGGGTGAAGGTTGAACATCAAAGTCCAGCAGGACCATTACAACCTCTAGAAATTCCCGAGTGGAAGTGGGAGGAAATAGGTATGGACTTCATCACAGGATTGCCTATGACACCTACACGGAAGGATATGATATGGGTTATTGTGGACAGACTAATAAAAAGTGCACATTTTATTCTGGTAAATCAGAAATATAATGCCGAGAAGTTAGTAGAAGTATATGTCAAAGAGATAGTAAGTAAGCATGGAGTACCCAAAAAGATTGTAACTGATAGGGGATCAGTGTTTACTTCAGCATTTTGGAAGCAACTGCATGAAGCACTTGGTTCAAAGTTAGATTTCAGCACAACCTATCATCCTGAGACAAGAAGTCAAACAAAAAGAACAAATCAAATACTAGAAGACATGTTAAGATCTTGTGCATTAGATTTTGGTGGTACATGGGAAGATCATCTACCATTGGCTGAATATTCCTACAATAATAGCTATCAGAGTAGTCTGAAGGCATCTCCATACCAAGTTCTGTATGGAAGGAAGTGTAGATCACCAATATGTTTGTATGAGACTGGTAGCAGCAAAGAATTTACGCTAGACTATATCAAGGAAAGACAAGATATCATTGATAAGATCAGAGATAGACTGAAAATAACCCAGAGTAGGCAGAAAAGTTATGTTGATCAAAGTCGAAGATCTTGGCATCCAGAAGTACGAGACATGGTATATTTGAAAGTAATTCCAATGAAAGGGGTGAAAAGGTTCGGAGTTAAAGGAAAACCGAGTCCAAGATATATTGGACCATTCAAGATATTGAGTCAAAATAGAACTATAGCTTATGCTTTAGAGTTACCATCAAGATTGGCTCAAGTGCACAATGTTTTCCATGTGTCACAACTTCGTAAATGTTTGAAAGTTCTAGATGATGCAATCACACATCAGGAGATAGAACTACAAGCAGACTTGACCTATGTTGAAAAACCCTGTAAGATTTTGGAAGAAAACTAGAAAGGCTAAGGAACAGAGCAATCAAGTACTGCAAAGTACAGTGGTAACATCCCAGCATTTAGGAACTAACGAAGGGTAGATTTAAGAATTTGAAATGTTGCATGCATTCATCTGTGAAAATGTGGGTAAAATTTTCGCCAAATAAAAACCTAAAAGTGATCAAGGTTTCTTTCATACTTTGAGATTAGGTATCGTCTTGAAGGATGATTGCTTTAGACTTTGATATGATCTTTGTGAATTTATGTGTTTTGGGAAATTAAATTTGAATTTAAAACTTGCGAGTTTGAATTAAATTCAAAAGAATTTTTGAATAATGTTTGAGTATTTGATTTAATTAAGAGATAATCAATAATAACTCAAGCTTTATTTAAAGAAAGTAATTAAGAATATGAATCTCCATTTCATAATTTTATTTAATAAATAAGTTACAAAAAGTAACTTATGCAAATCATCAATAATCTTTACAATAAAAAATAAATAAAGAATAATATTTCTTTATTGATGATAGTACAATCTGTATTACAAAAGAATCAAATAAAGAGTAAAAAAGGATAAATTAAAAATTACAATTGAATATGAGAGTTATTACAAGTGACTAATCTATAAAGAAAAATCAAAACCTAAACTAAAATCTTGATCTTCAAGTCTGGTACCTGCAAAATAAAAATAAACTTAAAAGAAAAAGAAGGTTAGGATTAGAATTGTTTTTACTCTCAGAAGTTGATAATGAAATGTACTGTTCACAATTTCATCATTGAGTATTTAAGGGGCAAGTTTCACCAATATGAAAGAATGTATCTTTTATAATGTTAAGCTATAAGTCAAATAAACAGCAAGGAGGGGCAAGTTTCACCAGCCAGGTAAAAGTAACCAGATAACAGTAACTCTCAAATTCAGAGCATATCCACAAGTTGCACAGCAAGCACACAGGCAACACACACACCAAATTGCATGGTGTGTGTGTGTGTGCTGTCAACACCATAGCAACATCCCAGCAACACAAAACTGCTCAGCACAGCCGAGGAGAAGCACTAGTGCATCTCTTCACTGCTCACACCACACAAGAACAACTAGCTTATCCAGAGCCAAATAAACCAGCAACACCATCTCACACCAGATCAAGCCACATATCACCTGATGGTGACATAAGGAGGGGAAGGATCAGATGAATAGCAAGGCCAAGCTCACAAGAGGTAGGAGGAGCAGAGTTCCTCAAGGCCAAGCACAAGCATCAAGGGAACACAAGAACAACATCAAGAGGAGAAGGACTGGATCAGACCAACAACACCACCAGCACATCAAGCCATCACCAGCATAGATTTTGTGGTGAGCATCATAAACAACCATGTGATCTGTTTATCTTATACAAGCAAAATATATGTGCTGGTGCATAAGACAACCTCTCAATAAACACCCAAGTGGGGTGAAGCTATCATAGAGGTTTTAAACATAAAGATCAAGATCAAACTCTTTTCAAAACACCAAATTATCAGACCAGCCTCACAGAATTGGTGATACCAAAGGCAACCTCTATATTCTATGATTTGTTCTTACAAAATCTGGGCACATCTCCAAGAAGGAGTAGCACCTCAGATTTTATAAGCCACAAACAAAACCATATATATTAGCCAACTAGGATCCAAGATCTAGTAAGCAGTTGATGTCTTAACCAATTTGGAAAATGACAGCAACATAGGAACTTAGTTCCTAGAGCCTCAGACTAGCATCATTGGCTGGATCAAACAATAAGTTTCCCAACTTATCTATCAACATCTATCAAATCATCTCCCTGAAACTAGATACAGGGATCATATCCTAATTATTTATTCATGATTAAAGAATGATTAGATTCTATTGAATTAAAATCAGACCAAGCATAATCTGGCAAGCCAACAATAACTAAGTCAGTAAATTCTCCCTGACCAGATCATTGCCAGTATCAAGATACTGAAAATACATGAACACATCAATTCACCAGAGTACCAACCAGAGGCAATACTATGCAACCCTAGCATTTAATCCAACCTTAGTCAAAAATCAACAACAACACCACACAATCAAATGGGGGTGGCCACAAGCACTGAGGTGCAGAGCACCCAAATCCCCACTAAACAACATAACCAGATCATAGGAGCATATTACAAGCACCAGAGATGAACCCTAGTAGCAATACAAGCACAAACTATAAATGGCCACTAGATACACACAAAGGAATCCAAGGTGATAAGATGAACTAGGATCCATGAAGACATAACTCACCAGGGTCCTCGCTGACGAACTGAAGAGGAAGCAGAATGGCCGACGAGCCCGCGGCGGCACGGGGAGCACCCTAGAGGGCGCTGCAACCCGCAACAGCCACGGCGGCGGCCACAGCAGTACACGGTCACCACACCTCACCATGGGAGGGTCCGTGGTGGCAGCATCAGCACCATTTCCCAAACCCTAGGGTTTGGGAAGGGGCTAGCCTGACCGGGGTAGGACCCCAGGATCAAATCAAACTGGACCAGATAGACGAGCATGGTCAAAAACCTCACCCCGCACCACGACGGCGGCCAGGACGGTCCATGGCAGCGCGAATCGCCGACGACATCATCGCTGTCCACAGGGTCGGGAGAGAAGAAGAAGAAAAGTGAGATCGAGGGAGAGGCAGAGAGTGAGTTGGGCTGGGTGGGCCGAAAACCCTTCGGGGTGTTATTTTGACCTTACCCTACTGGGCCACAAGGGCCCAATAAAACCAAACACATAACCCAAACCATTTAGAGCCTGCTTTTAATAAATAGGAAAAGACCAAAATGCCCCTAAACTCCAATAAATTCTAGAAAATAAAATAAAAGTCCAAAAATTATAAATAAAATATTTTGGATTCATAATAATCCAAACTATCCAAATAAATTAAGAGATAAAATTTTAGACATATAAATTTTATTAAGAATTTTATAATATATATTCCTTATGGAATTTTACAAAATTATTGAAAGATGATAAAAATAAATAAAAATCACTTTCATTATATACTAATATTGTAGTATTTAAAAAAATACTAAACAAATATTCAATATCCATTTTGATATTAATGATAATTCTTAAAAAATTACTAATTAAATAAAATACAAATAAAAAGGAAATAAAATAAAAGAATACAATATTCTAATATAAATAATAAAAATTAATATTTATAAATCCTTTATTATTAAAAATATTTTTTATAATAATGGGGAGAAGGCATATCAAGTTAAATGATGCATTACATTACTTTGCATAATCATTTTTCTTCTTTAAATATTGTCCTTACCGGGCAATAATGATGTTTTTGTAGACATAGAAGCTCAAGGTCCAGTGCAAGCATCAGACTTCACTACCTTGCCATCACAAGGCAAGTTCATCACTTGCTCATATCTTTTGAAGAGTCTTTATCAAAGTATTTGCAAATTGTGTGTTATCATATCTACTCTAAAGAAAGAAAATATTATTTTCACAAATAAAGAAATCTTAGATATCATCCTAAGTGATGATATAATGGAGCAATAGAACTTAGTGTTCTATTTGCAACAATTAGGGACTTAATAACCCCTGACATCAGTGATTCTAGCGCCGTATATTACGCGTTAGCCATGAGATTTGGAATGGGACAGAGAAGTCAGCTATATCTTCTTCCTCTCGCATGAAGCCGAATGTGCAGGTCGTGGCTGTTATCCTCGTAGCGTGCATACTAATTGGTAATTCGTAGAGGATATGCAGCATATGGGTGGGAACCCTCATTGTACCACGATAGTTCTGGCATCTAACGGTTTGTACAAACCATTGCCATAATTCATTATGTGGGCATGGTGTACACCAAGGAGGCATGCGAGGTCGCGAAGGGGGCAGTGATTGGCTTGGACCAACTACTGGGCCCCACATCATGGAATTGTGGATGGGAAAGTACGCCCGGTTGTGCAACAAAGAGTTGATCTCTCATGGGTAAAGTAACGCACCTCTGCAGAGTGTAAAATTTGTAACATGTTACTCCCTGTTCCGGGAAGGAGCTACGAACGCGGCAGGAAAGGAACTCCATGAAAGTTCTGGTCAACCTGTGAAGGCTGATGGTCATAGATTTTTATAATAAAATCAATCTTTGAAGAAAGATTTACAAAAACTGCATAGTGCCAAGTATTTATAATCCAAGGTGGTAGTTAGAGCATCAAACTTCCCACCTTGCATATAATGAACTTGTTGGGTAACGTTGTTACTCATCCTTTCCTTTGATCCCTTGCTTAGACTCTGAGGATCCCGAAGACATGCCAATGTATGCAGCTAAATGCCAAGAAGATGTGTTCTACGAGGAGCCTGACCTGTCCGAAGGTGTGGAAGGAGTGGATTACGAAATCCTCTATGGTGTCGATGATAACGAGTCCAACTAAGTATCCCTAGTTAGTAGTAACCAACAGAGCCGAGCAGCATGAACTCTATAGAATAAGATGCTGATCTCAACTCCTAGTCGGAGTTGCTGCTTTTAAATTCCGCTGAAATACTTTATATTTTGGTTTGTAAGTTGAAACCTTTTGAAGTCTTGAACTTCTGGTATTGTAATAATAATAATGTGTGAATGTTTGTAATATGGACCCGCAATGTTTCTGTTGTACCACTCTGAGGGATGTGATATTTACGGAACGGTGTTCTATGGGTGTCATGTCAATGAATATAGTGTACTACACATGCAGTGGTATGCTGGGTCACCGCAATCTTGGTATATAGTTGTTTCCATCGTAGGAATTTTTTTGTTTTCTATGCCGCGAACCCTACAAGGAACTCATGGATGAGCTTAGCGTAGGAGTAGTGGCTTGCGTAGGCGAGGTTGGATAACCATGCATTTGCACACATGTGGTCGAAGTCCGCCCTCAAGCCTGCTGAGCTAAGAAAGCCATCATCGGCCCATCGTGTGGGCAACATCTTCCTCGCTAAAACCATGACGTACTTGTTGTTGACCTCAGCCCAGATCCCCGATCCTTCACCATGTTTGAGCTTTCTCTTGCGAAAAATTCTACCAAGCTTGTTCATCTTGATACACTGAGAAATTTCAGTATAAAACCTTAGGCATATAATTTCTACATGATATATGAATGATTCTACGTGGAGGAATTCAATCCTAATGTGAGAAATCAAAAGAGAAAATCAATCAAGCTTGAGTTCATCCACTAATTCGATGTGAGGATTTCAACCATGGAATTCTGAAAATTAAGCATGGGTAGGGAGAGAAACATACCGATCTGTTGATTCCCCCACTCAAACGAATAAAATCCGCGAAGAATCAAGAGTTCTAGGTGGATTTTTAGAGGTTTGGAGAGAGAATATGAGAGAAATAATAAGGTGGAGGAGAAGCCCTAGCTGCCCCGAGGCATTTAAGTGGTCGCGGTAAACTATATGGCAGGAGCTATATGACTGGGTTAGGTACGTAGCTCTCGCCGTATAGTTATAGCGGCGGCGAGGGTTAGGGTTTTTCCACGCCCGATCATAACTATACATACGCAACTATACGGCCGAACCAAAATGGTCCGGCCGTATAGTTGTTCGTTAAACCTTCTATATCCGAGACCCCTATTTTGAGAATTTTGTCGATAACTATACAGTCGTAGCTATATGGCTGGAATAAATATTACCGCCATATAGTTGGTCGTTACTACTCATGGAACATGATTTTTTCGCCCAAATTTCCAGAGATTCACTTTTTAATCTGGACAATATGATTAAGTTACTACATATAAAACTCAAACTTTATTTTCTACACTAAATCTATGCTTATTCAATCGATATTTCTACTACTTTTTGATAGCTGCATTATTAAGGGCGCGCTTCCGCAAGAATGTCTGTGAAAAATTTGTAGGAATGCAATGAACTTTTTATTGTTTATATTTATTTTATTTTTGTAATGGGTTGACTCCCATTAAGCATTTATTAAGAATGGTTGAGTATTTCAACCCTTTTTCTGTTCTTGAATTCTTACCTTGGGTTGCCCTTTATCAAAGGCACTTACCACATAAACTCGTTTTGCCGGTGGAATATACCTTTCTCCTACTTCAACCATTTTTTGGAAAATACTGGATGATTTCAACATCATAAACATTAAAGATTATTTTTCCCTCAGCACAATCAACTGAAGCTCTTGCAGTACTAAGGAAAGGTCTTCCAAGTATTATAGACAAATTTCATCCTTTGGTATTTCAAGAATAATAAAGTCAGTGGGAATAACATGCTCATATATTCTAAGTAGAACATCCTCGATCATACCAATGGGTTGTCTAGTGGATTTGCCAGCCATTTGTAAAATGATAGTAGTAGGGGAATACTCCCTAATCCTAAACTTTTATAGAGGGAATATGGCATTACACTAACTCCTCCACCTAAATCACATAAGGAATTATGAATATCAGTTTTGCCTATTGAACATGAAATAGTTGGTATTCCGAGATCTCCTGATTTATACAATAGCTTCCCATTAGCAGGGTAACTAGTCACCATGGCAACGGTTTCAGTTATTTCTTTCTTTATATTAAGAATATCATGGAGAAATTTAGAATAGGTAGGCACTTTTATTGCATCCGCAAATGGAATTTCTAGACAAGATCACCTAATGCTTTTGTAAAAGAGTCATAGATTACCTGATCCGGTGCTTTCTTTTTGCGATCTGGATATGGCAGTTTCTTACTCCTATCTTTTACCTTTTGTGGGGGATCAGGCTCTTTAATTACTTTCTTTTGTTGCTGCTTATCGCTTTTCTTTTATTCTACTGCAACTACTTCAGCTTCTTTGCTTGTTTATTTTTATTCTCTTGGATCAACAGTCTCTGTATCAGAGTCATAATGGTCATCCTGTGCATCATTCTGCTCCTCCAAGGTTTGATCTTGTGTTTCCTAAGCAGTATCATCTTGAGGATCCACCAGTGTATCATCTTCTTGGCTTGCTTTGAGCAAGGCTTTTTCCCTTTGATATTTTTCAGCTTCATATTCTGGTGTCCCTAATGGTCCTTTAACAACTGCACCTCTCCTTGTAACAACATTAGTATAAACATGAATATTTATATCATCTTGAAGAAAAATTTGATAACCATATGCTATTTGTTCACATTGGGTTTCAATCATACTAAGGTACTTGTGAAATAATTTTATTTCTTAGCCAATCTCGTCATAATTTTTCGTAATCGGCCAAAATCTTCTTGTGTCTTTGAAATTGCTTATGCAAGTTATTGTGAGATTTGGCCTATCGATGTTTCAATTCTTGAAAAACTTTTCTAGTTTCATCCTCTTCAGTAAAAACTTGTAACAAATCTACTTTGTTTTCCTTAACAATTTCAGAAGGTATACCTTTTTATTTCATGGCTTTGCGTACTTCAGGCATAAGATCAATAATTATACGAAGTATTCTCTTTTTCGGCTTAGTGCCAAAATCAAGATTATATAAAGAATCATTCTTAGCCCTAGTAGACATTAATTCCTAACATTGTTTAACAGTTAAAATATTTATCGATCCTCCTGCTGATAAATCAAGCAACTCTTGAGTATTAAGACCATGGTAAAATAAATGGAAAATAGTTGATTCAGAATAGCCATGATTAGGAATACTATTGATCATTCTAAAGAATCTATCCCAGGCTTGTGGGTAGTTTTCTCCCATGTTTTGACTGAAGTTGCCTGTACTCTTTATAATTTATGTTACCTTTGTAAAAGGATTAAACATGTTTATGAATTTAACACAACATTTTATGTAATAACAAGGGAGAGAATATAACAGTCTAGAGCCTTACCTTTAAGAGACTAGCGAAATAATTTTAAATGGGAAAAATCTCTTGGCAAACCTTTTGGTCCAAGTGATGTTATCACATCGTCAAACTCTCTAAGATGTCTTCCTGGGTCTTCATCTTCCCTTCCACCGAAAGCTTTTTCCTACAAAATTTTAATAATCTCACCATCAAATAATCCTACTAGCCTATTACCAAAACCATGGTCAGTCACTATACGATTAAGATCCTTCAGGTTGCTTAGCAATTAAGCTCCTTGGATCAGACTAATGCAATAAGCACAGTGATTCCTCACGATCCTCGAGTAAAACTAGTTTCCCGTTGATATCCACGTGTCACTCGGGGGTCGCCGGTCTGCTAGCAAACATGATTCTATCTATGTAGAACAAAGCATTATGTTGTCCTGGTCCCTTAATTGGACAACAAGCATTAAGCATCCCACAGATAGTCAAACACACATAATATAGTGATTAAAATCAATCACAAACTTAATGGAAATTATATAGGCACATCACATCTCACCAATCCCTTACATCTCCCACGTCCAAGGGAACTTACTCACACATGAGAGAAGAAAGCATCATCGATATAATTAAATAAAGGGAGTTCTTCTTGATATTACCGTGGAGATCCACAATAAGAATATAAATAGATCCAACACAATTCAAGATGGGAAGAACAATCTCAAACCCTGGTTTTACAAGGTGGAGATCTCTCTCAAGTACAAGTAATGGCTATGGAGGTGTGGTGGCTAGGAGGTCAAAGATCGTGGAGCGAGATGAAGAAGATCTTCTCCTTCTTCTCCGGATCTCTTCTTTCTCCCTTCTGGATGGGATGGCGGCTCGTGTGTTCTATTTTCGTCCTCGGCCTTTTCACGAAAGTTGTCCCTTTTAACAAGATGAAGCTGATGGCAACTATACGGCGGGAACTATATGGATGGAGAAAATATTCCTGCCATATAGTTGCTCGTTAACGCTATTGTATGCCTCCCTCGATTTATTCCAAAAAGAGACTTGCTTGTTTTTGTCTGAATATTGTGTTTTTGCTGTTAAAACCCTCTGTTGATGTTCAAAACCTGAAACACACATTAAAAACCAAGTTTTCTTTGCTACCAAAGTATTAGCATTAGGTAAAGCTAGAAAACCATCAAATCCAAACGAAAACCATCAATATAAACCATAAAAAATGTGTCGAATCTCACAGCTATCAGGCGGATATAGTTTTCGCACCTGGCAACTTCATAGATAGCTCCTATGGTGCTGGACTGCCCCTTCAAGGCATAGAACTTCTTGAAGATACCAAAGTGTGGCTCGATTCCAAGCCAGCACTTGTAAAGATTGATGAAACAAGCAAGGTGAAAGATGAAGTTGGGCGACAATTGATGCAGTTGAAGCCCATAAAGAAAGAGGAGACCACGAACAAAATCATGGAGAGTAAGAGAAAGGCCCCGAAGGACGAAGGCAAGGAACATGACGTGATAACCGATGGGAGGATCGGGAAGTACCTCGGGGTCGGGGAGAACGTAGTCATTCTCCTTCTGTGGAATGATCTTGGCCTCGCGCAGATGGCGCAAATCCACGACCTTCATGATGGTGATACGATCACCAGTCTTCTTCTTCTTGGCAGCATAAGCGGCGCTCGTACCAGCCCCGGTGACCTTCCTCGTTTTCCCCATCTTGCTACGATACCTCTTGAATTGAGCATGGATGATGGAGGAGGGGAAGACGTGGAAGCCGTCAAGTGCAAGGTAAAAAATATGGGCAGCGAGAGGCGGCGTGCGAGAAAAGATACAAGGATGAATCACAATGTGTAGAAAGGGAAAATTACGAGTGCTTACCGGCATATTGAATGACAACCATTGATCTCCAGAGCCTTACGCGTGACACACATCACCGCATACACGTGACAGTGGCTGCCTTGAACCATCGCCATCACGCTCTCCACTATGTGCAGAAACCGAGGAGGCGCAGTTAAAACAACGTAATCTATGGGTGACTAGTCAAATTCTGGTCAGAATATGGAACCCATGATTGTCTCGTCCCGTTGACACTGCTGCCGCTGACAGATGAGCTCACTGATCGTCATCAATGACGTCACCGTCGGTCACACCTTTAGCAAAAGGTGGAGCACAACAACGACTCTATATTGCTCGAATGATCAAACAAGTTTTTGCTCAAGTCTACGACTCGACCAAATACTCGGGGGGCTACTCCTAACAGGAGCGCTGGCCACACGCCTGAAGAATCTGTCGGTTCTAGTGAACACCCGAAGATGGCGATTAACAAGGCTATATGACTCGACTCCTTCTTCGAGTCAATGACTCAATTACAGACTCGGGGGATACTCCCATAGGGAGCGCTGGTCGTCATCTAGTAATTTTGGCTATCAACTGCATTCGCAACACTAAAGTCTCTGCTCGAGTCTATGACTGGAACATATATTCGGGGATACTCCCATAGGAAGCATTGGCCGTGCACCCTATGAATAAATCAATTGTGATCCTTCAGATCCTCTATAGTGGCTACATCACAAGACCTGATACACAATCAAAAACATGGCAACTCCGCCCATTACTAACACTTAGAGATGATGTATCCTTGGACACCTAAATCATCTCCGCGATGACAAACATTTGGATGTTGTGTCTATGACACAAACATAAGACCTACAGACATAGTCTAATGGCCTGGTAACACACCTCCTAAGCTCTACTAGAAATATACCGTACCTATAAGTGTGATGAAAAATCCCGATGGACGATTTGGGTACATATCTAATATCACTTGAATTCGACTCTTGTAAGACCTCCGTGGCCTGATTCGAATGACGCCGGCACTTTTCCGGATTCAAGTCTAGGGACTTGGGTCTAAGTAGATAGTGTTGTTTTGCCCAAAGGAAGTTAACTAACCCTGATCATTCAGGTGAGTAAGGCACGCGTATCAACTATCCCTATGAACTAAACATTATGACCCAAAAGCATATTTGGATGAAAGCACTCAAAGTCTTTAGAATCTCCAGCCAAATCTATGATTCTATTGAACACTCAGGGGCTACTGGCATGGGTAGTCCCTACGGGTACCTAATATTGGCCTATCCGGTCCGGCCTAGCCCAGCGGGAGCCCATTGATGATCTGCACCTGATGATGAAGCCCGTGAAGGAATCGGGTGACCCAGGCCTATGAAGGATGTGATTTCTTAGAGGATACAACTAGCTTTAGATAGAAAGTTTAAATGGTAAAACCTAAACTATGGCCGACTCGACCTTATCCCGAGACCTGGCCTACCTATATAAAGACCAGGAGGGAATGGCAAGGAGAAAGATCTGAACCCTAGCAAACACACCCGCCAGATCTCATTTGCACACACATGTAATCATTGGTTTGCCGTCAATCAAGAGCAGACATGCAAGAGTAGGGTTTTCCTTTCGGGGGCCTGAACCTGGGTAAAATTCGTGTCCCCTATTGCTTGTATGTTAGCTGAATACGATCTCCAGCGCACCCCTTTTCCTCAAAACTCAAGTCCATAACAATGGGCATCGATGATTTGAACCCCCGTCACTTATTTTTCCAACATCCAAACATAGCTACAATTGACAGATGGAAACTCCACACAATTAGAATTTTTTAAAGAAATTTCAATCACATGCATGGACATTGTGGGCCATCCGGGAGTTCCATCACAGGTCCACCTGCACTACCATGTCATCCATATAAATATCTAGTACTGTATATAGACATCTCGAACAAATTTGGGGATTGTTTTGATACACTTTCTGATTTCCATGACCGTTTTAGACATTTCCAGCAACTTCTAGGACTGCTGATGCATTTCACTCAGTTGAACCCTTATTTTCTCCTTTGACCACGGTGGACCACGAAGCTACCCAGAAGCCTAAAGAAGTCGGCCTTAGTCTAGAGACCACTAATCTTTCATCAAAAGTTGTGTAGTGTCACGTTCAAAGTTTTTAGAGTATGCATTCAGTCAAGAAAATATTAGGTAGAGATAGAAATTGTTTCTTGTTTTGTACTTCAAGTTGATAATTTTATGCTTATATACACTCATCCGAGAGGCTCCAATCTCATAATTCTACATGGTATTAGAGTGGCGAGATCCTTGACATAGCTACCATATAAGCTTTCGCACCACCCCGCCCCTGAGGAGGTTAATATCCACTAGGGGCCGCCCGACCCGTATTATGGTTCATCTGTCAATCTATGACCAGCTTCTCTAATAAGTTTTTCTGATCTCTCAATCGGTTTTCTCTTTGTCAATCACTTGGTTGGTCTTATTTTTTGGTTCACCGATCATAGGTCAGACTGCATCGTCTACCACTCGTCGTCCTCTCAAGCCTCTACTTCGACATCAATGTCGACTCTACAACGTCCAGCTCGTCATCAACCGCGCGACAAGGCTAGACGCGTCGCACAGGAACACCTTCATGCATCGCCACCATCTGCTATCGTTCGTGTGGTCTCCATTGTCGGTCCATCTTCGTCGGCACTGCCCGAGACTTCCTGATAACATTCCATCAACTTCGGTCTACGTGTCTAATACATCTCAAATGTATCTACTTTTCCAAGTACTTTGCTAGATGCTTTGATCCGGAGTCTTCCCATACTTGGATAAAACTGCTGAATCTAATGTTATTTTTAGCAAAAGTCTCCTTTCTGTCAGTTTTTGCAGGAAATAAAATCGTGAAAAAAATACCATGACAGTTTTCACCAAATAATGAAGCCCGAGACGTTGAAATCAAGAGAGTGGAGCCATGACGCCCAAAAGAGACCAGGTGGCGTACCTAGTAGGGGTGGGCACGCTACCCAGGCCCTTTTGACCGCCAAGCATCATCTTGGCCTTTACTTCGGCGTACCCCATATATACCCAAAAAACCTAGTTTCCTAGGAGGACAGAATTATTCATGAAACAGAGTGCCGCCAGAGCCACGATCTTTGTTTCAGGGGTCAGATTGGTCCTGCTCTCCACCCCGGAGAGTGGGATTTTGAGGTTTTCTCCACCACCATCATCATCACCATCATCACCAACGACCATGAGTTCATCCCACATCATCTTGTGTGAGTAATTCCCTGTGGGAATGTGAGGTGGATGGGGATTGGATGAGATCAATCATGTAATCATCCATATGTAACGATATTTGAGGTGTTTATCTTGTGGACATTCTTGTATGAGTGTTGGTACACTTTTTATGTTTAATGTTGGTTGCTAGGGCCCGAGTGACATGATTTAAGTACTGAACTTTTATTTCCCTATCATATATTTGAGTTTGGTCTGTATCTACAAAGTGTATTACCTATTATTATGTTGAACCTGTGAACCCTAAGGTGACAGTTAGGGAAACAATGGGAATATTTGATAGTTTGAGGATATTGTGTGTTCATGAAGTGTTAATGCTTTGTTCCGGTCTATTTGAAAAGGTAGATCTTAATTGCCTGTAGTAATAATTTGGCCCCGGTGAAATGGGCAAGTAGGACAAAAGGTATTATGCAAACTTACATGCATGATTATGTTTGAAGCACACACCTACACACAACTGAATTAGAGATAAATGCCTTGTTAAATATGATATATTATATGGCGGATATCATTCATGCAACACCCCGCTATCACCTCATGTCTGTGTTTTAGCCAATGAAAGTTTCACAACATTACTTCTGGTAAAAACTGGAAATCTGATGTTTTATTTACTACTTTGTTTTACTGATACGTCCATTTTGCATCAATATTCTATATCATAAATTATTTCTATTCATTGATATATTTTATATTAAGAGGTGATACTTATGTTGTTTCATCTGTTTTTGCATGTTGGATGATTCTTGGAGGATGACTGTCGGAGTCAGGATTCTGATGGAAAAAGTGGTGTTTTGATGCAAGTTCGCGAAGATCAGAAAAATACCAGAAAATATATGGAAAATTATATTTTTCCAGAAGACGAAGGAAGCCAGAAGGGGAGACGGAGTTGGGCCACAGGGCGCCCGCCCCCTAGACGCGGGCCACCCTGGGCTGCACCTACTGGGGGTGTGGCCACCCTGTCCCACCTCTGGCTCCGCCCCTTCGCCTATATCTTCCTCCCGAAACCCTAAAGTTCGGGGAGCAACCACAAAAATATTTCGCCGCCTCTACGGGGCTGACACTATAGAGAGAGAGAGAGCTCTCCGGCAGACAGATTTCTACCGGGGAAATTCCTTCCTGGAGAGGGAATATCGTCGCCATCAACCCCGTCATCAAGCTACACTTCATCGGAATCGTCATCATCATCATCCACACCACCATCTCCACCAGCACCATCATCACCACTCCATCCCGCTGTAACAATTGCGTTGAATCTTGCATAGTTCTTAGGGGCAGCTTTCCTAGTGTTGATTACTATCGTAGTTGATGCTTGTGAGTGGAACCATTGAATTATTGTTTATGTTCAGATTGTTACCCATCATTATGTCATCTCTGATCTTGATCCATATGATGTCTCGTGAGTAGTTCATTTAGTTCTTAAGGACATGTGAGAAGTCATGTTGTTAGTAGTGGAATTGTGTTGAGGTATTATTCAATGGTTTAATATTTAAGTTGTGGTGCTATTCTTCTAGTGGTGTCATGTGAACGTTGACTACATGACACTTCGCCATTTATGGGCCTAGGGGAATGCATTGTGTATTTGGCTACTAATTTTGGGGTTGCCGGAGTGACAGAAACCTGAACCCTCGTTAGGAAACCTTTGCACAAGGGAGTGTAGGATCTCAGAGTTTAAGGCTGCAGTTAGGTTTTTATCTTAATTACTTTCTTGTAGTTGCGGATGCTTGCAAGGGGTTTAATCACAAGTTTGTATTAGTCCAAGTAAGGTCGGTACATTAGCACAGGTTCACCCACACAACACTTATCAAACCAAAGAAGATTAATCAACCATATGAAACAAAAGCACTTGATAGTATTCCCATGTGTCCTCAAGAACGTTTGGTCCTCATAAGTATTACCACCGGCTTGTCCTTCGCTAAGAAAGGATAGGGCCACTTGCTGCAATTATTTGCTGTCTTTATTTACTTTCACTTTATTTCCTTGCTTTATCAAAAAACCCTACAAATCCGTTTGCTAAGCATTTACAGAGATTTCCGGCTCCAAACCACTAGTCAACACCTTCTGCTCCTTGTTGGGATCGACACTCCTATTTATCGAAAGTACTACGATACACCCCCTATACTTGTGGTTCATCAAGACTATTTTCTGGCGTCGTTGTCGGGGAGTGAAGCGCTATTGAAGAGTGGAACTGGTAAAGGAAACTTCTACTGTGAGTATTGTTTTTATTTCTGCTTGTTACTTTGTTTCCAATATGGATAACCCACTTGGTTTCCTATTTGGGAAAGCTACTACCACTGTTAGGGTAGTAGATGAACCACCACCTGTTGAGATAGATCCTTTTAAGATACCTACAAGAATTGTTGATCGTGTTATGGATAATTATTATTTTGGGGATGGAACTGTCCATCCTGGTGATCACTTGCTTTTTATCCATGAATTATGCGGGTTGTTTAAGCATGCAGGTATCACAACTGAACAGGTTAAGAAGAAGTTACTCTTTATATTATTGAAAGGAAGAGCCGAATAATGGTATAAGCTACCGAAGAATGGATAATCTATGGAATGGGAGGAAATAATACCTCTCTTTTACTCTAAATTCTATCTCCAAGTGAGATTCATAAGGATAGGAATCAAATATATAACTTTTGGCCTCATGATGGAGAGAGTACAGCCCAATCTTGGCGGAGATTGAAGTTACTAATGCTTAAATGTCCTATTCATGAACTCCCTAACAATATTATTGTTATTAACTTTTATGCAAGGCTTTCTCTTCATGATAAAGGTTTATTTAGATGCTTATTGCGCTGGATCATTCACACGTATGAAGGAAGAAGCTAAATGGGATCTTCTAGAACGTATTCAAGAGAACACTGAAGCATGGGAAAATGACAAAGGAAGAAAGTCAGGTATAAATTATGGTTATGAATGTATTAAATCTATTATGGGAACTGATGACTTTAATGATATTAGTACTGAGTAATGTCTTGATTCTCAAGTTCTTGCAAATTTCTTTAAGACCTTTGCCTCTTATATTGAAATCCCCAAAAAGGAGTGGAACAAGTACGATGCACCTTATAAAGATATTGTCAATCATGTTCCTGTTAGAAGCACTGAAGTTTGTATTGTTGATCCTATTTTGTATGAACCTTATATTGAGAAAATACCTTTTCCTACTAAGGTAAATGAACATTCTATTATAGCTAATGTGGTTAGCAAAAGTACAAAGAAAACTATGGAACCTGATGAGCAAATAAACATTGAACATGTAGTAGCCATTGTGAAAGATCTTGTTACTAAAAATATAGAAGACGAGCACATTGTCTTCTGTGAAGACGCTTCTAATATTGTCTCTCATCCTAGTAAATCTAGGAAAACTAGTGTCCCTGTGCTTTCTGTTAGAATAGGTGATCATTGCTATTACGGTTTATGTGATATTGGTGCTAGTTCTAGTGCTATTCCTTATGAGATTTACAGAGAAATTATGCATGAAATTGGTCCTTGTGAACTTGAGGACATTAATGTGGTTATTCCCCTTGCTAATTGATAGACAGTCTGTCCAATTGGCATTGGAAGAGATGTGGAGGTTCTTTGTGGTAAGATTAAATATCCTGCTGATTTTCTAGTGCTTGGTTCTGAAGCTAGTAAAACTTGTCCTATCATTTTTGGTAGACCTTTCTTGAATACTTGTGGGGCTATTATAGATTGTAAGAAGGAGAAATTTTTAACCAAGTTTGATGGAGAATATTATGAGTTTAGCTTTTCCAAATTTGACAAAACTCCTTATGAAAATGAATTGCCTAATGAGGATTTCAGGGTTGAACAACTTGCTGCTATTTCTCTTGCTCCTAACAATGCCTTGCAACAGTATATGGAAGATCATGAAAGTGAGGTCTTCATGAAGGAAAGAAATGAGATTGATGAGATTTTCCTTCGTCAACCTAAGATACTTAAGCATAACCTACCCGTGGAAGATTTGGGTACCACCCTACCACCTAAAGGGGATCCTGTTTTCGATTTAAAACCTCTACTTGATGATCTTAAATATGCTTATATAGACGATAAGAAAATATATCCTGTTATTATTAGTTCTAAACTTTCAAGAAAGGAAGAGGAAATATTATTGGAAGTATTGAAGAAACACCGAGGAGCTATGGGGTATACTCTTGATGATTTAAAAGAGATTTATCGTACTATATGTCAGCATGCTATTAACATAGAGCCTGATGCAAAACCAATTGTTGAACACCAATAAACCCTAAGATGAAGGAAGTGGTAAGAAGTGAGGTATTAAAACTTCTTGATGCTGGTATTATTTTTCCTATTGCTAATAGTAGATGGGTTAGTCCTGTTCATTGTATCCCCAAGAAAGGAGGAATAACTGTTGTGCCTAATGAAAATAATGAGATTATACCTCAAAGAGTAGTGGTTGGTTATAGGACGTTCATTGATTTTAGAAAGGTGAATAAATTCACCAAGAAAGATCATTATCCTCTGCCTTTTATTGATCAAATGCTAGAAAAATTGTCTAAGAAGACTCACTTTTGTTTTCTTGATGGTTATTTTGGGTTCTCTCAAATTGCTGTGAAAGCACAAGACCAAGAGAAAACCACCTTCACTTGTCCCTATGGAACTTATGCTTATAGGTATATGCCTTTTGGTTTATGTAATGATCCTGCTACCTTTCAGAGATGTATGTCTACTATCTTTCATGGTTTTTGTGAAGAAATTGTGAAAGTTTTCATGGACGATTTCTCCTTCTATGGAACTTCTTTTGATAATTGTTTGCACAACCTTGATAAAGTTTTGTAGAGATGTGAAGAAACTAATCTTGTTCTTAATTGGGAGAAATGACACTTCATGGTTAATGAAGAGATTGTTCTTGGACACAAAATTTCTAAAAGAGGTATTGAAGTAGACATAGCCAAAGTTGAAGCAATTGATAAAATGCCTTGCCCTAGGGATGTAAAAGGTATTCATAGTATCCTTGGTCATGTTGGTTTTTATAGAAGGTTTATTAAAGATTTCTCCAAAATTTCAAAGCCCCTTACTAATTTTCTTCAAAAAGATGTACCTTTTGTTTTTGATGATGATTGTAAGGAAGCTTTTGAAACTTTGAAGAAAGCTTTAACTACTGCTCCTATTGTCCAACCACCTGATTGGAATTTACCCTTTGAAATTATGTGTGATGCTAGTGATTTTGCTGTGGGTGCTGTTCTTGGGCAACGAATAGATAAAAAGTTGAATGTTATTCATTATGCTAGTAAGACTCTTGATGCTGCTCAAAAGAATTATGCTACTACTAAAAAGGAGTTCTTAGCTGTAATCTTTGCTTGTGATA
Organism: Avena atlantica; assembly: GCA_910589765.1. Classification (NCBI taxonomy): domain Eukaryota; kingdom Viridiplantae; phylum Streptophyta; class Magnoliopsida; order Poales; family Poaceae; genus Avena; species Avena atlantica. The sequence goes on from OU342733.1 coordinate 337,094,001, forward strand.
AGTTTAGACCTTATATTGTTGATTCAAAAGTTACCATTCATACTGATCATGCTGCTATTAAGTACCTTATGACAAATAAAGATGCTAAGCATAGGATTATTAGATGCGTGTTGCTTTTACAAGAGTTTGATCTGCATATTGTAGATAGGAAATGTGTTGAATATCCTGTTGCTGATAATTTAGCTTGTTTGGAAAACATTTCTTTTGATCCTATGCCTGTTAATGATAGTTTTCCAAATGAACAGTTGGCTATAATAAAGGTAAGCCTGCGGGAGAGTCCTTGGTATGCTGATTATTCTAACTTTATTATTTGCAAGTATTTGCCTCCAACCTTTACAGCCTAGCAAAGAAGGAAATTCTTTTATGATCTGAGGCATTACTTTTGGGATGACCCACACTTATATAAAAGAGTAGATGGTATTATGCGAAGGTGTGTTCCAGAATTTGAACAACAAGAAATATTGAGAAAATGTCATGGCAGTGCTTATGGAGGACATCATGCTAGAGATAGGACCACACAAAAAGTTCTACAATCAGGTTTTTATTGGCTTACTCTCTTCAAGGACGCAAGGAAGTTTATTTTATCATGTGACGAATGTCAAAGAGTTGGTAACATTTCTAGACGCAATGAAATGCCTATGGATTATGCTCTTGTTATTGAACCTTTTGATTGTTGGGGATTTGACTTTATGGGTCCTTTTACTCCTTCAAAAGGGTATACTCATTTCCTTGTTGCTATTGATGATGTTACAAAGTTGGTAGAAGCCATACCTATAAATAGTGCTGATGGTAAGACCTCTTTAAAAATACTTAAAGATGTTATTTTTCCTAGGTTTGGTGTGCCTAGATATCTCATGACTGATGGAGGTTCTCATTTTATTCATGGTGGTTTTAGGAAGACTCTTGCTAAATATGATGTTAACCATAGAATTGCTTCAGCTTATCACCCCCAAACTAGTGGGCAAGTAGAACTTTCTAATAGAGAAATTAAATCTATCTTGCTAAAGACTATTAATAGATCTAGGAAAAAATGGGCTAAAAAGTTGAATGACGCTTTATGGGCTTATAGAACTGCTTATAAAAATCCTATGAGAATGTCTCCTTACAAATGGTTTATGGTAAATCTTGTCACTTGCCTCTAGAATTAGAACATAAAGCTTATTGGGCAGTGAAAGAACTGAATAGAGATTTTAAACTTGCTGGTGAGAAAAGATTGCTTGACTTAAGTACCCTATATGAGTGGAGAAGTGAAGTTTATGAAAATGCTAGACTCTTTAAGGAAAAATTAAAAAGGTGACATGATAGGAGAATTCTAAAAAGGGAGTTCCATGTTGGTGAGAAAGTTCTATTGTATAGGTCTCGCTCAGATTTTTGTAGGAAAACTACTCTCAAAATGGGAATGACCTTTTGTTATTGAGGAGGTGTATCATTCAGGAGCTATAAAAATATCTTCTTTGAGGGACAACACTACACGGGTGGTTAATGGTCAAAGGATAAAACATTACATCTCTGGAGACTCTTATAATGAAGATGTCGATGTTATTCAAATGGTAACTCCGGAAAAAATTATCAGAGGCCAAACTCCGGAACCTGCAGAGTCCGTCTTTGAATAGGTAAAAGTGCTGAAAACAGAAGGTTCGCGAAAAACTTATCTCTTTATATTTTTGATGTTTCTATTACATATGGAAGGTTACGAGACGAAACAGAGGAGGAAACGGAGCCCGGGTGGGCCACACCCACCAGTGGCGCGGGCCCCAACTGGCCGTTCGACCAGGGGGTGTGAGCCCCCTAGAGTCCGTCCCCACCTCGTTTTTGCACAGTACCTTCGTTATGTCATAAAACTTCGTAATATATAACCCCCGGATCCCCCGAGGTTCGTATATTGTGTTCTCGTTGTGTTTTTGTTTCGATCTGTTTCTGTCAGGTAGATTCTCAGATTTGGAGCCACAATGTCTTCCTCTGGATCACCCATGGAGGATTCCTCCGCGGATGTCATCAACCCGTACATGTATGAGTTGAAGGTTCACCCCAAGGAGTTGTTACTCAAGGATGGGAAGGTATAGATAAAAGAAGTACAGGGTCCTAAAGGAGAAGGCAGTCTGGAAGATAGGATGGAAGCACTGGAGCAGGAAGTTTTTGGGTACAAGAAGATGGCGGAACGCGAAGTGGACATCATCCATAAGATAAGTTCATAACTCATCGCCAATCACAAGAAGGAGACTGCTGAGCTTTGAGATGAAATTCTCTCACTCCATCAAACCACCAATCAATTGAAAGCACATCTCTATGACATACAAAATCAAAACTGTGAGTATGAGGCTAGGTTTAAACACATAAGCTCTGCTGCTAGTTTCAGGATATTTGAGACCAAGACATCCTTTGTGGATGGGGATCCGTTACCTTGGAAATGTGACAATGACAAGGGAACACCACCACCACCGAAGGAGTAATGCGTCATCAGGTTTTGGCATCCCCTTGTCTTGTTCCAAGTGATACGTCGGAAACGTATCTATAATTTTTGATGTTCCATGCTTGTTTAGTATCTACGTTGCTTTGCTTTGTCTACACTTTGAGGTGTTTTTATATCTTTTCTAGAACTAACCTATTAACAAGTTGCCACAGTGCCAGTTCCTGTTTTCTTCTGTTTTTGGTTCCAGAAAGGCAGAAAAAATCAATATTCTCGGAATTGGACGGGACAAAAGCCAAAGTTAATATTTTACCGTGGGGGACACGAATCCAGAAGACAAGACAGAGAGGCGAACCAAGGCAGCCAGACCCCCTAGGCGCGGTCAGGGAGGACCCGCCCCTGGGCAGGGTGTGGGGCCCCTGGTCGTCTCCTGGCCTCGCCTCTTCACCTATAAGAAGCCCCCGATGCAGAAACCCTAGGCACCCGATCAAAACTCAACGAAACCGTCTGTAGCCGCCGCCACCATCGTCCCTAGATCGGGGGGGGGGGGGATCTGAAGTTCTTCTCGGCACCCTGCCGGAGGGGATATAATCCCGGAGGCCTTCTTCTCCGGTATGATGCGTGAGTAGTTCCACCTTGGACTATGGGTCCATGTAGTATCTAGATGGTTGTATCTCCTCCTTGTGCATTCATGTATAGATCTTGTGAGCTCCGTTCATGATCAAGATCTAATATATTTGTAATCATGCATGTTGTGTTTGCGGGGATCCGATGGATATTGAGATTACTATGTGAGATTGATTAATGGTTTTGTCTTTATGATTCTATTATGTCTGTGTTGTTTGTGATCTTGCATGCTCTCCGTTGTTAGTAGCTATCTTGGCCAAATAGTTGCTAGTGACTCCAAGAGGGAGTATTTATGCTCGATAGTGGTTTCATGCCTCTAGTTTCCAAGGGAAGTGACAATAATCTCTTCGGTTGTAGATATGCTGTTGCTACTAGGGAGAAAACAATGATCTCTTGTTCATGGAACATGTGGAATGTTTACCTTACACACTTTGCTTAAAGAAATTGTCTGTTGCTTGCAACTTAATACTGGAGGGGGTTCGGATGATAACCTGAAGGTGGACTTTTAGTCATAGATGCAGTTGGATGGTGGTCTATGTATATTATTGTATTGCCCAATCAACCTCATAGGATCTTTCTGACTAGTAATTGCAATGTTATGCCTTGCTCAGTTCCTGTCAATTACCCCACTGTAATTTGTTTACCCTTCATGCCATGTTGTTTATCTAAGGAGAGCACCTCTAGTGAACTATGGACCCAGGTCCAATCTTTACCATTGATACATCTTCCACTGTTACTTGTTTACTTGCTGCAAACCACCATTACCTTCCACATCATACGTTTAATCCTTTGTTACAGCAAACCGGTGAGCTTGACAACCTCACTGATTCGTTGGGGCAAAGTCTTGAGTTTGTGTTGTGCAGGTCTCCGCATTGCTTGCAAAACCTGTGTGATGTTTCCTTCCTCCTACTGGTTCGATAACCTCGGTTTCTTACTGAGGGAAAACTTGCTGCTATGCTACTTCACACCTTGCTCTTGGGGTTCCCAACGAAGCGCTCCTACATCAACCTAGCGCAGCCAACAAGCTTTTTTGGCACCGTTGCCGGGGAGGCTTAGGACGTCTTCACAAGGGGAATCCTTCACCTCCTTTCTCTTTACTTTGATTTTAGTTTGCTTTGTTTCTTTTGTTTGGTTTTGTTTGCCTCTTTCCAAAAAACCCAAAAAATTAGTCTAGTTATGTTTGCTTTCTTTATTCAAAAACACAAAAAAATTAGTTCCTGCTATAGCTGCTGCTGCCGTTTTTGGCTTGCCCACCTTTGCCAAAATGAACTCTGCTAAGAACACCAAGTTGTGTGACTTCACTAGCACCAACAACAATGATTTCCTAAGCACTCCTATTGCTCCACCTGCTCCTGATGCTACCTTTAATGAAATTAAGCCTACTTTGTTGAATCTTGTGATGAGAGAGCAATTTTCTGGTGTTGGTTCTGATGATCCTGCTGCCCATCTTAATAGGTTTGTTAAACTTTGTGAGATGCAAAAGTATAAGGATGTAGATGGAGATATTATTAAGCTCAAGCTTTTTCCTTTCTCCTTACACACTTTGCTTAAAGCAGTTGTCTGTTGCTTGCAACTTAATACTAGAGGGGGTTCGGATGATAACCTGAAGGTGGACTTCTAGTCATAGATGCAGTTGGATGGCGGTCTATGTATCTTGTTGTATTGCCCAATCGAATCTCATAGGATATTTTTGTTCGGTATTGCGTTGTTATGCCTTGCTCAGTTCCTGTCAATTGCCCTGCTGTAATTTGTTTACCCTTCATGCCATATTGTTTATCTAAGGAGAGCACCTCTAGTGAACTATGAACCCCGGTCCAATCTTTACCATTGATACATCTTCCAATGTTACTTGTTTACTTGCTGCAAACCATTACCTTACACACCATACGTTTAATCCTTTGTTACAGCAAATCAGTGAGCTTGACAACCTCACTGATTTGTTGGGGCAAAGTCTTGAGTCTGTGTTGTGCAGGTTTCCGCGTTGCTTGCAACACCTGTGTGACGTTTCCTTCCTCCTGCTGGTTCGATAACCTCAGTTTCTTACTGAGGGAACACTTGCTGCTGTGCTGCTTCACACCCTGCTCTTGGGGTTTCCAACAGGCTTCACGTTAGCCATCAAGCTTTTCTGGCGTCGTTGCCAGGGAGGCTAAGGACGTCTTCACAAGGGGAGTCCTCCACTTCCTTTCTCTTTACTTTGTTTTTAGTTTGCTTAGTTTCTTTTGCTTGGTTATGTTTGCATTTAAAAAAAAAACACAAAAAATTAGTTTAGTTTGGTTTGCTTTCTCTATTCAAAAACAAAAAAAATTAGTTCCTGCTCTAGCTGCTGCTGCTGTTTTTTGGCTTGCCCACCTTTGCCAAAATGAACTCAGCTAAGAACACCAAGTTGTGTGACTTCACTAGCACCAACAACAATGATTTCCTTAGCACACCTATTGCTCCACCTTCTCCGGATGCTACCTTTTATGAAATTAAGCCTGCTTTGTTGAATATTGTGATGAGAGAGCAATTTTCTGGTGCTAGTTCTTATGCTGCTGCTACCCATCTCAATAACTTTGTTGAACTTTGTGAGATGCAAAAGTATAAGGATGTATATGGATATATTATTAAGCTCAAGCTTTTTCCTTTCTCCTTGAGAGGAAAAGCTAAATAATGGTTGCTATCCTAGCTTAGAAATAGTATTGATTCTTGGACTAAGTGCAAAGATGCTTTTATTGGAAAGTACTACACTCCTGCTAAGATTATATCTATGAGAAGTGACATTATGAAGTTTAAACAACTTGATAATGAACATGTTGCTCAAGCTTGGGAAAGAATGAAATCTTTGGTTAAGAATTGCCCCACTCATGGACTCACTGCTTGGATGATTATCCAGACTTTGAACTTCTCCTCAAGAAACCTGTTGGATTCAGCTGCTGGAGGTACCTTTATGGGCCTCACTTTGGGTGCTACAAAAAAGCTCCTTGTTAATATGATGGTTAACTACTCTGAATGGCACACTGAGAGAGCTCCACATGGTAAGAAGGTAAATTCTGTTGAAGAAACCTCCTCTTTGAGTGATAAGATTGATGTTATTATGGCTATGCTTGTTAATGGGAAAGCTCCTCTAGATCTTAATAGTTTTCCCTTAACCTCTTTGGTTGCTCAAGAAGATCAAGTTGATGTGAACATCATTAGAAACAACAATTTCAACAACAATGCTTATAGGAGTAATTTTGGTGGTAATAACTATAGGCCTTATCCTCCTAATAATGGCAATTCCTATGGAAACTCTTACAACAATGTTAGAAGTGCTCCCTATGAACTTGAAGTCATGCTCAAAGACTTTATTAGTAAACAAACCACTTTCAATAAGGCTATAGAGGAAAATCTTTTAAATGTTGAGAAAATATATCCTCTTTGTCTGAAGCTCAGTCCTCCTTGATTAATAAAATGTCTGCTAAACCTGAAACTACGGAAGGAACCTTTGCTTCCACTCATGCCATACAAGTTACTGTTGATGAAAATGTTAGACTGTTATCCCAACTTCATGCTAGGTGGGAAAGGGAAGCTGAAATTGATAGAAACAATAGCGTGTGCACTATCACCACTAAACCACAAGTAGTCCCTGTTCCTCCTCCTACTATGCTTAAGCCTATTGAGCCTACTACTAGTGATGCTAAGTTTGATTTTGATATTGATGGTTGCAATATTTCTGAAGTGATTATGTTCTTGCAAAAGCTTGCTAGAAGTCCTGATGTTAGTGATATGCATGTTGCTTTCACCAAACACATTACATATGCTCTTGTTAAGATTAAGGAAGAGAAGTTAAAACACAAAGCTTCTATTCCTAGGAAAGTAGAAGATATTTGGGAACCCATTATTAATATGCAAGTGAATAACTTTGATCTCAAAGCTTCATGTGATCTTGGTTCTAGTGTCTCTATTATGCCTAGGAAGATTTATGGAATGCTTGATTTGCCACCTTTGGAAGATTGTTGTTTGGATGTCCCACTTAATGATAATGCTAAAAAGAAACTCATGGGGAGTATTAATGATGTTCTCATTATGGTTAATAATGCTTATGTCCCTGTGGATTTCTATGTTTTGGATGTTGAATACAATGCTTCTTGTCCTATTACTTTGGGAAGACCTTTTCTTAGAACTGTTGGTGCCATCATTGATATGAAAGAAGGCACTATTAAATATGAAATGTATTAAACACTTCCCTATGAAGAGAGAGAAGTTGCTTTTTGCTCCTCCTTTGAAAGCAAGGTTTGATGTTAATGCTTCATCATTTGAAAATACTTGATTCTTCTTGCTTCTTGAGCCTAACTTAAAGGCGTTAAAGAAAAGTACTTGTTGGGAGATAACCAAAGAGTTTCCTTGAGTCTTGAAAGTTATTACTTCAGTAATAACCTCTACTTATCCTTTTTGTTTGCTTTTTGTGCCAAGAATGACCTCTAATGAGAGGGAAGTACGATTTGGGGAGTTGCTGTCCCGAAACAGATTTCTGTCCTCCACCATAAAAATTTGTTAGGAGTCTCTGTAACTCGGATTGAGATGATAATTTACGAATAAATCTCCCAGCATGTTATCTAACTTTCTTTAGTTCAATACTTTTTTATTTGATCAATAAAAGATTTTCGAAAAAATCTCTTTCTACCTGCTGGTCTATTTTGACAGATTTCTGCCATTATTTGCATTTGCTTCTTATTGATTCCTTTTTGAGTTATCTTTTGGGGAATTGAGATTTTTGAAGGACTTGCTACAGTAGCTTGTTTTTTTAGTGAAAATACTTGCTGTTCCAAAGCTTTGCCTAAGGTCTAATATCTTTTGAATAAACTAATGTTGCTAATGAAGATTGTGTGAAGTTTTGTATGAAGGAAACAATTTCAGGTGTAGAGAGAGAATGATACAATGAGATAAATAATGGACAAAAGCTAAAGCTTGGGGATTCCACCATGGTGTCACCCCAAGAATTATCCAAGAGGTACAAGCGTCAAAGCTTGGGGATGCCCAAGGCATCCCCTTCTTCATCAATAAAAAGCTCAGGTCTGTCTAGACACTTCGGTTTTATTGTTTCGTGCACAGTTGTGTTGTTCTTGGAGCGTCTTAGTTTTTGTTTGCTTTGCTTAGCTTTGTTTAGTTTTCTTGAATAAAGTAGTTGGACCCCCGTTCTCGCTGTGTTGTTTCAAATAAGTTGCTTGGTGTTGGAAAGGAGTAGGAAGTTCCTTCTTGAAAGTGCAAGAGGAGCTTTCATTGACTGTGACTTAGACTTTAGCATGACATGATAGGTGTTGTTTTGACCTTATTCTTAGTGATTATTGCTGTAGCATGTCTTGTTCCAAACAATTGGGATTGCTTAGTGTGCCTTGAAGAAATTATGCGTTGTTTTAGCATGCAAAAAGCATAGTATTGTGGTATTCTCCTTTGATGCTTTGTTTGGGTTGACTTGGCACATGCTCACACCATGTTATGACTATGACAAGTCAACATAGCCTCTATGATCATGTAACATCCCAGCATTAGAGCTTAGAAATAAGCAGAAACCGGATGTATGTATTGCATTCATGCATAGAAAATCTGAATAATTTTCGTGCTTTTAAACAAAACTTGTCAAAGTGATTGAAGCTTCTCTCAACTTGATGGAATTGAAGTAGATCATCAAGTTGACTGCGATAAGTCTCAATATGACCTTTGCTAAAACCTTATTTGGGTAAACATGATTTGATCTAAGGGTAGATAAAATATAATAAATTGTAAATCATAATGCATTGCTTAAATGATTAGTATCTCATCCTTAAGGGATCATATCATTGCATTTATCACAACAACTCATGAACACCAAGGTAAGACTACAACTCAAGTAAGAAGGTAACAACTAATCCCGACCTATATTATTCTTATCTATTCTTACTGTGAGTATCATGGTAATACCTAACTTTAAACCTTTAGTGAGATTGAGTAGGAAAGAAACCAAGTCAAGATTATTCACCACATATCTTTCTTTCCATATAAATCCTTATCATCCCTATCAAAACCTATTCTCATATTTGTTGTTCATCAATGTTGAATAATCAACTATTGGTTCACCAATTCTAAACCTATCAATTGTTATCTATCAACTCTTATCAATATCAAGGTATTCACTTAAGGCCTATTAAGGAAGAAGTAAGAAGAGGTAAGTAGTAATGCTAGTTTTGGGAATAATCTATAGGATGGGAGTGTTGGAAAATAATTGAATCAATATGATTCTTGATGGAGTTAACTTACTCCTGAAATGATAGAAGAGTATCTGAGGTAAAGATTATAAGGATGAATATTGAACATATTTAATAATGGTAATCTTATGGGATAAAGTATGTATACTCAATGAATTATATCTTCTAGTCTAATAGAGTTAAACAAAAGATAATTCCAATACAACTATAATGTTGTATTGATGAAGCCTTGATTAGCCAATTGAAAACCTAAACCATATAGGATCAAAGGATTATAATGATCATACTTTAGTAATCAAAATTGAATGCTTATATCCAGTATAAGTAACATTGGTGGGTAAAACATGATTGAACTCTAATATGAGATATTGGAGTCAAGTAAATATATGATTGTATGATTAAGATGATGTTAGAGTAGCATTATAGAGTTAGTATTTTCCTCTTAGGAAATATTAAACACTTAAGGTGAAGTAGGATTTGATATTTATATAATTATAAATACATCTACTGGAGTAATATTAGTGGTGGATGATTAAGGAAGAGTATGAATGGAGTTAGAAGTAAATATTTGTTAAATTAGAGGTTATCAGCAATAGAGTAGTAGATATAACTAAGTATAAATATAAGAGGATTAGGAAAAGCTCTAGTGACAAGCTCATTGGATTTATAAATGTATTTGGAAGTATTAAAGGTGGATAGGAATATTCTTGAGAAGAAAATTTCATCATGTTGACACATGATGATGGATATGAAGAAGTAGTATATACAGTGTAACATCCCAGATTTTATATTAGGATGTTATTAGTGTCATGCATCATCCTTGCATCATTGCATCCTACATTTGAAAATTGCAATAAGAATCCTAACACCTAAACCTATTAAAAACCCTATTAATTATTTCCATAAGTGAGCACCTTTGTTGTAGTAGTTGACCCTTCAAAAAAAAACTATGTAAAAACAGTAAACCATGGTCCTATGTTGACCACCTTAATTTTATGAAAATTTAGAAACAAGTTTCATCAATTTCGGACTTAGTTTGCAAAAGTTATTTAGGTTTTATTAAAATAGAAATTGAAAAGTGTAAAAGGAAAAAAAAAGAGGACACCCTACCTAACTGGGCCGCAGCGCAGCCCAACAGCGCCCGCGCGGCTGCCAGCTTGCAGCGCCAGCCTCCGCAGCCCGCCACCAGCCCACCCGTGCCGTCGCCACCTGCTGCTCCCACTGACGGACCTGGCCCACACGTCAGCGCCCTCGTCAGACTCCAGGACGAACACGACGACCGTCGCGCAATCGACTGGGGAAAATCGGACGAATTCGGATCAAATCCGTGCCCCCGCCGCCAAGTAAAGAGGCCGATAAGATCCCCCGTCCCTCGCCAGCCAGAACCCTAGTTTGTTTCGAGAAATCGCGGCAGGGTTGTCGATCAGTTGATCTCGCCGGAGTGCCGCCCCTGAAGCTTCGGACGGTGAGCGCGCCGCCCAGAACTGAGGATCCCCACCCTCCCGTCTCTGCTCCTTGCCTTCCTCCTCTAACACCCGCGCCTCCTGCGCCTTTTTCCCCTTGTTCAGGAGCCCGCGCCGCCCGCGATTTGTCGTCGGAGTCTCGCCGGAGGCCGAGACGGTCGACCGCCATCTGACGCGGCTTGAGGACGAGATAGGCGACGCCGAGGACGCGAGCATGACCGCGAAGTCCAGCTGCACCCCGTCGACCACGCCACCACCGCGGGGAACCACCGGAGCGCCGCCAGCCATCATCGCCGACGCCACCGCCGCCCCACGCCGCCGTCACACCTGGTAAGTCGCCGCCACCTCTCCTGACCGTCGGATCGAGGTTGAACGCGTAAGATTAGAAGTATGCCGAAGAGGTGTCGGCGAATAGCGGAGTGCCACGTGGCCACGCGCGTCGGCACGCACGCGCCAGCGCCGCGTCACCAAGCTGGAGCCAATCAGGCGCTGGCACTTGGCAAGTTTTTAAGTGAAGTTCAGATCTGTTTGCAGATTTAGAATTCAAACTTGCGAAAATCATATAAAATCGAATATTTGTCCAAATTTATCTTGTAATATACCGTTGGATTCCTAATTTTATGTAGAATCCAAATCTATAATAATATCCCAGGGTTGCAGTAATGTTTTAGGTGTAGATTTTAATCATAAGATTAGAGAGTTTAATCTATAGAAAAATAATTAAAATTCTATTTTAATTGATTCTTGTTGCAATAACTTTGTTTCCACAATACCTACGGATCCAAATCTTTAAGCATTGCTAGGATAATTAGATCTAGCTTGGGGCTATTAAGATGGTTTGATCTTCTATAATCCTAGGATTTGCTTTAGTGACTCTATTAGATCTAAACCCTTGGGAAAAATCAATCCTAGTGACACCCTTACACTATCACAACACAAACTTGCTACATCGATCAATTTAGAAGAACCAACCTTGCATAAAATACCATGTTGCATGCATGCATGATTTTCTTTGTGATATGCTTTGAGCAAGTTGTGATCAGATCTATGTTTGTGATTCGTTAGATTGCTCGGAGTGCGCTAAGGAGTGCTATTGTGTAGAGTGCTGCTCGGATCAAGGCAAGTTACACCACTTGTTCATAATTTTGTCCCAGTTTTAATTCTATGCATGTGATCTTCAAAATTCTGTAATATGCATGTGTAGGATGTTCTAGTAGAATTTTTCCTTAGTATTATTTTGCAAGTGCAATGATTTTGTATTATGCCATGAGTAGCTCTATACTTAGGATTTTTCCACTCCTAATAGGTTACCCCTGTTTTTGCTAAGTATTGCTTGCTATGCTATATATACAAAGTACCGTTGGGGGGGTTCGAAAGACAAAGAGTTTTTCTAAGTATAAAGGCTCTCTAGAGCAAACTTTTCTTCTCAAATCCACTTCAAAATAAAACTAAGTTTTCTTCTGGGCGGAATGGTTGTCGGGTCAACGAGTGAGATTTTGGTGGAGGACGGCCGCCCAGGAATCCAAGAAGTCTGCCATGTTTCAGAATTCAGAAGCTTCCAGTGCAACCACAATACATTATGGGCTCTGTCTTGGCCTAGTACTTAGTGGGAAACCTCACCTGGGTACCAACATTTTGAGGTTCTTGGCACGGTTGGATTCGGAAGGTAGAGGGGCTACTAAGGGAAAGCCTCGCCATGGTCTTGTCTGTGAAAGGACTTGATCGTGGATTGTGGGTAAAGTGCACAAACTCTCGAGAGTATTGCAATCTGATCGATCAGCCGTGTTCACGGTAACAGAACAATAATGAGCGTCTGAAGGATGGAGCCTCTGAAGGATCTTCCTCTCTCTTTTCTAAAACAAAGTTTTGAAACCCCATGGCGTGCGTAATATCGCTAATGGGTGGGAATTTGGGAACTTGGTGTGTAATATCCAAGTGACGCTTGGTGCGTAATATCCAAGTGTTTGGTTGTTTGGACACTTGGTGCGTAATATCCTCGTGTGCCACTCGACCTTAATTTATCTAAGCAAATGTTTACAAAGTAGGACAATCCTCACTTCTTCTCTCTACTTAAGAAAATTAGCTTTGAGCAAATAAACTCTACAGCCTATACCAGCCTTGCATGTAGAGATAGTATTTTCTCTCCTTGGTGTAATTTGCCAATACATTCAAAGTATTGACCCAACTTGTTGGCTGCACGTCTTATGTGCAGAATCCGAAGATTGAAAGGTGCGTAGGGATCGCGGGTCTACACTCGACAAGCCTGGGGCGTTGATGGACTCATGCTGCTTTTATGTTTCCGCTGTTATTTGAGCTAGTATAATGCTAAGCAATTTTTGTAATAAATTCATACTCTGGATTCTCCGTGTAATAAAGACTTTGTGTTTTACATGATATTTCATCGATTGTGAGTGCTAGCTATTGATCCAGGGACTAGCATGTTAATCACAGGGACTTAGGATCCTTACCGATCCGAGGTTACTACAGATGGTATCAGAGCACATCGTTGCCTATAGGACGTGACCCTAGGATTGGAACCACCTCTAACTTTTGTGCCTTACCTGTTTTTCTGCTAAGTTATTTCCCGCACTTCTAGTATCTGCCTTCCTCTACTTGTTTAAGTATCTAACCTTCATTCTTATAACTCAAAGATGACAAGCTTCCTCTACGACACCATCGCGGACATCGAGCCCCTTCGCTTTGGTGGATGCCTCATGGATCTACTCACACGCTTAGACCTTCCTCTCCCAACAATCCAGGGGAGCACAATGAAGAAACTCCACAAGGACGGCTGTTGGGGAGTCAAGGTCATCCAGCCAGGAAAGGAGCGAGGCAAGAACCCGGAGGAAGACATAGCAATCCACATTGTTAGCGATTCCAAGGAGAAGGCCCTTAGCATCAGCTTGCAGCAACTCATTGGTCGCCTATGTGGACGTCATCATGAAGCTCTCCAAGGACACTGCGGCGGCCTCTTTGGAAGAAGAGATGAGGAAGGAATTCCCATGGAGTTAACCTTTGAGGAAAGAACTTCTACCAAGCGCCGAAGAACACAATATCAAGACTTGGAGTGCCACATCCATGACCTTGAGAAGGGTACTTTCCTCGAGATGTTGAAGAACGACGAGCTATGCGCCCTCATCAAGGAGAAGGAAGAAATGATCAAGCAGCAGGAGGAGGCAATGAAGCTCCAAGAAATAAAATTCCAGGACCAAGATAAGAAGTTCGCTAACCAAGAGAAGAGGGTGATAAATAAAAACAAGAGAATTAGGGAACTCAAACAGCAGATAGATGGAGATGAAGTGCAAACTGAAGGCCTTTGCAAGATAATCAATGATGTGCGTGCTTCCAAGAGGGACTTGGCAAAGCAACTTAAAGCCGCAAAGAAGTCAAGTTTAGTGGAGGAGCTACAAAGCGAGAAGGAGGGACTTCGGGAGCAGCTGGAAGCCACTACCAAGAAGCTACAGGATGAGATAAAGAACCTCTAGGAGAAGCTTGAAGCCACCACAAAGGAGATGGAGTTGTACAAGACAACTCTAGAGCAGGAAGGTTACTCGTTCGAGGACGAAGAAGAGGAAGGCGTGGAAGATGTGTAATAGTTGGACCACCTTTAATTCTATAGTAGAACGTTATTCGCAAATGTAATAAATACGAAGACAAGTCTGGCTTAGTTAAACTTGGTTGTTTTCCGTGTTAAGCTGTGTTGTTATGTCTTGTGTGCCTTGTGTGCTTGGTGTGTTTTCATAAGGGTAAGAGTTTACTACTTAGTCTTTCTGACTATTTCTTAACTATTCTCTTAAACCCCACAGATGCCGCCAAGACGTGCGAACCCCGAAATCCTGCCAGAAATAGCACAACTTTTGGCCACTCAGAACCAGCTGATCCAACTGCTCACTCAGAACATGCAAAACAACAACAACCCGCCGCCACCACCACCTCCGCCACCTCCTCAACAGGATCGCTTGACTCGGTTTTTAAGGCTGAACCCACCTACCTTCACTAGCAGCACTGAACCAATCATCGCTGATGACTGGCTGCGTACGATCAACAAGAAGCTAGACACCGTGCAAGCTGTCGGAGCCGACAGGGTGCGTTATGCCGCACACCAGCTTGAAGGACCTGCTGCAGAATGGTGGGATAATTACCAAGTCACCCACCCGAATATTGATGCTATCACTTGGGAACAGCTTGAATTAGCTTTTCGCACTCATCATGTGGCTGCTGGTGTCATGACTCTGAAAAGGCGCGAGTTTCGCGACCTACACCAGCTGCACCGTTCTGTCACCGAGTATGGGGAGCTTTTCAATAAGCTAGCCCGTTATGCACCCGATGACGTTTCCACTGATGCCAAGAGACAGGAGGAGTTCTTAAGAGGGCTCAATGATGAGATATCCATTCAGCTTGTGGCTCAGAAATTTGACAACTTTCAGGAACTCCTGGACAGTGCCATTGTGGTTGAATCAAAGAGGAAGAGCATAGAAAACCGCAAGAGGAAATCTAACCCTCACAAACACTCTGTTCCGTACCAGAAGCAGCGCAATTCCTCACCACTACCTTATAACAATAATGGCCACAACTATAACGGTCATAACCATGGTGGCCACAAACACAATGGGCATAAGAACCGCAATGGGAATGGCAGCAATGGAAAGGATCTCAGTGAGGTGACATGCTTTAAGTGCAACAAGACAGGGCACTATGCAACCTCTTGCCCCGAGAGGAAGAATGGCAATGGCAATGGGAATGGAAATGGACACAACCATGGCAATGGAAACGGGAAGAAGCCAAATCCGTTTGTCAAAGCCACGGTGAATCATGTTTCTATGGAGGATGCTTGTGATGCGCCAGACTCTGTGATTGGTAAGTTCAAACTCAATTCTATTCCCGCAGTTGTTCTTTTTGATACCGGTGCATCGCATTCATTCATATCAAGGGTATTTGTGGATAGAGGCAAGATACCAACGGAGACTATAAACTTTCCTCTAAGGGTAAGTTCTCCTGGGGGAGAAATAGTGGCAAACTCCGGTTGCCAGGAATTAGAACTAAGGATTGGGACACACATTTTTCCCACCAGTCTAGTAGTTTTAGAATCACAAGGATTAGACATAATCTTGGGCATGAATTGGATGACCGAATATGAAGGAGTCATAGATTGTGCCCTGTCATGCTCACAACACCGGAAGGGAAGAGGATTCGTATCAAGTCGAATTTCGCACTCAAAGAAGTCATGGTGAACTCTCTTAAGGGGGTTAGCTTGGAGGAGGTACCCATTGTAAAGGAATACCCAGATGTCTTCCGGGAGGAACTACCAAGAATGCCCCCCGACCGTGATATCGAGTTCCTCATTGACTTAATGCCAGGCACGGGGCCGATAGCTAAGAGACCATACAAGATGGATGTGGACGAGTTAAAGGAACTCAAGAAACAACTTAGGGAACAATTGGAAAAGGGTTTCATTCAACCCAGCGCGTCATCTTGGGGAGCACCCGTCCTATTTGTTGAGAAGAAGGATAAAACCAAGAGGCTGGTTGTGGATTACCGCTTGTTAAACGAGGTGACGATCAAGAATAAGTATCCTCTACCCAACATCAATGACCTGTTTGACCAGTTAAAAGGAGCAAGTGTGTTCTCAAAGATCGATCTGCGATCAGGCTACTTTCAGCTAAAGATTCGAGAACAGGATGTGCCCAAAACAGCATTCACCACAAGATACAGATTGTATGAGTACACCGTAATGTCGTTTGGTCTAACCAATGCCCCAGCATACTTCATGACCATGATGAACAAGGTGTTCATGGAATATTTGGACAAGTTTATCGTGGTATTTATAGATGATATACTCACATACTCTAAGGATGAGAAGGAACATGAGAAACATCTACGCCTTATTATGGAGAAACTAAGAGAACACAAGTTGTACGCCAAATTCAGCAAGTGCGAGTTCTGGTTAAAGGAAGTGGGGTTCCTTGGTCATGTTGTGTTGGCAAAAGGAGTTGTCGTAGATCCTAGTAAGGTAGCTTCTGTGACGGAATGGGAGTCACCCAAGAATGTGGGAGATATTAGGAGTTTCTTGGGCCTCGCAGGATATTACCGGAGGTTCATTGAAAACTTTTCCAAGATAGCTAAACCCATGACAAAACTATTAAAGAAGGAAAAGAAATTCCTATGGACCGAGGCATGTGAAGCAAGTTTTCAAGAGTTGAAGAAACGCCTTGTAACGGCGCCAGTTCTGTGTCTGCCTGATATCCAGAAGGATTTTCAAGTCTATTGTGATGCTTCTCGGCAAGGACTTGGAAGTGTGTTGATGCAGGATGGGAAAGTGGTATCCTATGCCTCCCGACAACTTAAGAACCACGAACACAACTACCCCACACATGATTTGGAACTTGCGTCTGTGGTTCATGCACTCAAGGTATGGAGACACTACCTCATGGGCAAACATTGTGATGTGTTCACAAATCACAAGAGTTTGAAGTACATCTTCACCCAAAAGGAGTTGAATATGAGACAACGGAGATGGCTTGAGCTAATTAAGGATTATGACTTGGATTTACAATACCACCCCGAAAAGGCAAACGTGGTGGCTGATGCCTTAAGTCGTAAGGTGTATGTGAATGAACTTACCACAGGGGAACTTCCAGAGGATTTATGCAAGCAATTCAGGGATCTCAGGCTAGAGATAGTCCCGAAAGGACACGTAGCGACTATGGAAATAGTGTCCACCTTCCATGAAAGGATCCAAGAAGCACAAAAGGGGGATAAAGAGTTGGAAGAAATAAGAGTCAGGATAAGTGAAGGAAAGACTAAAGAATATCGTCTGGACAAACAAGGAACCCTCTGGTATGGGAAGCGTTTGTGCGTTCCCAATGACCCCGATATCAGGAAGATGATTTTACAAGAAGCTCATGATTCCCCATACTAACACGAAGATGTACATGGATGTGAAGGATAGATTCTGGTGGAATAACCTAAAGAGAGATATTGCAGAGTATATTTCTCTGTGTGATGTGTGCAACAGAGTTAAAGCCGAGCATAAGAAACCGGCAGGATTACTTCAACCACTACCTATACCCGACTGGAAGTGGGATAAGGTAGGCATGGATTTCATCACGGGATTGCCCCAGACTCGTTCTGGATTTGATTCTATCTGGGTAGTGGTGGACCACTTTACCAAGGTGGCTCACTTCATCCCCGTAAAGGCCACATATACAAGTGCTAGGCTTGCTAAGATATACATGTCAAGAATTGTAAGTCTGCATGGTGTTCCCAAGGGAATTGTATCAGATAGAGGCACCCAGTTTACTTCAAAGTTTTGGCGTCAACTACATGAGTCTCTTGGAACCCGACTAGAATTCAGTACTGCCTTCCACCCTCAGACAGATAGCCAAACAGAAAGGGTAAATCAAATTTTGGAGGATATGTTGAGAGCTTGCGCGCTGGACTATGGGTCTAGCTGGGACGATAACCTGCCGTATGCTGAGTTCTCATATAACAACAGTTACCAGACGAGTATCAAAATGGCCCCATTTGAAGTTCTATATGGCAGGAAGTGTAGGACTCCATTGCTAAGGAATGGAGTTGGTGAACGCAGACTTTTTGGACCTGACTTGATAAAGGATGCCGAAGAAAAGGTACGACAGATTCAGGATAGGCTAAAGGTATCCCAATCCCGACAGAAGAGTTACGCTGACTCCAAGCGCAGAGATGTGGCCTATGAAATAGGGGACCGTGCGTATCTCCGAGTTTCACCCCTACGGAGTTAAGAGGTTCGGAATCAAGGGCAAGTTAGCCCCACGATTCATAGGACCATACAAAGTTCTGGCCCGTAGAGGAGAAGTTGCTTATCAGTTGGAGTTACCAGAAGGGCTGACTGTTCATGATGTGTTTCATGTGTCGCAACTAAAGAAGTGTCACCCGGAGATGGCCGAAACACCTCTAAGAGACACCATTTCCCTAGATGAGGTTCAATTGGAGAATGACCTTACCTATGAGGAAAATCCCATCAAAATACTAGAAACAGCTGAAAGGATTACCCGCACCAAGACTATAAGGTTATGCAAGGTACAATGGAACCACCACTCCGAGGAAGAAGCTACGTGGGAGCGTGAAGAAGACTTGAAGGCAGAACACCCACACCTATTTGCTAGCCAACCCGAATCTCGAGGACGAGATTCTTCTTAAGGGGGTAGGTTTGTAACATCCCAGATTTTATATTAGGATGTTATTAGTGTCATGAATCATCCTTGCATCATTGCATCCTACATTTGAAAATTGCAATAAGAATCCTAACACCTAAACCTATTAAAAACCCTATTAATTATTTCCATAAGTGAGCACCTTTGTTGTAGTAGTTGACCCTTCAAAAAAAACTATGTAAAAACAGTAAACCATGGTCCTATGTTGACCACCTTAATTTTATGAAAATTTAGAAACAAGTTTCATCAATTTTGGACTTAGTTTGCAAAAGTTATTTAGGTTTTATTAAAACAGAAATTGAAAAGTGTAAAAGGAAAAAAAAGAGGACACCCTACCTAACTGGGCCGCAGCGCTCGCACGGCTGCCAGCTTGCAGTGCCAGCCTCCGCAGCCCGCCACCGGCCCACCCGCACCGTCGCCACCTGCCGCTCCCACTGACGGACCTGGCCCACATGTCAGCGCCCTCGTCAGACTCCAGGACGAACACGACGACCGTCGCGCAACCGACTGGGGAAAATCGGCCGAATTCGGATCAAATCCGTGCCCCCGCCGCCAAGTAAAGATGCCTATAAGATCCCCCATCCCTCGCCAGACAGAACCCTAGTTTGATTCGATAAATCGCGGCAGGGTTGTCGATCGGTTGATCTCGCCGGAGTGCCGCCGCTGAAGCTTCGGACGGTGAGCGCGCCGCCCAGAACTGAGGAGCCCCACCCTCCCGTCTCTGCTCCTTGCCTTCCTCCTCTAACTCCCGCGCCGCCTGCGCCTTTTTCCCCTTGTTCAGGAGCCCGCGCCGCCCGCGATTTGTCGTCGGAGTCTCGCCGGAGGCCGAGACGGTCGACCGCCATCTGACGCGGCTTGAGGACGAGATAGGCAATGCCGAGGACGCGAGCGTTACCGCGAAGGCCAGCTGCACCCCGTCGACCACGCCACCACCGCGGGGAGCCACCGGAGCACCGCCAGCCATCATCGCCGACGCCACCGCCGCCCCACGCCGCCGTCACACCTGGTAAGTCGCCGCCACCTCTCCTGACCGTCGGATCGAGGTTGAACGCGTAAGATTAGAAGTATGCCGAAGGGGTATCGGCGAATAGCGGAGTGCCACGTGGCCGCGCGCGTTAGCACGCACGCGCCAGCGCCACGTCACCTAGCTGGAGCCAATCAGGCGCTGACACTTGGCAAGTTTTTAAGTGAAGTTCAGATCTGTTTGCAGATTTAGAATTCAAACTTGCGAAAATCATATAAAATCGAATATTTGTCCAAATTTAGCTTGTAATATACCGTTGGATTCCTAATTTTATGTAGAATCCAAATATGTAATAATATCCCAGGGTTGTAGTAATGTTTTAGGTGTAGATTTTAATCATTAGATTAGAGAGTTTAATCTATAGAAAAATAATTAAAATTCTATTTTAATTGATTCTTGTTGCAATAACTTTGTTTCCACAATACCTACGGATCCAAATCTTTAAGCATTGCTAGGATAATTAGATCTAGCTTGGGGCTATTAAGATGGTTTGATCTTCTATAATCCTAGGATTTGCTTTAATGACTCTATTAGATCTAAACCCTTGGGAAAAATCAATCCTAGTGACACCCTTACACCATCACAACACAAACTTGCTACATTGATCAATTTAGAAGAACCAACCTTGCATAAAATACCATGTTGCATGCATGCATGATTTTCTTTGTGATATGCTTTGAGCAAGTTGTGATCAGATCTATGTTTGTGATTCGTTAGATTGCTCGGAGTGCGCTAAGGAGTGCTATTGTATAGAGTGCTGCTCGGATCAAGGCAAGTTACACCACTTGTTCATAATTTTGTCCCAGTTTTAATTCTATGCATGTGATCTTCAAAATTCTGTAGTATGCATGTGTAGGATGTTCTAGTAGAATTTTTCCTTAGTATTATTTTGCAAATGCGATGATTTTGTAGTATGCCATGAGTAGCTCTATACTTAGGATTTTTCCACTCCTAATAGGTTACCCCTATTTTTGCTAAGTATTGCTTGCTATGCTATATATACAAAGTACCGTTGGGGGGTTCGAAAGACAAAGAGTTTTTCTAAGTATAAAGGCTCTCTAGAGCAAGCTTTTCTTCTCAAATCCACTTCAAAATAAAACTAAGTTTTCTTCTGGGAGGAATGGTTGTCGGGTAAACGAGTGAGATTTTGGTGGAGGTCGACCGCCCAGGAATCAAAGAAGTCTGCCATGTTTCGGAATTCAGAAGCTTCCAGTGCAACCACAATACATTATGGGCTCTGTCTTGGCCTAGTACTTAGTGGGAAACCTCACCTGGGTACCAACATTTGGAGGTTCTTGGCACGGTTGGATCCGGAAAGTAGAGGGGCTACTAAGGGAAAGCCTTGCCATGGTCTTGTCTGTGAAAGGACTTGATCTTGGATTGTGGGTAAAGTGCACAAACTCTCGAGAGTATTGCAATCTGATCGATCAGCCGTGTTCACGGTAACAGAACAACAATGAGCGTATGAAGGATGGAGCCTCTGAAGGATCTTCCTCTCTCTTTTCTAAAACAAAGTTTTGAAACCCCATGGCGTGCGTAATATCGCTAATGGGTGGGAATTTGGGAACTTGGTGTGTAATATCCAAGTGACGCTTGGTGCGTAATATCCAAGTGTTTGGTTGTTTGGACACTTGGTGCGTAATATCCTCGTGTGCCACTCGACCTTAATTTATCTAAGCAAATGTTTACAAAGTAGGACAATCCTCACTTCTTCTCTCTACTTAAGAAAATTAGCTTTGAGCAAATAAACTCTACAGCCTATACCAGCCTTGCATGTAGAGATAGTCTTTTCTCTCCTTGGTGTAATTTACCAATACATTCAAAGTATTGACCCAACTTGTTGGCTGCACGTCTTATGTGCAGAATCCGAAGATTGAAAGGTGCGTAGGGATCGCGGGTCTACACTCGACAAGCCTGGGGCGTTGATGGAATCATGCTGCTTTTATGTTTCCGCTGTTATTTGAGCTAGCATAATGCTAAGCAATTTTTGTAATAAATTCATACTCTGGATTCTCCGTGTAATAAAGACTTTGTGTTTTACATGATATTTCATCGACTGTGAGTGCTAGCTATTGATCCAGGGACTAGCATGTTAATCATAGGGACTTAGGATCCTTACCGATCCGAGGTCACTACATACAGGAAAGGAATTCCTTAATCAGATGTCTAGAATTATTAAGTATGGAAGATAGGAACTCTTGGTAAACACTAAACCCTAAATCTATGATCAAGCTTAACATCCATCTCATCTGTTGGATAAATCATATTATTTCCACAATGCCTTATAGGAATATTTCCTATAGAAAATCACCTAAGCACATCTCTCACATTTCAAATTGTCTTAACTATATATGTTTAGGAGATTATTTTTATCAATTCTTTTCCATAAGACATTTTAGTTAATAACTTTCTATTTTAAGGGGTGATATCATTAAAGATCACAAAACAAAGACAATATGCTTATCTATTAAATATTTACTCACATCAACAAAAGAATATAAGTAAATTAAGAACCCTAAACTCTAGGGTAAGCACTTACAATTCAAACCCCAACTTCTACGTTAATCTTAATATAATATATACATTGCCATTTTCTAAATTGATGGGAGTAATATTAACCAAATAATTTCTTTCATATATCATGCATCAAATAATGATATAGGATCATTATATAAAATTTTCCATCCAAACTATGAGCTAACTAGAATTAAGTTTTATAAACAAATAAGGAAATATCATAAAGCCATGATTTAGTATAAATAAGAAAATTAATAACAAAGGCTTCTACAATAGATTAAAAGGGATTCATATAAAGAAAATAAAGAAATATAAAAAAAATTATCCTAAGGGTTTACAAAATGAACCTCAATCAATATCAATTGTTGCTGCAAGTATTCAGCAAATAAACTTTGTTGAAAAGTTCAAATCAAAGATTTAAAATAGAAATCTGAAAAGTAAAACAGAAAATAGAAAAGGGAAAAGGAAAAGAGGAAACAAGCAGTGCCAACCCAAGGCCCATTTCCTCACCCCTCTATCTCTCGCTCACTATCTGCAGCTAGCCTTTTTCGCTCGCTTCGTCACGGCCCAGTGGAAGCCCAGGCCCAAATACCGTTTTGTCTGATCTATCGTTGTCGTCCACCTTGCGCTGCCGCCGAAGCAGCTGCGTGGCGCGAGCACCGTCGCTCGCTGACATTGAGATGCTCGCCGTCGTCTGCTGGGAGGATAAGAACGCCACCATGAAGCCCTCGTCCTCATCCTCTCACTCGCGCAACTCCACTCCTCTTTATCATCTCTATTTAGAAAAGGGGCTGAAACCCTAGATCGTCGAAGCCACATATCGCCGTTGATAGAGTCCACCTCAGAACCTATGGAGTGGTCAAGGAGAACCGCCACGTTCCCCTCTTCATCTTAGTAGCATCAATAGATCAAGGTGAGCTCGGGTGGGTGCGAATTTTATCATTCCTTTCCGTCCGGGTTCGCAGGATAAGTCGACTGTGTTCTCATCTCCGACCGTGCCGGCCCTTGTCGACCTCTCTATCATCATCAGGGTGAGTTCCTGAACCCTCCAGTACCCCTAAATCGCCGCATCTCATTGTAAATCTTATACCACCGTTGGCCACCGTCGGAGCTCGTCGGAGCCGAGGCTCTGATGACCATTTCCGAGCGGCGCCGCCACTTTAGGGTTCAGCATGTTGTGCTGATTCGAACTAGGCTAGTTTTGTTTGCTGGGGAGCCGTAGATCGTTGCCGTCGACCACCCACTAACGGCGGTGGTTGTGCTGACGTCGTAGCGACGTCATGCCGACGCCACCCTTGACGCAGTCCACCGTTTGACCGGTCCACTGCTTGCGTGGCATGTTGACGTGGTACTAACCCCACCAGTCAGTGACTGTGTCTAGGCTTAGCCTCGGTACAAAAGGTTATTTTATGTTTAGGAAATAAATAAAAGATATAAATCCAAATTCAAATATTCCAGAAATAAAATAAAATCATGAAATATTAGAAATTCAATAAATTTTGTTTTATAATTCAGAAAAATATGTTTAATATATGAAAATTTTCAGAAAAATAAAATCTATAACTTAGTTATATTATCAAATATTTTTATATTAGTTATTTAAATCATTATTAGATAATAAAGGTTTTATAAGTAATAATACTTTGATAATTCATATTTTAATATTGATAAATGCTAAAAATATGAATAAAATACCAAAAATATTAGAAAAATAAGAACTATAATTTAAAACTATAATCATATATTATTATTTCACTTAATTAAATATTTATTATTTATTAAGTAGTTATTAAGTAATAAACCTTATAAAAATCGTATCTTATTATTTATAAATCACAAAAATAATTGTAATATACCAAAATGATCAAAAAATAATACTTACATGTTAAAAATATCACATTCCACATTTGAGGTAAATAAAAATTTAAAACCCTTTAGCAACTTAAATTCAAACCTAGTTCCTTAATTGACAATTAAGATGAGGGTAAATAAAATTTGTTAATATTTCTAAAATTAGTCAATGGAGTCTCATAAATAGTATTAGTCTCAAATATTAATAATATGAAGTCATAATAGTTCAAAACATTATAAATACAATTTTATTGAATTATCCTTCAACCATATGTATAGTTTATTTCTAAAAAGATCTTTAACAATTATAAAATCTTCAAGAATGATATTTTAATCAAATACAACCTTTTACCAATGTTTCACTCACAACTTTATAATGGGCTAAATCCAAAAATAATTCATTAGTAATTAAGTAATGTTATTTCCTTGAATACAAATCATAACCACACCTTTATAAAAAGATAAATGATTCTATTCCATTACATAATTAAGAAACCATTACTCAAATAGAAGTAATGCTATTCTTAAGTAACTTTAAGGAAACAAAATAAAGTAAACAAGATACAAGTATCAAAAGTAATACACCATAAGTCCATCTATGTCTTTAAAGTTAACTTTAGTCTACAAGACTTTAAATATAATGCTAAAGACCTTATTATATGTTTTATAGTTAACTTTGGTCTATTATCATTAAGTTATAAAGCATCTCAAGTACAAACTATTCAAACAAAAACAACATCAATCACACTTGATTAAACCACAAAGATTGTTTAGACCTTAGAAAAGAAATCTTTTCTTCAAATGTTATTCTTTTTGCCACTTCAAATAACAAATCTTAAGATAGCATTCCCAAGTCTTAACAACTAAACTCAAGGACTCTCATCATAGTCAATAGATGACAATTAACCATAATCACATTGCTTTAAACCTTACTTGTATATCAGGATTATTAATACCTAAAGTTCCTTATAAATGCTTATACTTGTAAGGTCAAATATGAAAATAAGGCAATTCTTATATAAGTAATCTTTGAATAGCATTCAACAACTTTGTATCTTATTGTTTTATGATATTATAATTAAATATTGTTTCACATACACTCACAAGCCTTAATAAGAAGCACAAGTGTGAAGCTTATCTAAAAGTACAAAACATTCTAAAAGAACCATTACCAGTATACAAACCCTAGATCAATGTTATCCCCGGGATTCGCTTTTATAAAGTGCATTACATTACTTATGCATAAAAGCATCCTGCTTCTTTAAACATTAGTCCTTACCGGACCAATGATGCTGATTTCAGATATTGGATCTTATATTGTCTCGAAGACCATGAGTGCATAATCTTGCAATCACAAAAGGCAAGTTCACACTTGCTCATGTCCTTTGATTATTTTCTGTAAAGTATTTTGCAAATCCAGTGTTGTCATCACCTGCATTTGAAAAAGGTTGGAAAACACTATTTTCATAATTAAATGAGTATAGGTTATTTACCATGAGGTAATAACCTACTATGAAAGTTCCAGTGGTAAAGGAACATATTATCTAGGACTTAACAACCAATGTCGCCAGTGATTCTTGCGCCGTATATAACGCGTTAACCATGAGATTTGGAATGGGACGGAGAAGTCAGCTATATCCTTTTCCTCTCGTATAGAGGCAAGACGACCTTAACGAGACGTTGTGATTCCTTGTGCGGATCCTACATATGGGTGGGCACCCTTACGCCCCACACTTTTGGTGTCTAAATTATCTATGAATGGTGTTTAGGGATATAGTCCATTTAAATGGTACTCGTCCGGGCATCACCAGGTCATGGAGTCGTCGGGAACTCATCAGGGTTTTAGCCTGCCCGAAAGGGGGCTTAACGGAGATGAGCCAGCCCCAAAGGATCGTGCAGACATATGAGGTCTTGGAGAGGGCAGTGATTGGCTTGGATCATCTACTGGGCCCCCACAACATGGAATTGTGGACGGGTAAGCTGTCCTGTTGTGCAACAAGGAGTTGATCTCTCATGGGTAAAGTAACGCACCTCTGCAGAGTGTAAGAACTATAACTTGTTACTCCCTGTTCCGGGAAGGAGCTGCGAACGCGGCGGGAAAGTAACTCCATGAAAGTTCTGGTAAACCCGTGAAGGCTGACAGACATAGCTTTTCAGAATAAAAGCAACCTTTGAAGAAATGTTTACGAAAATTTGCATTGCCTACGACCCATGGTCTGTTCTATAGATATAGTGCATCAAACACTCCTTTTCTAGTGAAATTACTGAGTATGCTTGTACTCAATGTATCTTCTTAACCCTTGCTAGTTCCTGACGCCATTAAGACGACATCTACATCAAGATATGCTCTAGGAATCATCATCAAGGAATTCAACATATACACCAACTCAAGTGAAGACTAAGTTACTAATTTGATAGGAACATAATCTCTAGCCATAAAACCAATTTCTATAGTGCATTGCAATAACATCAATGCCAACCCCTTAGTTAAGATACTAGTCGTAATAGTATAATAGTTTTTGCGTTGTTTATCTTTGATTCTTCATTGTAAGAAGTTCTTTCTCTCTATTTAACCTAGAGTGTTCTCTGGATCTTATGTATAGAGTGAGTTGTAACCTTTAGCCATGTATTGGACCTGCTGTGTTTCTGTTGTACCACTCTGAGGGATGTAATACTAGTGAATGGTGTTTCATTGGTGTTATATCAAAGACTATAGTGTACTACATCATGTAGTGGTATGCTGGGTCACCGCAGCTGGTATCAGAGCATATGCTTTGACCTTAGGTTGGAAACCTAATAAATGGGTAGAACCTGTAGGACATATACCTGCAAGAATAAAGAGTTCTCTAGTGATATCAGGGATATTCACTTGAGAATAATCTTGTCATGTTGCTAGTGCGATAATTATTAAGTATAATTGAAATTTCGATCATTACCCAAGAGTTTTAACTCTATGTGACTGATGATAATTTCTTATCTACAGTTCCACATGGCACCTCGATATCCACCCCAGAATGTTCAAGTGATGAACAGGACACTGAATGACTATGTAAGGGATTGGACAGATAATCTCCGACAACTTCTATGGAGTTTGGATTGTGAATCAAGACTTTTGGTCAAGATTTACAGTTACTATGATTGCCGTAGCAGTAGCCATAACCATGATTCGAAAACAGAAATCTCAAGCTCTAGAAGGTAGTACTCACACCATTATACCCCATGAAACCTCAAACCCAGAGCATGAGTTAGATCACTCTACTCTAGTCCAAACGGAACCTACTCTAGCTGTAGAGTATATGGATCATTATCGGTCTTTGTTAAACACTTACCATAACACTCACCAAGTCTTAGTTCAGGAACTAGATACGGTCATTGAGGATTTTACTGATCCTGATAAAGCAATGGCACGTAGGAAGAAGTTAGATAAAGAAGCTAGGCATCCCAAATACATACCTTTAGGAGAGGTGTATGAGGAAACTGAGTTTGATGATCCACACTCAGAAAACTATGCCTGCTACCAAAATAAACCCCAGTCACTTGAAGACTCATGGACCAAGTACAACTCTGAACAAAAGGAATGGGCGGGATTTATTCCCAGTAACCCTAAGCAAAACCAGTATGAATGGGGAGTAGAATCTCAAGGTGGAACCATAGGAAATCCTATACCTTGTGATACAGGTATCTGAGAAGAGACCAACTATAACCATAGAGAGCCTTATGGACCATATGGGGGTGATACCAATCCAATCGACTTAGAAGAGTATTCCGATAGCTACTATACCAATATATACGAATGGATCCAAGAAAAGGCTATGGAGCTAACTTACTTGAGCAAGTGTTGCCGGAAAACCAGGAATATCCTATAGAAGATTACGCCAGCTCTAGTCATTTTTCAATGACTAATCTCAGTCTCGGTACTTCTAATCAAGAATACACACCTCCTGGATGCTCTTACGCTCCATAAGGCAGTCGTAGGACTTCACGTCATCATGGACGGAACTCCAGGAAGCACTATGTAAGATCCCTCCTTTGTAAAGGAAAGGATCCCTGTGATTGCAATGCTAGTCCCTAGATCAATGCTAGCATCCACAATTTAAGATGAAGTACACAGAAACAAAGGTCATTATTACATATCATTCCAGAGACAAACACAGTCTTTTACAAACTCTATGGACACAGGCCTAATACAAGGGTTCAAATATATAATAAGATAAATAAGTATTCATCTTCATGTGCCACAGGCAAGCATGTTGAGTGTAGACTCATGACTCCTAATCCTCATCAGAATAACCTGCAACATCACAAGTTACAGCCTCAGTGGGTCAATACATTAGAATAGTATTGACAAGTGATACCTTAGTAGAATATTGGTGGACTAAATACTATATGCATTTTGGCTAAGTGTAGCTTAGGCTTGCTTTGCTCAAAATAGGTTTTGCCTATTAGTTGAAATCACTAAGTTTTTCTTTGTCAAAATCTTTCCCAAGGAACCACCAATAGACATTAGGGACCTTCACCCTTGTTCAACCACAAGTTTTTACTTAGAAATTGGGATGAGGAGATTCTTGATAGCTTCCATGTCTTGATGCTCAAGTTGTCCAATACCAGGGACATGGCTAAGTACTTAGATTCTTCCATCCGCAGAGGTTGTGCACTTTCCCCACAAGACTTGATTTTCACCAAGACAGGACCTTTCAGAAGCCTTCCCTTAGACCAAATGGACGCGCTCCAACCTATCATCCCACTACCACCAACTGTCCAAATGGCTAAGTTATTGCAACCTATATGATCCAGGCAGAGCCCATATTGCCAAGTGGTTGCACTAGAAGCTTCTTAACATTTGGCCTCTCAAATCCCTTTGTTCCTGGGTGGCTTTCCACAAGTGAGATACACAAGGTAAACCATAGAAATGGGCCTTGTGTAACCACTCAACATAACCCATTCTTTCCATTCCACCCAGGTGTTTCATTCCTTAGTTGTTTTATTAAGCAACACATAGTCCAAAGACTTAGAAATATTTATTCATAGCATGAATATATAACCACCCTTGGTTGCTACTAGCTAGGCTAAGCATGGCATTGATAAGACTTAGAAATATTTCTAGCAATTCTACAACTACTAGGATTTCCCAAGCATAACATATAGATAAAAAATAACCATACAAGACTAGCAAAATATTTCTAATGCAAAGTTGAAAAACTTAGGAATAAAATCATTTTACAGAGGCAAAACATTAAACACATTGCATAGTTGGAAATGATTTTCTCTCCTGATTCCATTGATATAAAATTTGTCAAATTTGGACGTGGCATTCAAAAGTTATGAATTAAAAAAATTAAAACATCTAATAGATCTAATTTAGAAATTTAAAACAAAGAACATGCCACGCGACAGTCTCTGGTTGGCTGGTACCGCTTCGCACCGGATCGCGCTTGCGCACCGTCAGATCTAACTAAATCGTGTGGCACAGATCGCTACTTACCCCTTCGGCTATGTTCTATCGCGTCCACTAGATCTAAATCGAACGGCTCTCAGCGACTGACCAACAAGTGGCGGCGCTGGCGGCGGCGACAGGCGGCGGTGCGCTCTGGCTGCAAGCTTGCCGACGAGCTAGGTCGCCCGGGGAGGTGTGAGGATGCTCACCAGAATCGCCGTGACGAGGAGAATCTCGACGTGTGCTCGGTTGGCGAAGGGGCGCTCGGAGTCGTCGTGGATTGCTCGTCGGAGAAGTCCCTGGCGACGGATGCTTCTATTCGTCGACGTTGGCGATGCTCTGGGCCACGCTAAGACGAGATAAGGGTGCCGTTAGATGCGCAGGACACTGGGGATCTCATGCGTATCAAACAGAGGAAGAGGGGAAGCTGGGACTTACGGGGAACTGTCGCCGGAGTTCGAGCAGAGGGTGGCGGAGCTTAGTCGTTGACGCTGCCGAGGCTACAGATCATGCGCGAGCAAACGGAGAGTGTCAATAGGTGCGCACGGAGATGTAGAACAAGCCAGTATGAACCATAGGCAGAGGGGAGCACGGTGCTCACCGGAATTCGACGACAAACTCATCGGAGCAGAGGGTGTCCAGAGAGAAATTCGAGCAGCCTGGTGGCTCCGGTGAGGTGTGGTTTGGGGGAAAAGGAGGAGGGCGACATGGTGCTTAAGTAGGCGAGGACGGGGGCGTGAATTACTCATGCATTGAACAGGAATTGAAGCCGCGAATTAAACAGGAAACGCTCGGCGTGATTTGGGGATGAACTCGTCGCCGGGTGGAGACGATGACCGTTGCATGGGCCGCGTTGTCAGCGAGAGAAAAGAAGAGGGGGTGGGTCCAGACAGTCAGCGACTCTATGGGTGTGGGTGAAAGTAAAGAAAACCGATTCGCGGGAGGGAGTTGCTGGGCTAGCTGGGGCGAGTTGGGCTAGGTTGGGCCAGATTGGCTGTTTGCTTATTTTTTTCCTCTTTACTCCTTTTCTTTTTCTGTTTGATTTTCTAGAAATGGTTTTGAAACTCTATTTCAAATTAGTTTGATTTCAAACCTTCTCTGGATTTTTGTACAGTGAACTTTGTACTCAAATAAGTGTCAAACACTCTGTTTACTCAAACATACTTGGGTGATTTGAAAAAATAAAATAAAACCAAGCCTTTATGAGATATAATAATAGGCATAAATTTGGTTTTATTTCATACTTTGTTTTTGAAACTTTGCTCAAGCTTTTGGAGGCACTTAAGTTTGAATTCAAAACATTACTGAATACAATAAGTACCTTTCTCAAAAGAAGGTAGCACTAAGGTTAGGGCATACTCACATATAATAATGTGCAACATATGCTCCTGATTTTGAAATGGTTTTGAAATGGAAACCTAAATGATCATGGATGCATGGATGATATGCACGAGTTTTGAAACATGATTTTAGGGATGTTACAAATCTAACCCCCTTAAGGTGAATCTCGCCCTCGAGATTCGGATTGGCTAGCAAATAGGTGAGGGTGGTCTTTCCGAAGATCATCTTCTCTTTCCCATGTTGCTTCTTCTTCTGAATGATGGTTCCATAGAACTTTGCAGAATTTGATAGTCTTAGTCCGAGTAACTCTTTCTGTAGTCTCAATAATCTTGATAGGTTTCTCTTCATAGGTGAGATCACTTTCCAATTGGACCTCTTCCAAAGGTATAGTATCCTTCAAAGAAGTCTCTTCCATTTCTGGATGACATTTCTTAAGCTGACTCACATGAAATACATTGTGAATGGCAGACAATGATTCTGGCAATTCAATCTCATAAGCTACTTCTCCTCTACGACTTAGAATCTTGAATGGTCCAACATATCTTGGGGGCAATTTACCTTTGACTCCAAATCTCTTCACTCCACGAAGTGGTGACACTCTAAGATAAGATCTATCACCTACTTCATAGGTGACTTCTCTACGCTTAGGATCTGCGTAACTCTTCTGTCGGGACAGTGCTATCTTCAATTTGTCCTTAACTAGCTTGACTTTCTCTTCAGCCTCTTTGATTAATTCTGGTCCGAACAAACTTCTTTCTCCCACACCATTCCATAGCAATGGGGTGGTACACTTTATCCCATAGAGAAACTCAAATGGTGCCATCTCAATACTAGCTTGATAGCTGTTATTGTATGCAAAGGCAGACTTTCATCCCAACTGGCTCCATAGTCTAGAGGACATGCTCTCAACATATCTTCAAGAATATGATTGGTTATTTCTGTTTGTCCATCAGTCTGAGGATGAAAAGCAGTGCTGAATTCCAACCTCGTTCCTAATGACTCATGTAACTGCCTCCAAAAATGAGAAGTGAATTGAGTTCCCCTAACAGACACAATACTCTTGGGTACTCCATGTAGACATACAATTCTACTCATATAGATCTTGGCTAACTTAGCACTTGTATAGGTTGTCTTCACGGGTATGAAATGAGCCACTTTAGTTAGGCGATCCACTACTACCCATATAGAATCATATCTTGACCTGGTCCTTGGCAATCCGGTGATGAAATCCATACCAATCTTGTCCCACTTCCATTCAGGAATAGGTAGTGGTTGTAACAATCCCGCTGGTTTCTGATGTTCCACTTTCACTCTACTACATACATCACACAAAGCAATATGTTCGGCGATGTCCTTCTTGAGATTATTCCACCAAAATCTTTCCTTCATATCCATGTACATTTTGGTGTTACCCGGATGAATAGAATATGGTGAGTTATGTGCTTCTTGTAATATCAGTTTCCGAAGTTCCAGATCCTGTGGAACACAAATACGTTTTCCATGCCATAAAGTACCATGTTCGTCTTCATGGAATCCTTTGGCTTTCCCTTTGCCAATCTTTTCCTTAATCTCTTCAATTTCCTTATCTGTCTTTTGGGCTTCTTTGATCTTGTCCAACAAAGTGGGTTGAACATCCAAAGTCATGAGATGTCCCTCAGGCACAATCTCCAATCTGAGATCTCTAAATTGGGCACACAGATCATCTGGCAATTCTCCTTTAGTAAGGCCATTCACAAAAACCTTACGGCTTAGAGCATCCGCTACAACATTTGCTTTACCGGGGTGGTATTGCAAACTCAAGTCATAGTCCTTGATGAGTTCTAGCCATCTTCTTTGTCTCATGTTAATTTTTTTCTGGGTGAAGATATACTTCAAACTTTTGTGATCTGTGAACACTTCACATCGCTTTCCCAAAAGATAATGTCTCCATGTTTTGAGTGCATGGACAACAGAGGCTAACTCTAAATCATGACTGGGGTAGTTTACCTCATGAGTTTTGAGTTGTCCCGAGGCATAAGCCACAACTTCCCCTTCTTGCATAAGTACTGCACCTAATCCATGATGAGATGCATCACAATACACTTGGAAATCTTTCTCCAAATCTGGCAAACATAAGACTGGTGCTGTCACTAGTCTCTTCTTCAATTCTTGAAAACTGAATTCACAACCCTCAGACCAAGAAAATTTCTTGTCTTTCTTTAACAATTCTGTCATAGGTTTAGCTACCTTGGAGAAATTCTCAGTGAACCTTCTGTAGTAACCTGCTAAACCAAGGAAACTACGAACATCTTTTACTGACTTGGGAGATTCCCATTCAGTTACAGCTGAAACTTTGGCGGGATCAACTGCTACACCATCTCCTAACACAACGTGTCCAAGAAATCCAACTTCATTCAGCCCAAACTCACACTTGCTGAATTTGGCATGCAACTTATGCTCTCTAAGCTTCTCAAGTATCAAACGTAAATGTCCTTCATGCTCTTCTTTGCTCTTGGAGTAGATCAAAATGTCATCGATGAAAACGACAACAAACTTATCAAGGAATTCCATGAACACCTTGTTCATCATATTCATGAAGTATGCTGGTGCATTGGTTAAACCAAATGGCATCACGTTATACTCATACTATCCATACCTTGTGGTGAAAGATGTCTTAGGTATGTCTTGTTCTCTTATCTTGAGCTGGAAATAACCTGACCGGAGATCAATCTTTGAGAACAGACAAGCTCCTTCTAACTTATCAAACAAGTCATTGATTCTTGGCAAAGGGTATTTGTTCTTGATAGTCACCTCATTGAGTGAACGGTAATCTATGCATAACCTTTGACTTCTATCTTTCTTTTCCACAAACAAAACTGGTGCTCCCCAAGATGAAGAACTTGGTTGAATAAATCCTTTCTGCAACTATTCTCCAAGCTGCTTCTTGAGTTCTTTCAACTCATCCACTGACATCTTGTACGGTCTCTTTGCTATTGGTCTAGATCCTGGTAGCAAATCAATAAGAAACTCCACATCTCTATCTGGTGGCATTCCCGGCAATTCTTCCGGAAACACATCCGGATATTCACTCACAATTGGCACACTGTCCATGCTAACCCCCTTAAGATAATTTAGCTTACTCCCTTTTGATTCAAAGTTAGACTTGAATCTAATCCGTTTCTTTTCCGTGGTTGTGAGTGCAACAGTACGATTGGCACAATCTAGTACTCCTTCATACTTGGTCATCCAATCCATTCCCAAAATTACATCCAGTCCTTGGGAATCTAGGATTATCAGACTCACTGGAAACTTATGTTTTCCAAACTCTATCACTAGATCCCGGCATCCAAGACTTACTATCATGTCTCCACCTGGAGAACTTACTTTTATTGGACACCCAATGTTTTCAGTTGGAAACCCATTTCTATCAAAAAATTCTTTTGATATGAATGAATGTGATGCACCAGTATAAAAAAGAATAAGTGCTGGAATAGAATTGAGTTTGAACTTACCAGCCATAGCATCAGATTCCTCATAGATCTCCTCCACATTAATGTGGTTCACTTGTCCCTTTTGAAAAGGGTTGGGCTTATTGGGTCCTTCAACTTTCTTTTCTGGGCATTCATTTGCATAATGCCCCATCTTTTTGCACTTGAAACATTCAACCTGACTAAGATCCTTCTTGACAGGCTGTCTTCCACTGCCACTTCCACTTCCATTGTGGTGGCTCTTATATCCACCCTTGTGATTCTTGTACTTATCGTTTTCATGACTATGGTGGTGCTTGTTGTCATGATAACGGTTGTGGTTGTGGTGCTTGTTGAACTTCCCATGCTTGTGGGATCCAGAACTCCCACTGTCATCATAATGGGAACGCTTGTGAGACGATCCCGAGCTGTGCTTGTCAGAGTGCTTTCTCTTCCTGCTTTCAACTTGTTTCATCTTGCTCTCAAAAATAGCAGCCTTGTCACAAAGAGATCGGTATGTGGGAACATAAGCCACAACTAACTGCAGATTCAATTCATCATTCAACCCTTCAAGGAACTTTTCCTTCCTCTTAGCATCAGTGTCAACTTCATCCGGTGCATATCGCGCCAGATTGTTGAACTCCTCAATATATTCAGCCACGCTGCGGTGGCGCTGCTTCAAGTTATGAAACCCCTTCTTCTTCAAACTCATCACTCTGGATGAGATGTGAGCAGTACGGAAACCATCTTGAAAGATAGCCCATGTCACATCCGCAATGGGAGTGGTGATCTGGAAGTTATCCCACCAAGTGGCTGCTGGTCCTTCCAACAAGTGAGCTGCAAATTTGACTTTCTCTTCATCAGTACAACCAACAGTTACCAAGTCCTTATTCACAGAGCATAGCCAATCATTGGCCAGCATAGGATCAGTAGTTCCTGAGAACTTTGTTGGCCTTAGTCTTAAGAACCTGGTAAGCATGTCAAAACCCGGTGGGTTGTTCTGATTGTTGTTGTTATTGTTGTTATTATTATTATTATTATTATTATTATTATTATTATTATTATTATTGTTGTTGTTGTTGTTGTTCTGATTCTGGATGAAATTAGTCATCATTTGCATCAACTGAGTCTAAGTTGTCATCATCTGCTGCATCTCAGGGGTGATGTTGTTGTTGTTGTTGGGGTTGGGATTGGCACGTCGGGGAGGCATCTGTGGTTTTCAATAAGGATAAGAATGAGATACCCATAGATGCTAACATGCACAATACATCACATAACAAATCACAATCATGCATCATAGTGGTAAAGATTCAACAACACAGACAACAAGTTTTTGGAAAAGTAAACACACCAATAGCAAGCCATCCACATGTTGGATGGTCATTGCGACTCAATAATCAAAGACATGATAAATAAATGTAAATGAGTAGTCATCACTACTCCTCTGCATCAACCTCCTCGTCAACAAATGTAAGACCTGCATTCTCCATTGCGGTCTTGTATTCCTCGACATTGGTGGTCAAGGTCTCTACTTTGGCTTTGAGAGCCCTCTTCTGTGAACGAAGTGTCTCAATCACAGTCTGCTGATGCTCGAGCTCGAAGTCCTTGGCCTCTAGTTCTGCAGTCATGTCTCGAATCCTCTTGTTCCTATCTTGGACTCGCTTCTCTTGACTCTTGAACTTTCTATCCTGACTCTCAAACTTAGCC
Source organism: Avena atlantica (assembly GCA_910589765.1). Classification (NCBI taxonomy): domain Eukaryota; kingdom Viridiplantae; phylum Streptophyta; class Magnoliopsida; order Poales; family Poaceae; genus Avena; species Avena atlantica. The sequence continues at coordinate 337,130,210 of OU342733.1, forward strand.
TCCATCTCCTTGACTATCTCATCTTGCTCCGCGAAGAGCTTGTCCTTCTCACGAAGCTGCACCTAGAGTTCGTCATTGCTAAGCATGACGTTGGTCCTATTAGTGTCTATGTGCCTAAGAAGAACCTCTAAGTCCTAGAGGTATAGGAGAATCGGCTCTGCCGTCTCTCTCGAAGTATCCTCAAAGTCAATGGCCTCACCATCATCATCATGTCTACCAAAAGTGTGGAAGTGAGTACCTCTAACCTCTCGAGAGTGTCTCCCTGGTAAACGTCTAATCAAATCCTGCATGACTACCTCTAGGCCTCTCTCCTTGTCATCATGCATGATCTTGAAGATGATGGCCTCCATGGCTGGCTCAGTCTGGCGTCCTGGCTGATTAACCTTGAAGCCCCAAAGGTCTTTCCTCTCAAACTTGGTGAGGGGAAGCATCATGATAGTAGGAAGAGGAAGATTGAGCAGACTAGTGAGCTCAATAATACGAGTGCCAAAACGAGTTCCCTTGAACTCTTCAGCCGTGCTGATAGTAACATTAGGCATCTATTTAATAAGATAGAAAAAGTTAGAATCAACACAATTTAAGACAATTCACAAGACAAGGCATCACATGCATAACTTTGGAAATCAAAACACATAAGTCATGGCATACATGGATCCATTACAAACAACCAAGGTTCAACTTATTTTAAACAACATTTGGAGAATAAAATGATAAGTGTGGTGGTCCAACTAACGAAGTACGTTACAATCCCATCTCACTTGCCAAGTTGGCTAACAGGGCATCCCTAGAGGCAATCTTTTTGTCTAGATCACAAGACTCCATTGCTAAGTCTATGATGTCCTTACTTAAGCTTTGGTTGGTAGCCTCTAACTCTTGGGTATGCTTCTTTTCTTCCCTAAGTTCATTCTGGGTGTTAAGAATTCTGCACTTGATTCTATCAACAAGTTCTTTGATGGCTTTCCAAGCTGCATCCCTTGCTGAATCAAAGAATGTGGTGTGCATCACTGATTTGGTGACCATGCAGAATTCTGAGTCCTTGTGGTTGTCTTCCTTGTTTTTATACAAGTGAAGTTGCACCCACCATTACTCAACTCCTTCATCCATCACAGGAAAACCTTTGTACACAGTTGCACCATGTATTCCCATGGCAACCATGAGGTCCTTGAGAGCCTTGGGGAACTCTGTCTCACATTCCAAAGTCATAGTCATGAGTGGTCCCTTCTTCACGGCTTCGTTGATGGATTTCATCTACAAATAGAGATGAGAAAGAAGATTAGAAAAGTTTACGAGAAGAAAAGACAAGTGTGGAAGTTGTTGAATTTTTTTTCCTTAGTGGTTTCCAATCCTAGGGTCATAATCCTATAGGCAACATAGTGATTTGATACCATCTGTAAGACCCCTCCTTTGTAAAGGAAAGGATCCATATGATTGCAATGCTAGTCCCTGGATCAATGCTAGCATCCACATTTTAAGATGAAGTACACAGAAACAAAGGTCATTATTACATATCATTCCAGAGACAAACATAGTCTTTTACAAACTCTATGGCCACATGCCTAATACAAGAGTTCAAATATATAATAAGATAAATAAGTCTTCATCTTCATGTGCCACAGGCAAGCATGTTGAGTGTAGATTCACGACTCCTAATCCTCATCAGAATAACCTGCATCATCACAAGTTACAGCCACAGTGGGTCAATACATTGGAATAGTATTGACAAGTGATACCTTAGTAGAATATTGCTGGACTAAATACTATATGCATTTTGGCTAAGTGTAGCTTAGGCTTGCTTTGCTCAAAATAGGTTTTGCCTATTAGTTGAAATCACTAAGTTTTTCTTTGTCAAAATCTTTCCCAAGGAACCACCAATAGACATTGGGGACCTTCACCCTTGTTCAACCACAAGTTTTTACTTAGAAATTGGGATGATGAGATTCTTGATAGCTTCCATGTCTTGATGCTCAAGTTGTCCAATACCAGGGACATGGCTAAGTACTTAGATTCTTCCATCGGCAGAGGTTGTGCACTTTCCCCACAATACTTGATTTTCACCAAGATAGGACCTTTCAGAAGCCTTCCCTTAGACCAAATGGACGCGCTCCAACCTATCATCCCACTACCACCAACTGTCCAAATGGCTAAGTTATTGCAACCTATATGATCCAGGCAGAGCCCATATTGCCAAGTGGTTGCACTAGAAGCTTCTTAACATTTAGCCTCTCAAATCCCTTTGTTCCTGGGTGGCTTTCCACAAGTGAGATACACAAGGTAAACCATAGAAATGGGCCTTGTGTAACCACTAACCCATTCTTTCCATTCCACCCAGGTGTTTCATTCACTTAGTTGTTTTATTAAGCAACACATAGTCCAAAGACTTAGAAATATTTATTCATAGCATGAATATATAACCACCCTTGGTTGCTACTAGCTAGGCTAAGCATGGCATTGATAAGACTTAGAAATATTTCTAGCAATTCTACAACTACTAGGATTTTCCAAGCATAGCATATAGATCAAAAATAACCATACAAGACTAGCAAAATATTTCTAATGCAAAGTTGAAAAACTTAGGAATAAAATCATGAAGCACCACTTTCCTTGGTAGTTTGGAGAGTAGCTACAATCCTCACAATCAAAATCACTATTTTCACCAAAATCTACACATGAAATAATAGCACCAAAATCACATACAAAATAAATACAAGCAAAAATATATGGATGCATGCATAATGCCATGTGATGATTTTCTACACCAAACAATACAAGTGCACAGTACTGAAGCATAAACAAGTTCAAAACTTGCCAAATAAACTTTATTTGAACATTAAAACATTTTTCAAATAATTACTATACACAAAATAGGCCTACACATGTTTCTGTAAAAACAACCATTTTAACAGAGGCAAAACATTAAACACATTGCATAGTTGGACAGGATTTTCTCTACTGATTCCATTGATATAAAATTTGTCAAATTTGGACGTGGCATTCAAAAGTTATGAATTAAACAAATTAAAACATCTAATAGATCTAATTCAGAAATTTAAAACAAAGAACATGCCACGCGGCAGTCTCTGGTTGGCTGGTACCGCTTCGCACCGGATCGCGCTTGCGCACCGTCAGATCTAACTAAATCGTGCGTCACAGATCGCTACTTACCCCTTCGGCTATGTTCTATCGCATCCACTAGATCTAAATCGAACGGCTCTCAGCGACTGACCAACAAGTGGCAGCGCTGGCGGCGGCGACAGGCGGCGGCGCGCTCTGGCTGCAAGCTTGCCGGCAAGCTAGGTCGCTTGGGGAGGTGTGAGGATGCTCACCAGAATCGCCGTGACGAGGAGAAGCTCGACGTGTGCTCGGTTGGCGAAGGGGCGCTCGGAGTCGTCGTGGATTGCTCGTCGGAGAAGTCCCTGGCGACGGATGCTTCTGTTCGTCGACGTTGGTGACGCTCTGGGCCACGCTAAGACGAGATAAGGGTGCCGTTAGATGCGCATGACACTGGGGATCTCATGCGTATCAAACATAGGAAGAGGGGAAGCTAGGACTTACGGGGAACGGTCGCCGGAGTTCGAGCAGAGGGTGGCGGAGCTCAGTCATTGACGCTGCCGAGGCTACAGATCATGCGCGAGCAAACGGAGAGTGTCAGTAGGTGCGCACGGAGATGTAGAACAAGCCAGTATGAACCATAGGCAGAGGGGAGAGCGGTGCTCACCGGAATTCGACGACGAACTCGTCGGAGCAGAGGGCATCCAGAGAGAAATTCGAGCAGCCTGGTGGCTCCGGTGAGGTGTGGTTTGGGGGAAAAGGAGGAGGGCAGCATGGTGCTTAAGTAGGCGAGGACGGGGGCGTGAATTACTCAGGCATTGAATGGGAATTGAAGCCGCGAATTAAATAGGAAACGCTCGGCGTGATTTGGGGATGAACTCGTCGCCGGGTGGAGACGATGACCGTTGTGTGGGCCGCGTTGTCAGCGAGAGAAAAGAAGAGGGGTGGGTCCAGACAGTCAACGACTCTGTGGGTGTGGGTGAAAGTAAAGAAAACCGATTCGCGGGAGGGAGTTGCTGGGCTAGCTGGGTCGAGTTGGGCTGGGTTGGGCCAGATTGGCTGTTTGCTTAATTTTTTCCTATTTACTCCTTTTCTTTTTCTGTTTGATTTTCTAGAAATGGTTTTCAAACTCTATTTCATATTAGTTTGATTTCAAACCTTCTCTGGATTTTTGTACAGTGAACTTTGTACTCAAATAAGTGTCAAACACTCTGTTTACTCAAACATACTTGGGTCATTTGAAAAAATAAAATAAAACCAAGCCTTTATGAGATATAATAATAGGCATAAATTTGGTTTTATTTCATACTTTGTTTTTGATACTTTGCTCAAGCTTTTGGAAGCACTTAAGTTTGTATTCAAAACATTACTGAATACAATAAGTACATTTCTGAAAAGAAGGTAACACTAAGGTTAGGGCATACTCACATAAAATAATGAGCAACATATGCTCCTGATTTTGAAATGAAACCCTAAATGATCATGGATGCATGGATGATATGCATGAGTTTTGAAACATGATTTTAGGGATGTTACACTTATCTTTGATTCTTCTTTGTAAGAAGTTCTTTCTCTCTCTTTAACCTAGAGTGTCCTCTGGATCTTGTGGATAGAGTGAGTTGTAACCTTTAGCCATGTATTGGACCTACTGTGTTTCTGTTGTACCACTCTGAGGGATGTAATACTAGTGAACGGTGTTTCATTGGTGTCATATCAAAGACTATAGTGTAATACATCATGCAGTGGTATGCTGGGTCACCGCAGATCATCTAGTCCTTGACTTGTAGTACCACTCTTTGCTTTGATTTGTAATGTTTTGCCGCTCTGCATGATTATGGCCACTATTTCTCTCTTAGTTGGTTGCTCCTAGTCTTTTTCTAGTCTCTGATTGTATGAGTAAGTTCTACTCATGCCTCCACCTCCCAAGAAACCAAGTTATTCCAAAGTGTCCACTATAAACTCCTATGCATGGTGCGTTACACCATTCCAAGTATATTCTTGTTTTCAGCTATCTTCCAATTAAAAACTATTTTGTTATGTGAAAACTTAGTGATTAAATCCCTAACAAACTTGATGGCACACTTTATATTCTTTGAACCTAATAAACTTGAACCATTGTGTCGTATATGTTGTATATGCTTGCACTTATACATTGGAATTAGCAGAATGCTGTCATGGGGAACGTTTTCAACATTGCACTTGTACTTTGTACTAAGTTGATATCATGTTGTTTTGTCTATGGATGTCACCAGTGTGAAATAAAGAGGGAACTTGTAAGTCCATGGAGTTTGTATTTTGTGTTAGAGAAACGTCTGGGCCGCTAGCCTAAGCCATGCCTAATCATGGTAGAAACTTGCAGCATCACCATAGTGAGCTATCTATGAAGCATCCTCAATAAAAAGCTATGCACATAGCAAATAAAAAGATTGCTGAGATGCTCATTGTCTGCTTGCCTTGTCATTTTGGTTATGGGATAGCTCCTGTACCATGTGAAAGGGGTACCCATTGGCGGTTCTCTATGATATGCATGTACTTACAATGACAAGAACTTCCAGGTGACTGAAGTTGAGTAGCATGAGGTGTGGACCTCATATTCAAGGGACTTGAGATTGCCAACTAATACTTTGTCAAGCATATACTCCATAGTTTGTTAACTTTAACCTTAATCACTTCAAGATGCTTATGATAGGGGCAATGAGGGCTGAAAAATCCTAGGTAATCTTTTTCGTCCCTTTTCAAATCTCGGGACGAGATTTTGTTTAAGGGGGGAAGGTTTTTAACATCCCAAAAATATTAAACTAGAATCATCAAACTCTAATCATCAAAATTAGGGTTAACAAAAACTTTTCAAATTAAAAATATGAAAGCATGCATGTGTGTATGCATCCCATTTTGAATTCTTTTGAATTTCCTTGTTTAGGTGTTTCTTTGCTTATATAATGTTTCTTAGGTGAAATAAACATCATCTAAACAATCCCCACACTTTTCCCAAAGACAAATAAATCAAAACAAACCAAATTAGGTGAATGGTCATTTTGACCAATTTAACTCCCATGCCTAATTTGGCTGTCCCAAACTTTCAGAACTTAACAGAAACTTGTTTGGATCTTTACACCCCTTGATTGTACTCATAACAAAGTATCAATGCCCACTTTGTGATCATCCAGAAACTTTCAAATGCATAGTTTAAAGGACAGTTCAAAATTGAATCTTTATCATATGGGAAGATCCCACTTTTTCAAAAACCACTCAAACAAGCTCCACTTTCAAAACCCAAGCATCTGCACACCCACCAACACCAACCTAGCACACCCACCAAAAATCTTTTCAAAATTCAAAATGAATTCTTGCGGCCATTTCATCAAACACCTTGCAGATTCAAATCTTCTAAAATCCAAACACTATTGTGAGCAGTGATTGGAGCCTAAGTTGTTCCCTCTCTAGTTGCAACTAGGCTTTAGTAGATCATCTAGCTCAAGTGCAAACCTCTAGCATCACTATAAGCTTGGCAATGCCATCAATGGTGAGCAGGCCGAGTGCACCCTTGTCACCCCCATGTCGACAACAAGCTAGGAGAAGAACCAAGCCTAGCCAACATGTCTGGGAGCAAGCCAACACCCCACCGCCACTCCCTGTCCAGCGCTCGAACCTTTCCAACCCCTGGACCACACACACAGACCATGCCAAGCTCGCCAACAACCATGCCGAGAGCGCGCCCCGTGCGCCACGCTCGACCGATGCCCACAGACCGCGCGCCGCCCTCGCCGCGTGCATACGTGATCACCACCGTCCCAGCAACCCCGCAGACACGCTCATTCGCCGCCGCGCGGACCACGCATGCTGTGCGCATTAAAAACCTCCGTCGGGCACGCGCAGAGCAACGCCGTGTTTCGACCAAACCGCACCGCCCCACGCCTCGCCACTGCGTCGTTGAGCATCACCAGGGAGCACCGCACCGCCCCTACCGTCGCCCACGCCACTAGCCTTCTGCGCCGTCGACCGCGACGAGCTCAGCTTGCGCCCGTCGGTTCCCTCTCGCCACTATAAATAGAGGACACCCCCAGCCAAATTGAGCACACCACCTCACTCCCCTCTCACCCAGAACTACCTCGCCTCAGTCCCGAAGCAAGGCGAGCAGCGCTTCGCCGGAATTGCACCGGAGCCCGCCGCTACTGGAGAAGAAGGGGGCCAGCGATTGGAGCCGCCCCAGGAGAAGCTGCCGGTACCAGGAGGTTCTCCGTCGTCGACTTCGTCGTTCGCCCGCCTCGCCGACCTTCGCCTGTGCCCCGGTGAGCCCCCAACGACCCTCACCTGCCGCGTTAGGTTTCAGTCTCGCCGGAGTTGCCCGACGTGGACGACGACCCTCAGCCGTTAGATTAGAACAAGATCCCATGGCTCACATCGCCCCATACCGCTTCGCACACCCTCGTCTCACTGACCCGTGGGGACAGTGTTATCGCCATATTTTGGCCAAAGGAGGAGTTGGGCCGTGATCAAGATGGGCTTAGAAGATACGTATATGTAACGTGTTGTTGCATCGGCCTCGTGCGTTGATTTGGGCTAAATTGCCCGTGTATCTTATATTGTAATAGATTCCATTTAGATTTAGGTAAGAGATAGAGTTGTAGAATTATTCCAAAGACAGAAAGTCTCCGGACTATAAATATGTACCTAAGGTTATCGATAAAAGGAGGACAATCACGTTCACAACAAACACAATCTCGGCGCATCGCCACCCCTTGTTTCTAGGGTTTTTCTCGGGTAAGTGCCATGCTGCCTAGATCGCATCTTGCGATCTAGGCAGTATCTACTTATGCGTTATCAGGTGTTACTCGTACTGAAGCCTTGTTGATGGCGAGTAATACTATTATCATAGATTTGTGTAGGCTAGCATCCGTACTTCTTTGTTATGATTGTTTAGTTATGCTGCCTCTAGTTATCTCGCCGCCTTTGCACCTTTTCCCGGGTGCAAGGGTGGCATCTTGCTTGATCTTTATTTAAATTGAATTGATCTGTTACAGTTGTGCCTTGTTCCCCAAGGTTTAGTTTGATATCCACATGATCAGGCCTTGCAAACGGGTTGAACGATCCAGTAATATGTAAGATATTGTTTGCCAATCCAAGAGGAGTTGTTCCGGGAATTGACTTTACGTTGGTTTTTAGGCCTTCTCTAGGGTTAGTTTTCCATCATCTTTCGTATCTACCAGGCTCAATTACGTGTAGGATGTTCCAGTCATGTGGTGAAAACGCTAAACTGTCGTAGATCGATTTGATTTGTATTGATGAAGCAAAACCCCATGTTATCATAGATCTAATGCGAGACCATGGGTTAGTCGGCTCTAAGAGCCGATTTACAGGGAAACCTGGGAGCCGGTCACGGCTCGAATTTTACGTATACTTGTTTGCCATGCAGGAAACCAATCGAAGCAATCATTCACCTTCCTGACCAGGTATAGGTCAGGTGGCACGCCCTCGAACCAAGCCAGGACGTGTGCCGGAGTTTTGCGGGCCGTTGCCCGAGGGACCAGGGCCCACCAGCAGTTCTGGGAGCCTCCCGACTCTTCGTGTTGCCCGTCGCTGCTCGCCGGTGGGTTTTGGTAGGCAACACATTCTGGCACGCCCGGTGGGACCTTCAACAACGTCTACATCAACATCCGACGCTGCGATGGACAACAGACCGGTCACGTACGATGAGCTGCCAGAGGAGCACAAGGCGAAGTATGATGACGTCAAAGCTCTCTTCGAAGCCGATCTCATCGGCTCTTTTGAGAGGACCCGTAAGCATGGCATCAGGTGGAAAGGGTTCTCACCCGAGGGTGCTCTTGATGAGGTGGATCTGTCTGTTCCTTCAGAGGAGCGCACCAGAGCTCTGCGCCAGGAAGTCAACTACATGGTGGCTCATTCTCTTCACCGCCATTCTGAGAGCTTGGTAAACGCTTTTGAACAGATCGCAGTTCGCGTAGTTCAGGAGATCATGAAACATCAGTACTCTCCGTCGGGGCCCACTCTGGGGACTCACCAGGGAGAAAGACCGCTCCAGGCCAGGCCACCGCTGCCATTCACACTTGCAGCTCCAGAGCCACCAGGGGCACCGGCGTACGTCATCTACAAGGTCGGAGGCGACCCTGGCGATTGCCAATTCCTGTGTGAACCACCTAAAGAAATCCCACATGGATACGTGTGCACCTACGTGCCAGACTGCAACAGCTTGACGCGCACGAACCAGATTGCAACCGCAGGGATTGCTGGGGCAGGAGTTTCTGGAGCAGGGGCTTCGGGAGCAGGTGTTTCTGGAGCAGGAATCTCTGGGATGGACGCCGACAAACAGGCGTGGCTAGCCAAGTATGCCACTAGAACGAGTCATGAGAATCTAGCCCCTGCAGCCCAAACGACGGAACAAATCCGTACCATCTTGAGAGACCAGTTCGGCTTCGTGCCGAAGAGAAGGACAATCGGCTATTCAAAGCCGTACCCCAACGAGTTTGACCTGATCCCGCTGCCACCCAAGTATCGGCTCCCTGAGTTCTCGAGATTTAGCGGGTCAGAAGGGTCGAGCTCGATCGAGCACGTGAGCCGATATCTGGCACAGTTAGGCATGATATCAGCATCAGATCAGTTGCGCGTAAGGTTCTTTGCGCAATCTTTGACAGGACCAGCTTTTGGGTGGTACACCTCGCTGCCACCTGATTCGATCCAGACTTGGAAGCAACTGGAAGAGCAGTTCCACATTCAGTACCATTCAGAAGCTACCGAGGCTGGCATTGCAGACCTGGCACAGGTGCGGCAAAAGCGAGGATAAACGGTAGCCGAGTACATCCAACGCTTCAGGACTGTCAAGAACCGATGTTACTCAGCTCGGTTAACTGAGAAGGAAGCAGTCGAGCTGGCAGCGTTGGGTCTCGCAGCACCCATCAAAGATCTGGCTTTCCAAGTAGAGTACAACTCGTTGGCGCACATGGCCCAGAAGCTGACGATGTATGAGCAGCGCCACCCTGAGTTGTACCAGGACAAGTTCAAATGTCCGATAGGCCTGGTCGATACAGAAAAAGAAGACCCCACGCAAGACCAGGAAGTGGCCGTGGCTGAATGGGCTCGGGGGGCAGATCCCGTTTCCTGTAAATGGGTGAAACAGCAAGGGCCTGCAAAAGGGTTCGACTTCGATGTGAGCAAAGCTGAGCAAATATTCGATTTACTGCTGAAAGAGAAGCAGCTGAAGTTACCCGAAGGCCACAAAATCCCTACGGCTCAAGAGATGAACGGAAGATCATACTGCAAGTGGCATCACTCGTTCACCCACACCACCAATGACTGCAAAGAACTACGTCGCCAGATCCAAACGGCGATAGAACAGGGCCGTCTCATCCTGGGGCAATTCGCCATGAAAGTAGACACCAACCCGTTCCCCGGCGTCAACATGGTAGAACACAGCCACTCCACGAGGCGCCAGTTGGATTTCTCGTTCGATGTCAACATGGTAGGACCAGGGTACCACCATGGCACGTACAGGGAGGAAGGCGGTCGCTCTCGCGGCAGAGTAAGAGAGGAGGCTGGTCCACGCGACCGACCCAGCTACGACGACAGGCGATACTTAACTAAGGAACAAGTGAAAAGTGTGCGATATCAGAAACCACATTCCACGCATCTCCTTAACAAGTATGAGCGTCAGTATGACCAACGTCGCCGGCGCGACGGAGAAGATGAAGGATATGAGCACCTCGCTAGGGGACCATCAAAAGAAAAGGAAGGCGCAGACAAACATTGGGGTTGTCCGTTCTTCAAGTATTGCTGGGATGCGGGAATGAGCCGATTGCCTACGATCGATAACTGCCCGGAATGCGGACAGCAGGAGGAAGACACGGAGCCAGTGTCAGTGTTTAAGCGCCTAGGGCCTCTCCCACCTCAGAGCCGACGCAGGGAGTCGTCTCGAGCACAAGGTCTCAAGGAGCCAATGGATGACAAAGAGAAAGACAGGTATCACCGTCCAAGGTGGTGTCCCGACGGACTCAGACACACCCAGAAGCGTAGAGTGCAGCGACTGCGTAACTTGGAGGAAGCCGAAGCGCAGTATCTCCACGCTCTAAAGAAAGCACGGCCCGATCTGGCCGTTAAGATTAGGCAGACCTTGGAAACGGAAGATCACCTGAAAAGGAAAGAGTGGCGCCCCAAACCGGTAAAAGCCGATGCAAAGACATCGGCTGGCACAAACATGGTATTCATACTTCCATCAGAGTTCTGCGCGCCAAGAACCAACGAGCTACCAGTGGCGCAGTTCGACTGCGGCCCACGGCCAGTTATCTTTGAGAAGCCACGTGAGAAGGGTTACAAACATCTGAAAGCCCTATACCTACGAGGTTACATCAATGGGAAACCTGTCAGCAAGATGTTAGTGGACACCGGAGCGGCAGTCAACATAATGCCATACTCCATGCTACGGCGTCTGGGACGCTCCACAGCAGATCTGATCAAAACCAACGTCACTTTAAGCGACTTCAACGGCCAGACTTCAGAAACGCAAGGCGTACTGAACGTGGATCTGACCGTAGGCAGAAAAACCATCCCTACGTCATTCTTCGTCGTGGACAGCAAAAGCACCTACGTTGTCCTGTTAGGGAGAGATTGGATTGATGCCAACTGCTGCATCCCATCCACGATGCACCAGTGTCTAATACAATGGGATGGAGATGAGGTGGAGGTCATTCATGCAGACGATTCTGTCGAGGTCTCCATTGCTGGCATGAACGTCTGGGAAGCAGAAGACCAAGAGCCGATCTCTGGAATCAGTCTAGACGGCTGTGAACGCATTGAGGCTACAAAAAACGGGGTGAGGCTGGTCTTATCCACCGGCCTGACAGAGTAGCAAAGTCCACGACGGTACGTGGTACGGCCGATCCCTGCAATCGGCCACAAAAAATAAAAAGCAGCAATCTTACGACGAGCAGATCATGCAGTCGCAGAAGGGAGATTCCCAGCCATTGTAAAACCATAAGGTGTAGACCGTCCTTGACTAATGCAATCAAAAAGGGGGCCGATTCAGGCAATCGGCCAAAATTATTTTTGTTAACCTCACCTACTGTTTGCCCTGTGCTTAGCATCGATTTGACAGGTGACAGAAAGCTAGGGTATGGATTTACATCTGCTGATGAACTAGAAGAAATCGACATTGGTCCTGGGGATAAGCCACGACCAACATTTATCAGCAAAAAGTTGGATCCGAATCTGCGGGGTCCGATGATAGCCCTGTTGAAAAAATATCCAGACTGCTTCGCCTGGGACTATACAGAGATGCCCGGGCTAGACAGGAGCATCATTGAGCATCGAATCCCGCTTAAAAAAGGATTTCGGCCATTCCAGCAGCGGGCACGACAGATGAAGGCCGAAATTCTGGAAGAAGTCAAGAAGGAGGTCGAGAAAATGTTGACAGCCAATTTAATCAGGCCATGCAGGTATGCTGAGTGGATTTCTAGTATCGTACCGGTAGAGAAGAAGGATGGCCGTTGGCGTGTCGCCATAGATTTTCGGGACCTCAATAGAGCTACCCCAAAAGATGAGTATCCAATGCCGGTGGCAGAAACGTTAATCAACGCAGCGGCTGGCCATAAGATCTTGAGCTTCATGGATGGCAATGCCGGTTACAACCAAATTTTTATGGCTCCAGAAGACATACACAAGACTGCGTTCAGAGTACCAGGCTCGGTGGGGTTGTTTGAATACGTTGTCATGACGTTCGGGCTAAAGAATGCCGGTGCCACGTACCAAAGAGCCATGAACTACATTTTCCATGATCTGATCGGCAAGCTGGTGGAAATTTATATCGATGACGTAGTGGTCAAGTCTGCCTCAGTAGAAGGACACTTGGGCGATCTACAACGCGTCCTGTACCGAACAAGAAAATTCGGCCTACGGATGAATCCAAAGAAGTGTGCCTTCGGTGTAACGGCCGGTCAGTTCTTGGGTTTCTTGGTCCATGAACGCGGGATTGAGATCGTCCTGAAAAGTCAAGAGGCAGTGCGAACAATGAAGCCACCTACCACGAAAAAAGAGCTACAGTCTCTCATCGGCAAGATCAACTTCGTCAGAAGATTCATCTCCAATCTGTCGGGAAGGATAGAGCCGTTCATGGGGCTGGTAAAAATTAGATCTGACGAGGAGTTCTGCTGGGGAACAGAACAACAACGAGCCTTCGAAGAAATCAAAGAATATTTAACGAAGCCGCCAGTCTTGGTTCCACCCCAGCCGGATAGGCCATTCTACATTTACTTGTCAGTAGCTGACACGTCCATCGCCTCAGTGGTGGTGCAAGTTTATGATGGGCTGGAGCGAGTTGTATTTTACATTAGCAGAAGGATGCTGGATGCAGAGACAAGGTATCCTGAGATCGACAAGTTGTGCCTCTGCCTGTTTTTCACCTGCACCAAGCTGCACCACATTTTACTATCAGCAGAGATTGTCATCATCTGCAAATCAGACATCATAAAGCACATGCTGTCGGCTCCTATGTTAAAAGGCCGGCTGGGCAAATGGATGTTTGCATTATCGGAGTTTGACATCCGGTATCAACCCGCGAAAGCAGTTAAGGGACAGGCATTGGCCGACCTTATCGCTGAAAGGATCAACACCAATATAGCGGCACTGTCTATACGAGCGTGGGCTATGTTCTTCGACGGATCGGTTTGTGACGATGGGTGCGGTATCGGCATGCTACTCGTGTTGCCCCGGGGGGCAACATTTTCCTTCTCTATCAGGTTATCTACCCCTCGCACCAACAACGTCGCTGAGTACGAGGCGATACGCAAGGGAATGGAGTTGCTCATCGAAGCCGGAGCAGAAGCAGTGGAAATTTTTGGAGACTCCAAGCTGGTGATTTCTCAACTCACGGAGGAATACAAGTGTGAGAGCGAGTCGCTCTTCCCATTATGGATGCAATGCCGTGAGCTGATGGCACAGTTCCGGTACATAAACTTCACCTGGATCCCGCGGTCGCAGAATACCGAGGCGAATGATCTTGCACAAATGGCTTCAGGCTATAAGGACGTAGCGGAGGAGCCGATGTTCAGGTACAGTTCCTGGACGCAGACGACTGGAGAGCCGATATCTTCAATTACTTGAAGGATTCGGCTCGGGGGGCACCTAAACGGATAAGGTACAAGGCCATGAAGTATGTGCTCATTGGGGACGGCATGTTTTACAGGACTCCGGAAGGGTTATTGCTCAAATGTTTGGGGACAGCCGAGGCCAATCGGCTCCTACACGAGGTACACGAAGGCACCTGTGGAACTCACCAATCGGCTCACAAGATGAAGTGGTTGATCAGGCGATCAGGGTTTTATTGGCCTACCATGCTTGAGGACTGTTTTAAGTACTACAAAGGGTGTCAAGCATGTCAGAAATTTGGAAAAATCCAGATGGTACCCGCGTCAGCGATGAACCCCATCATCAAGCCTTGGCCGTTCCGAGGTTGGGGCATGGATATGATCGGCAAGATCAATCCTCCGTCAAGCAAAGGACACATGTGGATTTTGGCCATTACAGATTATTTCACCAAGTGGGTGGAAGCCGTCCCTATGAAGTCAGTAATTTCAAAGGATGTTGTCAATTTTGTGAAAGAACACATCATTCAGGTTTGGGATTCCCCAGACTATCACGACCGATGGAGGTTCGGTCTTCACTTCTCACGAGTTTAGAAAGTTCTGTGAGGACACAGGGATTAAGCTGATTCGATCATCTCCATACTATGCTCAAGCAAATGGGCAAGCTGAAGCGTCCAACCAGAGCCTTATCAAGCTGATCAAGAGGAAAATCGATGAGCACCCTAGGCGTTGGCACGAGGTTTTGTCAGAGGCTTTATGGGCTTACCGCATGTCATGTCATGGAGCAATAAAAACCTCGCCGTACCATCTAGTCTATGGACAAGAAGCCGTATTGCCTTGGGAAATTACGGCTGGTTCGAGACGTGTCACTTTTCAGAACAATCTAACGACCGAAGAATATGCGGCCCTGATGAGTGACAGCATTGAGGATCTGACTGAGCTTAGGCGATGGTCGCTTGAGAGAATCAAAGAAAACAAGGCCAAGGTAGCTCGTGCGTACAACAAGAAGGTGAGACCGAAGGAGTTCCACGTTGGCGATCTGGTATGGGAAGCGGTGTTGCCATTAGGGACTAAGGATGCAGCATATGGTAAATGGTCTCCAAATTGGCAGGGGCCATACAGGATCGATCAGGTTTTAAGAGGGAACGCGTACATGCTGGAAGAACTGGACGGCGTGAAATTCCCAGTGGCTGTCAACGGTCAGCATCTCAAGAAATATTTCCCAAGTATGTGGGATGATGGACAATGAGATATGGGAGCCGATACACGAAATCGGCCAATAAAAACAATTTTTTTATGTAGTTCCCAAGCACGTGGGATGATGGACAGTGAGATATGGGGGCTGATACATGAAATCGGCCAATAGAAGTATACAGCCGATGCACGGTCATCGACTTTAGAGGTTCAAAACTGGTACAAGCCAATGCCAGTTTACATAAACAAGCTACTGAAGAAATGCCTCGAAGGCGTGGAGGGCGTCAGCACGGACACGGTCCACCTCGGCGATCTCGGCTTCGTCATCCTCGTCCTTGCCCGTCACTAACTGTTGGTTCAGGGCACGTGTCTCTGCCAGATCAGTCTTCAGTTGAGCTCTGAGGCCTTCTGCTTCATCTTGGGAGCGAGCGATGGATGCTTCCTTGTCGCGAATGAGCTGTTTTGTCGCCCGGACCTTTTCTTCAAGATCTTCCAGCTCCCTTTTCAAAGATGCTAGCTCAGCGGTACTGACAGAAGTGTCAGGTTTGGCATCAAAAGACGCCTTCTTCTCATTGAGCTGCTGACATCTGTCGGCAATGTTGGCCTTCAGTGGAAGTTGGGCACAGCGCAGGTTGATCATTTCACGAGCTAGCTTCACCCTTGACCCGTAGAAGGACAAAGTTACGATGGGCCAAAGCTTCACCTGCAACGCTACTGGGAGTTGGTCCTTGATTTCGGCAAGAACGCCCTTCACCTCTTCAGAACCCTCGATCAACTCCTCGATTGGGGAAGACAGTAAGGCTCTAAGTCGTTGGAATTGAGGTAGAACAGCCCTGGCTGGTGGTTCATCGATGGCGACAGAGGGAGTTGGATCGATCGAGTCAGGATCAAATGTCAGCAAGCCTGAAATGTCACGACCCTGGCAGCCCGAAAAGACGTCAGTATGTGTCCAACGGGGAAGAATAAGCCGAAAGAAGTTAACATACTTCTCCTAAGACCAAGGGGATGGCAGACGACGAGGCGATCGGCTTGTGTGTGGGTGCTGGAGGCGTTGCCAAAGTGGTAGCTGTTTCATCTGCATTTTCGGAGATTGCCAGGTCTGGTTTGGCTAAAGGCGTCGCCGCGGCCCCGGCCTTCCCACTAGAAGCATCAGTTGTCTACATGAAAGGTGATTAACCGATGTGAATGATGATGAATCTGCAGACAAAAGGGAGTAAGGGGCAAGAGCATAAAGGATGATGATTCTTTCGGAACCTCTTGGCTCGATGAAGAAGCTTGTGGTCCTTTACGAGCTCTCTTGGGACCCACGGCTGGCCCGACCTCGACTGGTGCTCGGGGGGCAGCAGGTTCAGGAACCGACCTTTTCCTGGAAGCCGATGGTGGCACGTCTGGCTGGCTCGGGGTGATGGTCCTCTCAGAATCCGTTGGGCTCGATTCTCTCTCATTGGGTTGTGTGTCCTCGTGGGAAGTATCTTCGACGGAAGCCTGCAAAATAAGGAAGGCTGTTAGACACGAGCATGTCTGCAAGAATGAAAGAATGAGAAGAATCGACCAAGACATGGATCAACCTACATGCGAGCTTTCTGGAGAAGGGCTCCGGTGCCTCAAGGTCTTCCTGGCAGCTACATTCCTCGTCATCGTTCTTGTCTTAGTTGGAACTCGAGGGGCAGCTGATGTTGAAGTTCCTTGCTTTTTAGAAGCCGATTGAGGTGTTATCGGCTGTTTCTGCATTATGACCTTTTTTAAAGGCGGCGAGTTTTTGCAGAAAAGAACCACAGGAGCTGGCGGAAAGAACTCAAAGGGGGAGCCATCACTGTGTGTAGGTTCAGGGCCATCTTGTTGCTGCAAAGGGAGAAATTGGGTTAGTAGGAGAGTCATTTATGAGCTGCATTAAGAAAATTTACGAGTAGTGGTACCTGTTCCACGGGGATGTCATAATCGGCATCAAGTTGTTTCAGCAGCGGCCCCAGGGATTTCCTGAAAGCGTGGGTTTTCCACATCGACCACCAGTCCTTGAAGCCATCAGTTGATGAAGCGAAGGTGAGGTCATTTGGAATAGGGATGGTCAGAGCATCAAAGAAGGAGTAACACCTCTGACTGGTAAGAGGATCAGGCAGGTCGGCTCTGCACTCCGTAAGATGATGGAGAAAGAGATGGGGAGGTACTTGTCCAAGGCCAAATTGCCAGGCCACTATGGACGGCTGGTAGAATTCATACCCAGGCTTGATGATTCTGTTGGATGTACTCATACCAACTGGAAGGAAACAGGGACGGATCACAATGGAAAAGAGTTTCCGAGTGCTGGTGTCATCGGCAAAGTTATCTAGCCTGAAGGAGAGTGGATTTTCGAAATGTTCAGATTCTTCCATATAAGGGAAGAAGGTAGGATTGTCCAAGCCTTGAAAGAAAGTACTAAACCACTTGGCTGCTTCCTTAGGGGATAGTTTGCTGCCTGGCAGCCTATACAAAGCTTGGCCATAACTAGTGCATCGGATCTGCTTCCCTTTGACATCTGGAAAGGTACAACTCGCCAAGAGGGGGAAGTTTGGGATGTGATTTTGAAAGTAAAGCTGAGCCCATAGCTGAATGAACAAACCAAGGACCACCTGTTTTGACTGCTATGCCTGAGAACAGCTTGACAGGCATCAACTGGAGATATCGATAGACCTCTCCAAGGAACAGTTTGCCGATGCCAAGTTGAGTACCTTTGGCCAGTTCGTGGGCTAGGGAGAGATAGTTCTTGGTTGGAGCAAGGGAAGGGCCGCAGAATATGAAATGCTCCAGCCAGAAGTTGAGAAAGGCTGTATGTTCTTTCTCTAAGACAGGGCCCTTTGTTTTCATATGGCGTTGGAGGTAGGCACCCCAGTTTGTGCAGTCTGTTTTAGAAGACAGTTTGTAGGGGACTTTGGTCAGTTTAAAAGCAGAGGGGCTGGGTGATGTGACATCCAGGCCAGTGATCATCACCACGTCTAACAGGGTTGGTGACATAGGGCCATGACCGAACATGAAGCAGTTCAGAGCGTCAGACCAGAAGTAGCCGATGGTTTTTAGAAGGTTCTCATGTTTCTCAAGAGGAGACAATGATAAATGCAAGGCATCGGCTATTCCTGTGGTTTCCCATTGGGATTGGTAAGCTCTAGCTACTCTACTGAACCAAGAGACCCAGTGTTCAGGGGGATTAGGCCAGGCTCGCAGACAATCGGCCCAAGAGTTCAGATCTAGGTCTTGGCTTACGAGGGGGATTCTATTTGCTTCGCAAGAAATCAGATGAGCAGGGCTAGATTCTGTGCGAGGGCCAAGACAGAGAGAGTTTGGGAGGGAAGGATGCGGCAGCAGAATGTCTGAAACCTAGAAAATTTAATGGTGGAATAAGGCATTAATTCAGGTGTTCGCCATTAAGTCTAGCATCGTGTTCAGACTGCGAGAGTAGGCGTACCTTCAGACCGGAGACCTCTGGGTTGGTGTTGGACGATTCCGCCATCTAGTTCGTCGGCGGAGATGGATCTATGCAGTTGGGGATCGAGGGTTCTTGTCGCTGTGAGCTCGATCTGGTCAGTGGGCGATTGAAGATCTAGGTCGCCCTTTTTGAAGAAGGTCGCAGGTTACCGTTTGAAACTAAAAAGCAGCCGCTTAGGTTTGCCTAAATATGCGACCAAGTTTTGACCTTGTCAACGTTTTTGGGAAAGCCGATGTCCATCGGCTCTTTGAGCTTTGACTTAGTTAACAGAATGAGTGCAGTGTGGTAAAAGCCGATACAGCGTTATCGGCTTCTGGAGCATCGACCTATTTTGGCTATCGGCAAAATTGGGGCGAAAAAAGCAATCTTCGGGAAACAGATTTTCATTCGTTCATTCATTCAAAAGCTGTTTGCTTACAAAAGGTTGATTGATTGCAAAAGGGAGCTTACCACTACTACTACTACTACTACTACTGGTTCCTAATCTAGAGGCCGAGGTCGTCGTCGCTGTCGTCGCCGCCGTCTTGTTCGCTGTCTTCAGCACTGCTGCCGGCATCGTCTTCGCTGCTGCTGATCCAGATGCCCGCGGGGGCCTCCTCGTCCTCGTCGTCGTCTTCGGTGTCTTCGCTGGACCCGGCGCGGAAGTACTTCACCGGCTGGTACTCCTCGGAGGAGGTATCCTCCTCTTCCTCCTCCTCGTCGGAGGAGTCGACGCCATCCCAGGACATGGCGTCGTCGGTGCTGTCCGCCTCCAGTTCCCCATCGGCGAGGAACTGCAGGTCCTCCTCGCCGTCAGTCAAGGACGCGTCGTCCTCCGACCAAGCGGCGAAGTCCCAATCCCTCTCGTCCCACCATTGTGGGGCGAGTGTGTTTTACGCCGCCATCGGCGGGTGTTCTGGCGTCGGCTCTCGGTCGCTCATTGAGTTGGAGGCTTGGGAGGACAGGCCAGATGAAGCGGAGGAGGCCATGGCGGAGAAAGAGGGTTTTTTCGGCGGAGGAGGAAGAAGGGTTTTTTGTGGCTACTGGAGGAAGATGGGGACTGCAAACTGCTTAGGTGAATTTAAATAATTCTGTCAACGCGCAACCCGATACAAAAAAAACAGAGTGGTTTTGGAATTATTATTGCCAAAACCAGGGGGGCATGTGTTATCGCCATATTTTGGCCAAAGGAGGAGTTGGGCCGTGATCAAGATGGGCTTAGAAGATACGTATATGTAACGTGTTGTTGCATCGGCCTCGTGCGTTGATTTGGGCTAAATTGCCCGTGTATCTTATATTGTAATAGATTCCGTTTAGATTTAGGTAAGAGATAGAGTTGTAGAATTATTCCAAAGACAGAAAGTCTTCGGACTATAAATATGTACCTAAGGTTATCGAGAAAAGGAGGACAATCACGTTCACAACAAACACAATCTCGGCGCATCGCCACCCCTTGTTTCTAGGGGTTTTCTCGGGTAAGTGACATGCTGCCTAGATCGCATCTTGCGATCTAGGCAGTATCTACTTATGCGTTATCAGGTGTTACTCGTACTGAAGCCTTGTTGATGGCGAGTAATACTATTATCATAGATTTGTGTAGGCTAGCATCCGTACTTCTTTGTTATGATTGTTTAGTTATGCTGCCTCTAGTTATCTCGCCGCCTTTGCACCTTTTCCCGGGTGCAAGGGTGGCATCTTGCTTGATCTTTATTTAAATTGAATTGATCTGTTACAGTTGTGCCTTGTTGCCCAAGGTTTAGTTTGATATCCACATGATCAGGCCTTGCAAACGGGTTGAACGATCCAGTAATATGTAAGATATTGTTTGCCAATCCAAGAGGAGTTGTTCCGGGAATTGACTTTACGTTGGTTTTTAGGCCTTCTCTAGGGTTAGTTTTCCATCATCTTTCGTATCTACCAGGCTCAATTACGTGTAGGATGTTCCAGTCATGTGGTGAAAACGCTAAACTGTCGTAGATCGATTTGATTTGTATTGATGAAGCAAAACCCCATGTTATCATAGATCTAATGCGAGACCATGGGTTAGTCGGCTCTAAGAGCCGATTTACAGGGAAACCTGGGAGCCGGTCACGGCTCGAATTTTACGTATACTTGTTTGCCATGCAGGAAACCAATCGAAGCAATCATTCACCTTCCTGACCAGGTATAGGTCAGGTGGCACGCCCTCGAACCAAGCCAGGACGTGTGCCGGAGTTTTGCGGGCCGTTGCCCGAGGGACCAGGGCCCACTAAGATGTATCAAGATTTGAAAGTGGCGTGGGAATGGTCACGGCAGATGCTGCAATCGGCAGCGAGTAGTAGAACTAGGGGCAAGGGCGGCCAGCCATCTGCGGTTCGATATGAGGGCGGAGACACAGGGTTTTACCCAGGTTCGCCCCCCCGGAGGGTAAAGACCTACTCCTGCTAGATTGTATTATGATGGTGGTACAATGGGGCGAGCTCGGCGGCTAGGTGGCGAGTCGCTTGGGTGTATGATGGAATGTGCCTCTACACGCCCTGTAGGGAGGTTTATATAGACTCACCTCCCCCTAGGGTTTACATATCTCAATCGAATCAGTTAAGGCTTCGGTACTCGTTTAACCTAATCCGACTGGGCCTATCTACTCGCCTGGGCCTTCAGCTTCCAGTCGCTTGGGTCCACACCGGGCCTCGATCCAGTCGCCGTCTTGCAGGCCCACTCGCCGGTTCCTGGGCCAGTCAGAAACGTCCTGCTAGGTATACCCCGGTAGGCATATCCCCATCAGAAAGAACAATTTTGGTAGCATAAGATGAAGAGAGAAATCAGAAGCTATATCGCCAAGTGTGATACATGTCAGCGAGTCAAGGTAGGACATCAAAGACCCGCTGGATTATTGCAACCCTTACAGATTCCAGAATGGAAATGGGATTCCGTTGGAATGGAATTTATCACCGGATTGCCTACTTCTAGTAGGGGAAATGACTCTATCTGGGTCATACTGGACAGATAGTCCAAAATCACCCATTTCTTACCCGTCAAGACCACATATCAGAGTTCAAAGCTAGCGGAGTTATACATCGCTAGAATCGTCAGTTTGCATGGAGTCCCCAAGAACATCATATCGGATCGAGGAACTCAGTTTACCTCGAGATTCTGGAAGAAAGTTCAAGAAGGTTTAGGAACCCGCCTAGATTTCAGCACCGCGTATCACCCTCAGACCGATGGACAAATAGAGCGAGTAAATCAAATACTCGAAGATATGCTGAGAGCATGTGTGTTATAATATGGATCTAAGTGGGAAGACTGTCTGCCGTTTGCAGAATTTTCGTACAACAATAGTTATCAAGCTAGTTTGCAAATGGCCCCATTTGAATTCATGTATGGAAGAAAGTGTCGCACCCCTTTGAACTGGTCGGACGTAGGAGAGAGTCAGATTTTCGGACCCGACATCCTACGAGAAGCAGAAGAGAAGGTTCACAAGATACGCGAGCACCTTAAGACAGCCCAGTCCAGACATAAGAGTTACGCCGACAAGAGACGTCGAGACCTCGCTTTCAACATAGGAGATTTTGTATATCTGAAAGTGTCGCCATTGAAGGGAATGCAGCGTTTCCAACTCAAAGGAAAGTTAGCCCCCAGATATATCGGACCTTTCAAGATTCTGAACCGTCGAGGAGAAGTGTCGTATCAATTGGAACTACCTGAAGAGATGTTAGCCATGCACAATGTGTTCCATATCTCATTACTTCGCAAGTGCCTCGAAGTTCCGGAGAAGACGGAAGTTTTCAAGAATATCGATCATCGGACCATAGAGATCAACGATGACCTGACCTATCCCGAAGTACCCATCCGTATTTTGGAAGAAGCCTTCCGAACTACCCGAACCCGAAGAATCAAGTTTCTCAAGATTAAGTGGAGCAACCACACAGAAGAGAAAGCTACCTGGGAGCGCGAAGATCACATCAGGACGGAGTTTCCCGATCTCTTCAAATCCTAGGTAATCTTTTTCGTCCTTTTTCAAATCTCGGGACGAGATTTTGTTTAAGGGGGAAGGTTTGTAACATCCCAAAAATATTAAACTAGAATCATCAAACTCTAATCATCAAAATTAGGGTTAACAAAAACTTTTCAAATTAAAAATATGAAAGCATGCATGTGTGTATGCATCCCATTTTGAATTCTTTTGAATTGCCTTGTTTAGGTGTTTCTTTGCTTATAAAATGTTTCTTAGGTGAAATAAACATCATCTAAACAATCCCCACACTTTTCCCAAACACAAATAAATCAAAACAAACCAATTTAGGTGAATGGTGATTTTGACCAATTTAACTCCCATGCCTACTTTGGCTGTCCCAAACTTTCAGAACTTAATAGAAACTTGTTTGGATATTTACACCCCTTGATTGTACTCATAACAAAGTATCAAGGCCCACTTTGTGATCATCCAGAAACTTTCAAATGCATAGTTTAAAGGACAGTTCAAAATTGAATCTTTATCATATGGGAAGATCCCACTTTTTCAAAAACCACTCAAACAAGCTCCACTTTCAAAACCCAAGCATCTGCAGACTCACTAGCACCAACCTAGCACACCCACCAAAAATCTTTTCAAAATTCAAAACTGGAATTCTTGCAGCCATTTCATCAAACACCTTGCAGATTCAAATCTTCTAAAATCCAAACACTATTGTGAGCAGTGATTGGAGCCTAACTTGTTCCCTCTCTAGTTGCAACTAGGCTTTAGTAGATCATCTAGCTCAAGTGCAAACCTCTAGCATCATTGTAAGCTTGGCAATTCCATCAATGGTGAGCAGGCCGAGTGCACCCTTGTCACCCCCATGTCGACAGCAAGCTAGGAGAAGAACCAAGCCTAGCCAACATGTCTGGGAGCAAGCCAACACCCCACCGCCACTCCCTGTCCAGCGCTCGAACCTTGCCAACCCCTGGACCACACACACACAGACCATGCCAAGCTCGCCAGCAACCATGCCGAGAGCGCGCCCCGTGCGCCACGCTCGACCGATGCCCACAGACCGCGCGCCTCCCTCGCCGCATGCATATGTGATCACCACCGTCCCAGCAACCCCGCAGACACGCTCGTTCGCCGCCGCGCGGACCATGCACGCTGTGCGCATTAAAAACCTCTGTCGGGCACGCGCAGAGCACCGCCGTGTTCTGACCAAACCGCACCGCCCCACGCCTTGCCACCGCGTTGTTGAGCATCGCCAGGGAGCACCGCACCGCCCCCTACTGTCGCCCACGCCGCTAGCCTTCTGTGCCGTCGACCACGACGAGCTCAGCTTGCGCCCGTCGATTCCCTCTCGCCACTATAAATAGAGGCCACCCCCAGCCGAATTGAGCACACCACCTCACTCCCCTCTCACCCATAACCACCTCACCTCAGTCCCGAAGCAAGGCGAGCAGCGCTTCGCCAGAATTGCACCGGAGCCCGCCGCTACTGGAGAAGAAGGGGGCCAGCGATTGGAGCCGCCCCAGGAGAAGCTGCCGGTACCAGGAGGTTCGCCGTCGTCGACTTCGTCGTTCGCCCGCCTCACTGACCTTCGCCTGAGCCCCGGTGAGCCCCCAACGACCCTCACCTGCCGCGTTAGGTTTCAGTCTCGCCGGAGTTGCCCGACGTGGACGACGACCCTCAGCCGTTAGATTAGAACAAGATCCCATGGCTCACATCGCCCCATACTGCTTCGCACCCCCTCGTCTCACTGACCCATGGGGACAACTACTTAACCATCCTGCATAAGCGCTGTGCTTAGTAGGCCGGCCCAGTATCGTTTCCTGCGCAGCACAGTTTTTTGAATTTGGATTTTTCCATTTTCATTCAAACACCCTTCTGCACCTAGTTTCAAAAATCAACCCAGCTCGATTCAGTGAACCAAATTGAATGAAACCAATTTTGTTAGAAAGGTATTGAAATGCTGAATCCAAGCCCGTTGGATTCAAGTCATTTGCATCTGTAGATCATCCTTGGTAAAAAGAACAAGGCAGAAGCTTTTCTTCATTCAAACATTTTTCAAATTAAAACCATAATAGCTTTTGAGTTGATTCCAACTCTCAAAAATCACATTTAACCATACCTTTCCGAATACATAAAAATATATAGGTTTACTTACAGAAATAATTTTCAAGTAATAAAAGAATGCCACATAGGCATTTCTAGTCACTTATTTAATTAAAATAAAAGGGTACAACCTTATTAAATTGTGACACCACTTTAAATCATATTCCCATGAACTAAAATATGTGGTGATGACATGTGTCAACATGATCCCATGTTTGGTTTGGAGAATATTAAATCTTAAGTAGTTTTTCAATGAGTAGAAATTACTTTTCTAAAAATAAAAGGAATTAAACCAAGCTTTAATCTTGTAATGTTAGAGATGATGCTAGATCATCTATAGGACCCCTTTTGTGTGATGATTGAAAGTAGTTAAGTATTGTTTGGTGATTGTGTACCTCGTATTTATTTATAGACGCTAGTACCGACCAAGGATACGAGGAGGAAGGAGGATACTACGAAGAAGAAGCCGAGGAGAACTTCAACCACTGCTCCGCGCAAGGCAAGCCTAATGCTACTAGTTGAATGTGCAAGCTAACACTTGCAAGATACTCTACTGATGCAAACAAACCCTTACTTGTTACCATATGCCCTAAGCATATGTGATCATACCCACTTGATACCCCCTCCTAGTTTTATTTGCAAGATTTTTACTTTATTCCTTTATCAAAGCTTTCTTTTAGAGTTTACTTAAGTGACTTGTAGATACTAGAAAGATAATTGAAGGTTGCATAAAGATCATTAAATTTGTCCTAAGCTAGATAATCTTGATGTCATCCTAAGGCATGAGATTGAACTTAGTTAAACTCCACTTGTTTACCACCCCTCATTACTACTCACCCCCACTTATAGATACTAGTGCTAAGCATAAAACTTGATCAACTTTAGATGGGAAGACTTGGTGGAAAAATGGTTATGAAAACCTTAGAATGATGGATCATTCTACTGAGATGTTTTGACATGTGTTTCCGAACACCAAATGATTTTGGGTGATGAAAATGTTGAGGCTTGAGCCTTAGCCCTTTATAAAACTGATGGTTGTCTGGATGCGATACCATTCCAATTTTACCGTGCAACCACAATACCCGAAGATTGGGTAGGGCTTGAATGGAAACTTATATACCTTAGTATTAGTTCCCTCCCGGCCAAGGTCTGAGCTAAGGCTACCTTGTGAAGATTGTCCACCTGTGCAGTACCCAAGATGACAGTTGGTCATGGTTGGGAGGCCAAACTCACAGGAGAGGTGCTTATACTAGGGCGTGTAATTGAAAGGTTAGGATTGATTATCCGCATACTGAGTATGGTGAATTCAGTATTTTTTCCTGACGGATGTATCGAATGTTGTGGTGAAAGTGTACAATCTCTGCAGAGTGTCAAACTAATCGAATAGCCGCGTCCGCGGTTATGGACAGTTGGAGTGGCCATACTGTTCCCCCGTCAGATGTTTTCAAAATGACTTGTGAAATGGATTGAGATTTTGACTTGACAACAACAGAGTTGTGATATGAGATACAAGTTCCCACTGAGGTGTTATAAAACTTCAAATAGCATTCTTTGCTTCTGAACTTAGTAGATGTAAATCTGTCTTTTTGCAAAACAACCCTAGAGCCTAGTGTCCTACTACAAAAAACCCCTTCAATTGTTACTATTTGTTTGCGAGTACTTAAAGAGTACTCATGGCTTTGTCCTTGGCTATTACCGTGGCCAGACTATGAAGAGGAGTACCTAGAGGATGGACCCTAGGAAGGTTACGACAACTAGGATCATCTCCCATCGTCAGCATTGCCTATGACCCCGAAGATGGAGCTTCGCCTACGCTACCGTTATTATTACGTATTTTCGCTGCTTGAGTTGTATTAAGAACTGGATCATGAGATCCTTATTTGTGTAAGACCTTATGTATGGTTTGTAATGGATGATGTACTGTGGTATTCAATTCTGTTATGTCTCACAAAAATGGTAATCCTGGGATTGCGATGTATGGCATAATAGGCATTTGGGATTAAAAATCCGTGTGTTGACAGTAATACCTAACTTTAAACCTTTAGTGAGATTGAGTAGGAAAGAAACCAAGTCAAGATTATTCACCACATATCTTTCTTTCCATATCAATCCTTATCATCCCTATCAAAACCTATTCTCATTTTTTTTCATCAATGTTGAATAATCAACTATTGGTTCACCAATTCTTATCCTATCAATTGTTATCTATCAACTCTTATCAATATCAAGGTATTCACTTAAGGCCTATTAAGAAAGAAGTAAGAAGAGGTAAGTAGTAATGCTAGTTTTGGGAATCATCTATAGGATGGGAGTGTTGGAAAAGAATTGAATCAATGGGATTCTTGATGGAGTTAACTTACTCCTCAAATGATAGAAGAGTATCTGAGGTAAAGATTATAAGGATGAATATTGAAGATAGTTAATAAGGTTAATCTTATGGGATAAAGTATGTATACTCAATGAATTATATCTTCTAGTCTAATAGAGTTAAACAAAAGATAATTCCAATAAAACTGTAATGTTGTATTGATGAAGCCTTGATTAGCCAACTGAAAACCTAAACCATATAGGATCAAAGGATTATAATGATCATACTTTAGTCACCAAAATTGAATGCTTATATCCAGTATAAGTAACATTGGTGGGTAAAACATGATTGAACTCTAATATGAGATATTGGAGTCAAGTAAAGATAGGATTGTATGATTAAGATGATGTTAGAGTAGCATTGAATTATAGAGTTAGTATTTTCCTGTTGGGAAATATTAAACACTTAAGGTGAAGTAGGACTTGATATTTATATAATTATAAATACATCTACTGGAGTAATATTAGTGGTGGATGATTAAGGAAGAGTATGAATGGAGTTAGAAGTAAATATTTGTTAAATTAGAGGTTATCAGCAATAGAGTAGTAGATATAACTAAGTATAAATATAAGAGGATTAGGAAAATCTTTAGTGACAAGCTCATTGGATTTATAAATGTATTTGGAAGTATTAAAGGTGGATAGGAATATTCTTGGGAAGCAAATCTCATCATGTTGACACATGATGATGGATATCAAGAAGTAGTATATCTAGGAAAGGAATTCCTTAATCAGAAGTCCAGAATTATTAAGTATGGAAGATAGGAACTCTTGGTAAACACTAAACCCTAAATCTATGATCAAGCTTAACATCCATCTCATCTATTGGATGAATCATATTATTTCCACAATGCCTTATAGGAATATTTCCTATAACAAATCACCTAAGAACATCTCTGACATTTCAAATTGTCTTAACTATATGTGTTTCAGAGATATTTTTTATCAATTCTTTTCCATAAGACATTTTAGTTAATAACTTTCTATTTTAAAGGGTGATATCATTAAAGATCACAAACAAAAGACAATATGCTTAGCTATTAAATCTTTACTCATGTCAACAAAAGAATATAAGTAAATTAAGAACCCTAAACTCTAGGGTAAGCACTTACAATTCAAACCCTAACTTCTACGTTAATCTTAATAGAATATATACATTGACATTTTCTAAATTGATGGGAGTAATATTAACCAAATAATTTCTTTTGTATATCATGCATCAAATAATGATATAGGATCATTATATAAAAATTTCCGTCCAAACTATGAGCTAACTAGAATTAAGTTTTATAAACAAATAAGGAAATATCATAAAGCGATGATTTAGTATAAACAAGAAAATTAATAACAAAGGCTTCTACAATAGATTAAAAGGGATTCATATAAAGAAAACAAAGAAATATAAAAATATTTATCCTAAGGGTTTAAAAAATGAACCTCAATCAATATCAATTGTTGCTGCAAGTATTCAGCAAATAAACTTTGTTAAAAAGTTCAAATCAAAGATTTAAAATAGAAATCGGAAAAGTAAAACAGAAAATAGAAAAGGGAAAAGGAAAAGAGGAAACAAGCAGTGCTAGCCCAAGGCCCATTTCCTCAACCCTCTATCTCTCGCTCACTAGCCGCAGCCAGCCTTTTCCACTCGCTTCGTCACGGCCCAGTGGAAGCCTAGGCCCAAATACCATTTTGTCTGATCTATCGTTGCCGTCCACCTCGCGCTGCCGCCGAAGCAGCTGCGTGGCGCGAGCGCCGTTGCTCGCGGGCGTTGAGATGCTCGCCGTCATCTGCTGGGAGGGTAAGAATGCCACCACGAAGCCCTCGTCATCATCCTCTCACTCACGCATCTCCACTCCTCTTTATCTTCTCTGTTTAGAAAAGGGGGTGAAACCCTAGCTCGTCGGAGCCACATATCGCCGTCGATAGAGTCCACCTCAGAACCTATGGTGTGGTCGAGGAGAACCGCCACGTTCCCCTCTTCATCTTATTAGCATCAATATATCAAGGGGAGCTCGGGTGGGTGCGAATTTTATCATTCCTTTCCGTCGGGGTTCGTAGGAGAAGTCGACCGTGTGCTCATCTCCGATTGCGCCGACCCTCGTCGACCTCTCTATCGTCATCAGGGTGAGTTCCTGAACCCTCCAGTACCCCTAAATCGCCGCATCTCGTTGTAAATCGCCGTCACACCTTATGCCACGGTCGGATCTCGTCGGAGCCGAGGCTCCGATGACCATTTCCGAGCGGTGCCGCCACTTTAGGGTTCAGCATGTTGCGTTGATTCGAACTAGGCTAGTTTTGTTTGCTGAGACACCGTATATCTTCGCCGTCGACCACCCACTGACGGCGGTGCTTGTGCTGATGTCGTAGCGATGTCATGCCGACGCCACCCTTGACCCGTCCACCGTTTGACCGGTCCACTGCTTGTGTGGCATGTTGACGTGGTACTAACCCCACCAGTCAGTGACTATGTCTAGGCTTAGCCTCGGTACAAAAGGTTATTTTATGTTTAGGAAATAAATAAAAGATATAAATCCAAATTCAAATATTCTAGAAATAAAATAAAATCATGAAATCTTAGAAATTCAATAACTTTTGTTTTATAATTCAAAAAAATATGTATAATATATGAAAATTTTCAGAAAAATAAAATATATAACTTAGTTATATTATCAAATATTGTTATGTTAGTTATTTAAATCATTATTATATAATAAAGGTTTTATAAGTAATAATACTTTGATAATTCATATTTTAATATTGATAAATGTTAAAAATATGAATAAAATATCAATAAATCTTAGAAAAATAAGAACTATAATTTAAAACTATAATCATATATTATTATTTCACTTAATTAAATATTTATTATTTATTAAGTAGTTATTAAGTAATAAACCTTATAAAAATCATATCTTATTATTTATATATCAGAAAAATAATTGTAATATACCAAAATGATCATAAAAATAATACTTACATATTAAAAATATCACATTCCACATTTGAGGTAAATAAAAATTTAAAACACTTTAGCAACTTAAATTCAAACCTAGTTCCTTAATTACAAATTAAGATAAGGGTAAATAAAATTTGTTAATATTTCTAAAATTAGTCAATGGAGTCTCATAAATAGTATTAGTCTAAAATATTAATAATATGAAGTCATAATAGTTCAAAACATTATAAATACAATTTTATTGAATGATCCTTCAACCATGTATAGTTTATTTCTAAAAAGAACTTTAACAATTATAAAATCTTCAAGAATGATATTTTAATCAAATACAACCGTTTACCAATGTTTCACTCACAACTTTATAATGGGCTAAATCCAAAAATAATTCATAAGTAATTAAGTAATGTTATTTCCTTGAATACAAATCATAACCATTCCTTTATAAAAAGATAAATGATTCTATTCCATTACATAATTAAGAAACCATTACTCAAATAGAAGTAATGCTATTCTTAAGTAACTTTAAGGAAACAAAATAAAGTAAACAAGATACAAGTATCAAAAGTAATACACCATAAGTCCATCTATGTCTTTAAAGTTAACTTTAGTCTACAAGACTTTAAATATAATGCTAAAGACCCTATTATATGTTTTATAGTTAACTTTGGTCTATTATCATTAAGTTATAAAGCATCTCAAGTCCAAACTATTCAAACACAAACAACATCAATCACACTTGATTAAACCACAAAGATTGTTTAGACCTTAGAAAATAAATCTTTTCTTCAAATGTTATTATTTTTGCCACTTCAAATAACAAATCTTAAGATAGCATTTCCAAGTCTTAACAACTAAACTCAAGGACTCCCATCATAGTCAATAGATGACAATTAACCATAATCCATTGCTTTAAACCTTACTTGTATATCAGGATTATTAATACCTAAAGTTCATTATAAATGCTTATACTTGTAAGGTCAAATTTGAAAATAAGGCAATTCTTATATAAGTAATCTTTGAATAGCATTCCACAACTTTGTATCTTATTGTTTTATGATATTATAATTAAATGTTGTTTCACATACACTCACAAGCCTTAATAAGAAGCACAAGTGTGAAGCTTATCTAAAAGTACAAAACATTCTAAAAGAAATCACTTCCAGTATCCAAACACTAGAACAACGTTATCCCCGGGATTCGCGTTTATCAATTGCATTATATTACTTATGCATAAAAGTATCTTGCTTCTTTAAACATTAGTCCTTACCGGACCAATGATGCTGATTTTAGACTTTGGATCTTATATTGTCTTGAAGACTGTGAGTGCATAATCTTGCAATCACAAAAGGCAAGTTCACACTTTCTCATGTCCTTTGATTATTTTATATAAAGTATTTTGCAAATCCAGTGTTGCCATCACCTGCATTTGAAAAAGGTCAGAAAACACTATTTTCATAAATAAATGATTATAGGTTATTTACCATGAGGTAATAACCTACTATGAAAGTTTCGGTGGTAAAGGAACATATTATCTAGAACTTAACAACCAATGTCGCCAGTGATTCTTGCGCCGTATATAACGCGTTAACCATGAGATTTGGAATGGGATGGAGAAGTCAGATGTATCCTTTTCCTCTCGTATGGAGGCAAGAAGACCTTAATGTGATGTTGTGATTCCTTGTGCGGATCCAACATATGGGTGGGCACCCTTACGCCCCACACTTTTGGTGTCGAGATTATCTATGAATGGTGTTTATTGATATAGTCCATTTAAATGGTACTCGTCCGGGCATCACCGGGTCATGGAGTCTTCGGGAACTCATCAGGGTTTTAGCATTCCCGAAAGGGGGCTTAACGGAGGTGAGCCAGCCCCGAAGGATCGTGCAAACATATGAGGTCACGGAGGGGGCAGTGATTGGCTTGGATCATCTACTAGGCCCCACAACATGGAATTGTTTTTTTTTTTGAACAGACACAACATGGAATTGTGGACGGGTAAGCTGCTCGGTTGTGCAACGAGGAGTTGATCTCTCATGGGTAAAGTAACGCACCTCTGTAGAGTGTAAGAACTGTAATTTGTTACTCCCTGTTCTGGGAAGGAGCTGCGAACGCGGCGGGAAAGGAACTCCATGAAAGTTCTAGTAAACCCTTGAAGGCTGACAGACATACCCTTTTAGAATAAAAGCAACCTTTGAAGAAATGTTTATGAAAATTTGCATTGCCTACGACCCATGGTCTATGGCAATAGATATAGTGCATCAAACACTCCTTTTCTAGTGAACTTGCTGACTACGCTCGTACTCAACGTATCTTCTTAACCCTTGCTAGATCCTGAAGCGATTAAGACGACATCTACATCAAGATATGCTCCAGGAATCATCATCAAAATCTAAAGCTCTTCAATGCAGTCAAGGAAGTCAACATATACACCAACTCAAGTGAAGACGAAGTTACTGATTTGATAGGAATATAATCTCTAGCCATAGAACCGATTTCTGTAGTGCATTGTAATAACAACAATGCCAACCCCTTAGTTAAGATACTAGTCGTAATAGTATAATAGTTTTTGCGTTGCTTATTGTAAGATCCCTCCTTTGTAAAGGAAAGGATCCCTGTGATTGCAATGCTAGTCCCTGGATCAATGCAAGCATCCATAGTTTAAGATGAAGTACACAGAAACAAAGGTCATTATTACATATCATTCCAGAGACAAACATAGTCTTTTACAAACTCTATGGCCACAGGCCTAATACAAGAGTTCAAATATATAATAAGATAAATAAGTCTTCATCTTCATGTGCCACATGCAAGCATGTTGAGTGTAGACTCATGACTCCTAATCCTCATCAGAATAACCTGCAACATCACAAGTTACAGCCACAGTGGGTCAATACATTGGAATAGTATTGATAAGTGATACCTTAGTAGAATATTGGTGGACTAAATACTATATGCATTTTGGCTAAGTGTAGCTTAGGCTTTCTTTGCTCAAAATAGGTTTTGCCTATTAGTTGAAATCACTAAGTTTTTATTTGTCAAAATATTTCCCAAGGAACCACCAATAGACATTGGGGACCTTCACCCTTGTTAAACCACAAGTTTTTACTTAGAAATTGGTATGATGAGATTCTTGATAGCTTCCATGTCTTGATGCTCAAGTTGTCCAATACCAGGGACATGGCTAAGTACTTAGATTCTTCCATCTGCAGAGGTTGTGCACTTTCCCCACAAGACTTGATTTTCACCAAGACAGGACCTTTTGGAAGCCTTCCCTTAGACCAAATGGACGCGATCCAACCTATCATCCCACTACCACCAACTGTCCAAATCGCTAAGTTATTGCAACCTATATGATCCAGCAGATCCCATATTGCCAAGTGGTTGCACTAGAAGCTTCTTAACATTTGGCCTCTCAAATCCCTTTGTTCCTGGGTGGCTTTCCACAAGTGAGATACATAAGGTAAACCATAGAAATGGGCCTTGTGTAACCACTCAACATAACCCATTCTTTCCATTCCACCCAGGTGTTTCATTCACTTAGTTGTTTTATTAAGCAACACATAGTCCAAAGACTTAGAAATATTTATTCATAGCATGAATATATAACCACCCTTGGTTGCTACTAGCTAGGCTAAGCATGGCATTGATAAGACTTAGAAATATTTCTAGAAATTCTACAACTACTAGGATTTCCCAAGCATAGCATATAGATCAAAAATAACCATACAAGACTAGCAAAATATTTCTAATCCAAAGTTGAAAAACTTAGGAATAAAATCATGAAGCACCACTTGCCTTGGTAGTTTGGAGAGTAGCTACAATCCTCACAATCAAAATCACTATTTGCACCAAAATCTACACATGAAATAATAGCACCAAAATCACATACAAAATAAATACAAGCAAAAATATATGGATGCATGCATAATGCCATGTGATGATTTTCTACACCAAACAAGACAAGTGCACAGTACTGAAGCATAAACAAGTTCAAAACTTGCCAAATAAACTTCATTTGAACATTAAAACATTTTTCAAATAATTACTATACACAAAATAGGCCTACATATGTTTCTGTAAAAACAACCATTTTAACAGAGGCAAAACATTAAACACATTGCATAGTTGTAAAGGATTTTCTTTTCTGATTCCATTGATATAAAATTTGTCAAATTTGGACGTGGTATTCACAGTTATGAATTAAACAAATTCAAACATCTAATAGATCTAATTCAAAAATTTAAAACAAAGAACATGCCACGCGGCAGTCTTTGGTTGGCTGGTACCGCTTCGCACCGGATCGCGCTTGCGCACCGTCAGATCTAACTAAATCGTGCGGCACAGATCGCTACTTACCCCTTCAGCTATGTTCTATCGCATCCACTAGATCTAAATCGAACGGCTCTCAGCGACTGACCAACAAGTGGCGGCGCTGGCGGCGGCGACAGGCGGCGGCGCGCTCTGGCTGCAAGCTTGCCGGCGATCTAGGTCGCCCGGGGAGGTGTGAGGATGCTCACCAGAATCGCCGTGACGAGGAGAAGCTCGACGTGTGCTCGGTTGGCGAAGGGGCGCTCGGAGTCGTCGTGGATTGCTCGTCGGAGAAGTCCCTGGCGACGGATGCTTCTGTTCGTCGACGTTGGTGACGCTCTGGGCCACGCTAAGACGAGATAAGGGTGCCGTTAGATGCGCAGGACACTGGGGATCTCATGTGTATCAAACAGAGGAAGTGGGGAAGCTGGGACTTACGAGGAACGGTCGCCGGAGTTCGAGCAAAGGGTGTCGGAGCTCAGTCGTTGACGCTGCCGAGGCTACAGATCATGCGCGAGCAAACGGGGAGTGTCAGTAGGTGCGCACGGAGATGTAGAACAAGCCAGTATGAACCATAGGCTGAGGGGAGCGCGGTGCTCACCGGAATTCGACGACGAACTCGTCGGAGCAGAGGGCGTCCAGAGAGAAATTCGAGAAGCCTGGTCGCTCCGGTGAGGTGTGGTTTGGGGGAAAAGGAGGAGGGCGGCATGGTGCTTAAGTAGGCGAGGACGGGGGCGTGCATTACTCATGCATTGAACGGGAATTGAAGCCGCGTATTAAATAGGAAACGCTCGGCGTGATTTGGGGATGAACTCGTTGCCGGGTGGAGACAATGTCCGTTGCGTGGGCCACATTGTGAGCGAGAGAAAAGAAGAGAAGGTGGGTCCAGACAGTCAGCGACTCTGTGGGTGTGGGTGAAAGTAAAGAAAAACGATTCGCGGGAGGGAGTTGATGGGCTAGCTGGGTCGAGTTGGGCTGGGTTGGGCCAGATTGGTTGTTTGCTTATTTTTTTCCTCTTTACTCCTTATTTTTTTCTGTTTGATTTTCTAGAAATGGTTTTCAAACTCTATTTCAAATCAGTTTGATTTCAAACCTTCTCTGGATTTTTGTACAGTGAATTTTGTACTCAAATAAGTGTCAAATACTCTGTTTACTCAAACATACTTGGGTCATTTGAAAAAATAAAATAAAACCAAGCCTTTATGAGATATAATAATAGGCATAAATTTGGTTTTATTTCATACTTTGTTTTTGAAACTTTGCTCAAGCTTTTGGAGGCACTTAAGTTTGAATTCAAAACATTACTGAATACAATAAGTACCTTTCTCAAAAGAAGGTAGCACTAAGGTTAGGGCATACTCACATAAAATAATGAGCAACATATGCTCCTGATTTTGAAATGGTTTTGAAATGGAACCCTAAATGATCATGGATGCATGGATGATATGCATGAGTTTTGAAACATGATTTTAGGGATGTTACACTTATCTTTGATTCTTCTTTGTAAGAAGTTCTTTCTCTCTCTTTAACCTAGAGTGTCCTCTGGATCTTGTGGATAGAGTGAGTTGTAACCTTTAGCCATGTATTGGACCTACTGTGTTTCTGTTGTACCACTCTGAGGGATGTAATACTAGTGAACGGTGTTTCATTCGTGTTATATCAAAGACCATAGTGTAATACATCATGCAGTGGTATGCTAGGTCACCGCAGGTCATCTAGTCCTTGACTTGTAGTACCACTCTTTGCTTTGATTAGTAATGTTTTGTCGCTCTGCATGATTATGGCCACTATTGCTCTCTTAGTTGGTTGCTCCTAGTCTTTTTCTAGTCTCCAATTGTATGAGTAAGTTCTACTCATGCCTCCACCTCCCAAGAAACCAAGTTATTCCAAAGGTTCCACTATAAACTCCTATGCATGGTGTGTTACACCATTCCAAGTATATTCTTGTTTTCAGCTATCTTCCAATTAAAAACTATTTTGTTATGTGAAAACTTAGTGATTAAATCCCTAACAAACTTGATGTCATACTTTATATTCTTTGCACCTAATAAACTTGAACCATTGTGTCGTATATGTTGTATATGCTTGCACTTATACGTTGGAATTAGCAGAACCATGCTGTCATGGGGAACGTTTTCAACATTGCACTTGTACTTTGTACTCAGTTGATATCATGATGTTTTGTCTATGGATGTCACCAGTGTGAAATAAAGAGGGAACTTGTAAGTCCATGGAGTTTGTATTTTGTGTTAGAGAAACGTCTGGGCCGCTAGCCTAAGCCATGCCTAATCATGGTAGAAACTTGCAGCATCACCATAGTGAGCTATCTATGAAGCATCCTCAATAAAAAGCTATGCACATAGCAAATAAAAAGATCGCTGAGATGCTCATTGTCTGCTTGCCTTGTCATTTTGGTTATGGGATAGCTCCTGTACCATGTGAAAGGGGTACCCCGTTGGCGGTTCTCTATGATATGCATGTACTTACAATGACAAGAACTTGCAGGTGACTGAAGTTGAGTAGCATGAGGTGTGGCCCTCATATTCAAGGGACTTGAGATTGCCAACTGATACTTTGTCAAGCATATACTCCATAGTTTGTTAACTTTAACCTTAATCACTTCAAGATGCTTATGATAGGGGCAATGAGGGCTAAAAACTAACAAGTACCATAATTTTTGCAAGCTCTTTTTGACACTTGAAATCCCTGCTTCCTTTATGAAGGGCCTTTCTTCCACCACTATTGAGTCTCCACCTTCTACCTTTAGGCACCATTAAGAGAGCATAGTTTCCATTCTTAGTTCTATGTGTAGTGTCCCAAAACTTATTGATTGATGCATATTGTGATATTACTTGTTCTTGTGCTATTTGTTTCTAGTCACCCTTGTGAACTTTGAAGGTGTCATATGCATCTATTTGCTACTCTATGAGGGACAAGCTGATTGCCACTATGCCATGTTTTTTGTATGTGAAACAAACAAATGTTTTTCAATGCATGTTATTCATGATCTTTATTTGTAGCCTTTCATGTTGCATGCATAGTTACTTTGTCTTATTGTTGGAACTCCATCTTTCATGCACATGTTTAGAGTTCTTTGATCCCAGCTTTCAATGCTTGCAAATGGTTTCATCTTCATTGTGAAGGTGCATGTCAGCTAAAAAATTATTCTTTTTATCACTTACCTACTCGAGGACGAGCAGGAGTTAAGCTTGGGGATGCTTGATACATCGGAAACGTATCTATAATTTTTGATGTTCCCTACTTGGTTAGTATCTACTTTGCTTTGCTTTGTCTAAACTTTGAGGTGTTTTATATCTTTTCTGGAACTAACCTATTAACAAGTTGTCACAGTGCCAGTTGCCCGTTTTCTTCTATTTTTGGTTCCAGTAAGGCAGAAAATCAATATTCTCGGAATTGGACAGGATAAAAGCCAAAGTCAATATTTTACCGTGGGGGACACGAATCTAGAAGACGAGACGGAGAGGCAAACAAGGGTAGCCAGACCCCCTAAGCGCGGCCATGGAGGGCCTGCGCCTGGGCAGGGTGTGGGGCCCCTGATCGCCTCCCGGCCTCTCCTCTTCGCCTATAATAAGCCCCCGATGAAGAAACCCTAGGCACCTGATTAAAACTCCAGGAAACCGTCTGTAGCCGCCACCACCATCGTCCCTAGATCGGGGGGATCTGAAGTTCTTCCCGGCACCCTGCCGGAGGGGAGATAATCCCGAAGGCCTTCTTCTCCGGTATGATACGTGAGTAGTTCCACCTTGTACTATGGGTCCATGTAGTAGCTAGATGGTTGTATCTCCTCCTTGTGCTTTCATGTATAGATCTTGTGAGCTCCATTCATGATCAAGATCTAATCTATTTGTAATCATGCATGTTGTGTTTGCGGGGATCCGATGGATATTGAGATTATTATGTCAGATTGATTAATGGTTTTGTCTTTATGATTCTATCATGTCTGTGTTGTTTGTGATCTTGCATGCTCTCCGTTATGAGTAGCTATCTTGGCCAAGTAGTTGCTAGTGACTCCAAGAGGGGGTATTTATGCTCGATAGTGGGTTCATGCCTCTAGTTTCCAAGAGAAGTGATAGAAATCTCTTCGGTTGTAGATGTGCTATTGCTACTAGGGAGAAAACAACGATCTCTTGTTCATGGAACAAGTGGATTGTTTACCTTACACACTTTGTTTCAAGCAGTTGTCTGTTGCTTGCAACTTAATACTGGAGGGGGTTCGGATGATAACCTCAAGGTGGACTTCTAGTCATAGACGCAGTTGGATGGCGGTCTATGTATCTTGTTGTATTTCCCAATCGAATCTCATAGGATCTTTTTGTTTGGTATCACATTGTTATGCCTTGCTCAGTTCCTGTCAATTGCCCTACTGTAATTTGTTTACCCTTCATGCCATGTAGTTTATCTAAGGAGAGAACCTCTAGTGAACTATGGACCCCGGTCCAATCTTTACCATTGATACATCTTCCACTATTACTTGTTTACTGGCTGCAAACCATTACCTTCCACACCATACGTTTAATCCTTTGTTACCGCAAACTGGTGAGCTTGATAACCTCACTGATTCGTTGGGGCAAAGTCTTGAGTCTATGTTGTGCAGGTTTCCGCGTTGCTTGTAACACTTGTGTGACGTTTCCTTCCTCCTGCTGGTTCGATAACCTCGGTTTCTTACTAAGGGAAAACTTGCTGATGTGCTGCTTCACACCCTGCTCTTGGGGTTCCCAACAGGCTTCACGTTAGCCATCACCAAGCTTGGGGGAGTGCCGCGGTATCACATAATTATCTTTTATCTTTTTATCTTTTTAGTAGATTCATATCTTGGATAGAGAAGTTATCATATAGGATGGTTTGCATTGTGGAAGTATCTCTCCTTTAGTTGGTTATCTATGTATCCCTTGGTGTGAGTGCCTTTTTGGAATATTAATGAGAAGTTTCATCTTTTACTTTTTGCACTTATTATTTTAGTTTGCAATCTCTGTTATATGATTGATCTTGTTGATTATTATTGGTATCACTTTGGGAGCATCAAGTAAATATAAATTGGTTTTGGCAAACCGAGCTCTAGTCAGTAGCAACACTTTTTGAGGTTTGAAAGGAAAAGATAAAAGCACTTACAGGTATTTTATATCATTTTCTTTCTTTCTTTCTTGATTGGCTCATAAGCTTAGTATTCTTTATTTACGATCTTTTGTGTCTTTAAGGAAGGTTGCATGTTTGGCTTTATCACTTGTATGTTTGCTTGTTTCCTTCAACTCTTTTGCTTGCTACTCATCCTTGCTAGCCAAAAACCTGTACTGAGAGGGAATACTTCTCGTGCATCCAATCCTTTAAACAAAAACCTATGCCATTTGTGTCCACCATATCTACCTATTATCATTATTTCTATTCCAAGTAAATTCTCAAGCTTCATCTATCTTTCAAATTAACAAAAATATTTTGTTATGTGAAAACTAGTTAGTAAAGCTCTCACGAACTTGATGGCACACCTTATTTTCTTGTCCCTAATAAACTTGAACCATTGTGTCATCGAAGTTGTATATGCTTGCACCTATACGTTGGGATTAGCAGAACCATGATGTCACGGGGAACGCTTTCAACACTTGTAAATATTTACCCAGTTGATATCATGCTCTTTTGTTTGTGGATTTCGTCGGTGTGAAATAAAATGGGAGCTTGTAAGTCCATGGAGTTATGTATGTGTGTTAGAGAAACGCCTGAAAACTTGCAGCATCACCATAGTGAGCAATCTATGAAGCTTTCTTCTTATAGAAAAAAAGAGAGAGACGTTGAAAAGAGGAAAGAGAGAAAAAAGTACCATTTTCCCATGGTAAATAAGAGATTGCCTACATGCTCATTGTGTGCTTGCCTTGTCATTTTGATATGGGATAGCTCCTGTATCATGTGCAAGGGGTACCCCATTGGCGGTTCTCTATGATACACATGTACTTACTATGACAAGAACTTACCGGTAACAGTTGAGTAGCATGAGGAGCGGCCCTCGTACTCAAGGGACATGAGATTGCCAACTTATATTTCGTTAAGCATATACTCCATATTTGTTCACTTTAACCTTAATCACATCCAGATTCTAATGATAGGGGCAATGAGAGCTCAAAGCTAGTAAGTACCATAATATTTTGAAAGCTCTTTATGAACTTGAAATCCCTGCTTCCCTCTGTGAAGGGCCTTTATTTTACTTCTTAGTTGAGTCAGTAAACCTTTTTCCTCTCTATCCCTAGCAAGCATTTGAGTTTTTGTGTTTCAATCATTCATATGGTGATTTATTCAATCATGTTCATTATCTTCCTTGTTTTGCATAAGACTCTTATCTGAATGAGTATTACTTTGAAAGCCATCATTGTGAAAAGCCTTTTAAGTTTGAGAAAAGAGAACTCCTGTTATAAACTTCTTTACAAAAAGCTTTGCTTGAAAACTGTTTGCCAACTGTTCTCTGACGAAGAACAACGTTTGCCATTCCTAATTATGATTTGTCTTTGCGCATCTTTATTGTGGCTCCCATAATCGTTGCAAGTTAAGTTATATAATGGTGAGTTGCTTTCTATTATGAGTTGTGTATTTGTAAGTGTGCTGCTTCTTATCCATATTGTTTTTATCGACAGTTCACTGCATAAACCTGTGGACATGTTTATTGAGCTCAGTTTTCACTTGGGGACAAGCGAGGTCTAAGCTTGGAGGGAGTTGATACGTCCATTTTGCTTCACTATTCTATATCATAAATTGCTTCTATTCATTGATATATTTTATATTAAGAGGTGATACTTATGTTTTTTCATCTATTTTTGCATGTTGGATGATTCTTGGAGGATGAACTGCTAGAGTCAGGATTCTGATGGAAAAAGCGGTGTTTTGATGCAATTTCTCGAAGATCAGAAAAACACAAGAAAATATATGGAAAATTATATTTTTCCAGAAGACGAAGGAAGCCAGAAGGGGAAGCGGAGTTGGGCCATAGGGGGCCCACACCTGTAACATCCCAAAAATATCAAACTTAGATCAACAAAACACTAATCCTAAAGTTTAGGGTTAACAAAAACTTTTCTAAACCAATTCATGAAAGCATGTATATGTGTATGCATGAATTTTGAAATTCTTTAAAACCACCTTGTTTGTGTGATCCATTGCTTGTAAAATGTTTCTTAGGTGAAAAGAACATCATCTAAAACATTCCCCACACTTTTCCTAAAGAAAAATAAGTCAAAACCAATATATTAAGTGAATGGTCATTTTGACCAATTTAACTCCCATGCCTACTTTGGCTGTCTCAAACTTTCAAAACCTAACAGAAACTTTTCTGGATCTTTGCACCCCTTGAATGTACTCATAACAAAGTATCAAGGCCCACCTTGTGATCATCCAGAAACTTTCAAATGCATAGTTTAAATGACAACTCAAAATTGAATCTTCTTCATATGGGAAGATCCCACTTTTTCAAAACCCACTTAAACAAGCTCAATTTTCAAAACCCAAGCATCTGCAGACTCACCAGAACCAATCTAGCAAACCCACCAAAAATCATTTCAAAATTCAAAACTTGATTTCATGCGGCCATTTCATCAAACAGGTTGCAGACACAAATCAAACAAAACCACAAACACTATAGTGTGCAGTGTTTTGAGCCTAACTTGTTCCCTAGTTAGCTCTCACACAATCCAGTAGATCATCTAGCAAGGTTAGACCTGCACTAGCACCCCTGTGAGCTTGCCATTGCCATTAATGGTGAACAGCCGAGCACCTCAATGCCACCCCATAGTCGACAGCAGGCTAGAGGAAGAACTAGCCGTGCCAACCTTGTCTGGGAGGCAGCCCACCGTCCACCGCCACTGCCTGTCCCAGCCGCGAGCGTTGCCAAGCCCTGGACCACGCGCACAAGACACGCCCAGACCATGCCGAACGTGCGCCAGAGCGCCACCCTCGACCACCACCCACAGACCGCGCGCCGCCCTCACCGCGCGCACACACGATCACCACCGACCCAGGAGACCGCCAGACATCCCCGTTTAACGCCCCGCGCCATACAGCCACCGCCCGCCGTCGAGAACGCCGCCTCTGCCGCGCAGAGCACCACCCGTTCCAGACCAAACCACACCGCCCCATCCCTCGCGACCATGTTGTTGAGCATCGCCAGGAGACACAGCACCGTCCCCTACCCTTGCCCATGCCATTAGCTGCCTGTAACATCGCCTCCGACGAGCTCACCTTGCGCCCCGAAGGTCCCCTCGCTCGACTATAAATAGAGGCCACCCCCGCACGATTTCTTCACACCATCTCACTCCCCTCTCCTCACTGATCGTGCCACACCATTCTCAGAGCAAGGCGAGCACCACCCCGCCGGAATTTCACTGGAGCCTGCCGCTGCCGGAGAAGAAAGGAGCCAGCAATTGGAGCCGCCCCAGGAGAAGCCACCGGTACCAG
Organism: Avena atlantica; assembly: GCA_910589765.1. NCBI lineage: Eukaryota > Viridiplantae > Streptophyta > Magnoliopsida > Poales > Poaceae > Avena > Avena atlantica. The sequence goes on from OU342733.1 coordinate 337,173,106, forward strand.
GAGGTTCGCCGTCGTCGACTTCGTCGTTCGCCCGCCTCGTCGACCCTCGCCCGTACTCCGGTGAGCTCCCAGCACCCCTCACTGGCCGCGCTAGGTTTCGTTCTCGCCGGAGCTGTCTCGCGTCGACGATGACCCTCAGCCGTTGGATTAGAACCAGATCGAACGAACCACGTTGCCCCATACCGCTTCGCCCAGCCCCGTGTCACTGACGAGTCGGGACACCCACTTAAGCAGCCCACGGGAGCACCGCGCTTAGCAGGCCGGCCCGTTAGAATTTCCCGCGCAGCCCAACAATTCAAATTAAATCTTTTCTTTTTAATTTCAAACACACTTCTGTACCCAACTTCAAAAATCAACCCAGATCGATTTAGTGCACCAAATTAGATGAAACCAATTTTGTTGGAAAGGTCTGTGAATGCTTAATCCAAGCCCGTTGGATTCAAGTCATTTGGATCTGTAGATCACCCTTAGCAAAAATGACAAGGCAGAAGCTTTTCTGCATTCAAACATTTTTCAAATTTAAACCACAATAGCTTTTGAGTTGATTCCAACTCTCAAAAATCACTTTCAACCATACCTTTCAGAATATATAAAAATATATATAGGTTACTTGCAGAAATAATGTTCAAGGAATAAAAGAATGCTTCATAAGCATTTCTAGCCACTTTAATTAATTAAAATAAAAGGGTAAAACCTTGTTAAATTGTGACACCACTTTAAATCACATTCCCATGGACTACAAAATGTGGTGATGACATGTGTCAACATGATCCCATGTGTAGTTTAGAGAATATTAAATCTTAAGTAGTTTTTCCATGAGTAGAAATTACTTTCTATTATAAGAAGACTTAAACCAATCCTTAACCTTGTAATGTTAGAGATGATGCTAGATCATCTATAGGACCCTTGTGTGTGATGATTGCAAGTAGTTAAGTATTGTTTGGTGATTGTGTACCTCGTATTTATTCATAGACGCTAGTACCGACCAAGGCTACGAGGAAGAAGGAGGATACTACGAAGAGGAAGCCGAGGAGAACTTCAACCACTGCTCTGCACAAGGCAAGCTTATACTGATATTGATGCAAGCTATACTAACCAAGTTTACCAATGCAAGCTAACACTTGCAAGATACTATACCTATGCAAGCGCATAAGACACCCAATTGTTGCCACAACCCATGCTTGTGATATGATTACTATATGCCCTAAGCGTATGTAACCATACCCACTTGCTAAACCAATCCTAGTTTTATGGCAAGCTTCTTACTTTATTTCGTTATCACAGTTTACTTAGAGGCTACCCAAGAATTTTGGTAGATACTAGACAGTTGTGCTGAAGGTTGCATAAAGAGCATTAAATTTGGCCTAAGCTAGAAACCTTGATATCAGCTTATGGTATAAGGTTGGACTTAGTTGCAACTCCACTAGTTACCACCCCTCTATTAGTGCTACCCCACCTGTAGATGCTAGTGCTAAGCATAAAACTTGATCAACTTTAGATGGGAATACTTGGTGGAAAAATGGTTATGAAAACCTTGGAATGATGGATCATTCTATTGAAATGTTTTGGACATGTGTTTCCAAACACTTGATGATTTTGATGATGAAAATGTTGAGGCATGAGCCTTAGCCCTTTATAAAACTGATGGTTGTCTGGATGCGATACCATTCCAATTTTATCGTACAACCACAATACCCGAATATTGGGTAGGGCTTGACTGGAAACTTATATACCTTAGTATTAGTTCCCTCACGGCCAAGGTCTGAGATGAGGCTACCTTGTGAAGATTGTCCACCTGTGCAGTACCCAAGATGACAGTGGTCATGGTTGGGAGGCCAAACTCACAGGAGAGGTGCTTATACTAGGGAGTGTAATTGGAAGGTTAGGATTGATTATCCGCATACTGAGTATGGTGAATTCAGGATTTGTTCCTGACGGATGTATCGAATGTTGTGGTGAAAGTGTACAATCTCTGCAGAGTGTCAAACTATTCGAATAGCCGCGTCCGCGGTTATGGACAGTTGGAGTGGCCATACTGTTCCCCCGTCAGACTTTTCAAAATGACTTGTGAACGACTTGAGACTTTGGCTTGACCACAACAGAGTTGTGACTAGAAATACAAGATCCCACTTAGGAGTTATAAAATTGTGACTTGCTTGGGAACTTAGTAGTATAAATCTGGCTTTTGCAAAACAACCCTAGAGCCTAGTATCCTATTATCCAAAAACCCCTTTTTCTTGTTAGTATTAGTTTGCGAGTACTTAAAGAGTACTCATGGCTTTGTCCCTGGCTATTCCCATGGCCAGACTATGAAGAGGAGTACCTGGAGGATGGACCCCAGGACGGTTACGACAACTAGGATCATCTCCCATCGTCAGCATTGCCTGTGACCCCGAAGATGGAGCCTCGCCTACGCTACCGTTACTATTCCGTATTCCGCTGCTTGATGTTGTATTAAGGACTGGATCATGAGATCCCTATTTGTGTAAGAACTTATGTATCGTTGTAATGGATGAAGTACTATGGTATCCAATTCTGTTATGTCTCGCAAAAATGGTAATCCTGGGATTGCGATGTATGGCATAACAGGCATCTAGGATTGAAAAATCCGGGTGTTGACAAGTTGGTATCAGAGCCAACCTGACCATAGGAGACCCTAGTTAGATTGGACGCTGAACCAAAAACTTAGTTTCAACACTCAAAAACAAAACTATTTACGAAAACTTATTCTCATTCTTACCTCTTAAATTCTTTAATAAACTTCATGTACCTCAAAAACTCTTGCAAAATATATAAAATTTTGACACACTTGATCACTTTGCTAAACTACTCATCCTCTATTTTTATAGATGGACGTGAAGTACAGCAAGTTTTACCAACTCGGAAATGGAGGAGACCTTATCTTTGAGAGGGATCTGGATCAGCTTTCGGAACTTTTGGAGCGCCCGCATCCCGAGTTCTTCGGAGCTCAGCTCAATGATCAAGGGGGAGAAGATCTACAGTGGCTAATTGTTGCAAGCCTCCGAGGAAAGATTGAACCTCCCACTGCGGAGGGAATTCAGTTTACCTTGAGGGAAAACAACTGGCTCGATGGACTTGCCAGAGCAATGCAGGAAGCTCTTTCCCGTCTGTGTGGGCAGAGCATCAATCAGATCAAGGGTACTCGCTTTGAGTTTTGCCCAAGACGTGATGCAAATGGTCAACCACTGGAAGCCCCATACCACCCCGAGCTGAAGACCCAATTGGACCACCTTAGCTTCATGATGTATGATCGTCAGCAGGAACTGGACAACTGCCGTGACTATTGCAACCACAAGTCTGCCATCATCAAGACGAAGGATCAGACCATCGCCATGCTAGCAAAGGATCGCAAGTCTCGCCGCCGTCAGCTCGACAAGAAGGAGCACATTATTGCCTGTCTTCGCCATCGTATCTCAGCTCTGGAAGAGACCATCCATGAGAGAGACATGCAGTTAGAGGAAAGGGAGAATGCCGGAGAAGATCTTCGTGGAGACCCTTACTCCTATCTCAGCGATGACGATGATTTTCTGGTGGATCAGGCCATGGACTTCTTCACCGATGAGGATGATTTCGCCTTCATCGATGATGCGGAAGATGATGAAGCCACAGACTCCGAGCAGTAGTAGCACTGAGCACTAGCATAGTGAGTAGTAGTCGGTCCCACTGTATCGTAGTTCCCAGAATGGTTCTTAAAACCATCTGTTTTGCTTTGTTGTGGTGTGCGTTGTACTGTGTACTATGAGTGAATGAATGAAAAAGCAAGTTGCTAGAAAACTTGAGTCAAACTCTAAAAACTTTTCAAAGACCCAAAACCTTAGAAATTTCCCTCTTTTCTCATGATCTATATCAATCTTCAGATGCCACGTGGAGGAAGTGGTTCAGCCCCGGACCCAATGTTGCAGATCCTGCAAGTGTTGACTTCTGACCGCGAAGCTGAACGAGCGGAACAGCAAGCCAACCTAGCCACTCTGCAATAGATAGCCCAGCTAGCCCACAACAACCAAGGTCATGGAAATCAGGACAACCACGGATCTAAGCTCAAGAATTTCCATAATACCAACCCACCCGTTTTCACCAAGTCAGAAGAACCCCTAGACGCCGTTGATTGGCTGCAAACCATGGAGAATAACTTAGAAGTAGCCGGAGTAGAAGCCAACGAGAAAGTCTTGTTCGCCACTCATTATCTAGCCGGAGATGCCAGGGCATGGTGGAACAGTGTTCGTGCAATGACCGGAGGCCAAATGATGACCTGGGAGGAATTCAAGGTCAAGTTTAGCAGAACCCATGTGCCGCCAGGTTTGATCAAGAGAATGAGAGACGAGTTCAGAGAATTGAAGCAAGGAAGGATGACTGTAGTGGAATACCGTGACAAATTTTTGTCATTAGATAGGTACGCCCCAGATGAGATAGACACCGAAGCCAAGAAGAAAGAAAGATTCCTGAATGGTCTGCATGACGAGATGCAGACAGTATTAGTCAATATTCCCTTTGCTGATATTGAAGCTCTTGTCGACTCCGCTATCCAGATGGAAGGAAAGATCAACCAGGCCAATGAGAACCGCAAGCGTCGCATGATGCATCAACCAGGAACCCATCAGACCCCAAAGTATCGCCCCAATCCATCTCCAGGATTTGCCCCAAGAACCAACAGACCCCCTATGACCCGTCCGAACTATCCCAACCGTGGAAACCCTAGACCCGGAGGAAATCACAACAACCCCGGCAATTCTAGCACTTTCACCCGTGCCCCACCCAAGTTCAACACCAACCATGCTACCGCCAACCCCAATACTGCCCCGAGGACTGGAAGCAACGCTGTGCCTGTCGCAGCCAAGGACAAGTCACAAGTGACCTGTTATGACTGTGGAAATAAAGGCCACTATTCCAACGAGTGCCCCAACAAGAAGAACGCTACATCCCCTAATACCAATGTCCCAGCCCAGCAGCAACGTCGTGTCCAGCCAGGGAGAAGATTTGCCCTAGGAAATTCACTCAACCGCAATGGCCGCCTTTTTCTCATGCATGTTGAAGAAGCTCAGGAAGCGCCAGACGTCGTGCTGGGTATGTTTTCTGTTAATTCAGTACTCGCAAGAGTGTTGTTTGATTCTGGTGCATCGCATTCATTTGTCACCGAAGAATTTGCATGCACTAGTAAAATCCAACCAACCAAACTGAAGCATGTGATGATTGTACAAATTCCCGGATCGACCACCAAGGCTAGGCAAATTTGCAAAGCCGTCCCTATCCGAATCCATGGCATAGATTTTTATTCTAATCTAATAGTACTCGGAACTAAAGGTTTGGAAGTAGTACTAGGAATGGATTGGATGTCCAAACATAAAGGAATGATTGACTGTGCCAAGAAAGCCATTACCATGACTAGTACCACCGGAATATTAGTCGAGCATATATCGGAAACTTTACCTCGCCAATTCAAGTGTAACAAGAGTCTAGCCCAACCTACCATCGACCAAGTTTGGGTAGTCTGTGAATACCCCGATGTATTTCCAGATGTTTTGCCCGGTATGCCCCCAGATAGGGATATCGAGTTTATCATCGAACTAATCCCCGGAACAGGACCTATAGCCCAGACCCCCTATAGCATGAACCCGTCAGAACTAGAAGAACTGAAGAAGCAACTGGATTCCATGTTAGAAATCGGATTGATTCAACCAAGTGCGTCCCCATGGAGGTCACCTGTCTTGTTTGTGGACAAGAAGGATGGAGGTAACCGTTTGTGTACGGATTATCGAAAGTTGAATGATGTCACCATCAAGAACAAGTACCCCTTGCCCAAGATAGAGGATTTGTTTGATCAGTTGACCGGTGCCCAGGTGTTTTCTAAGATTGATCTTAGAACTGGTTATCATCAACTCAAAATTCGTGCTGAGGATATTCCAAAGACTGCCTTTACCACCAGATATGGGTTGTATGAGTATACAGTCATGTCTTTTGGATTAACCAATGCCCCCGCTTATTTCATGAACCTCATGAATAAGATTTTTATGGACTTCCTGGATAAGTTTGTCGTTGTTTTCATCGATGACATTCTGATTTATTCCAAATCGGAAGAAGAACATGATCTACACCTAAGGACCATTCTTGGAACCCTTAGAGAGCATCAGCTGTATGCAAAATTTAGCAAATGTGAATTCTGGTTACAGGAAGTAGGATTCCTCGGTCACATTGTATCAGCAGGAGGAATTGCCGTTGACCCTGCCAAAGTGAAAGATGTAGAAGATTGGCAAGCCCCAACCACTCAAACCCAAGTTCGTGCTTTTCTCGGATTGGCGGGATATTACCGCAAATTCGTAGAAGGATTCTCTAGTATCGCCCGACCCATGACCCAATTGCTGAAGAAGGACAAGAAGTTTGAATGGACAGACAAGTGTGAAGCGAGTTTCCAAGAACTCAAAAGGAGATTGATTTCCGCCCCAATCTTGATCATGCCGGATATCACGAAGCCCTTCGATGTGTATTGTGACGCATCCAAGATTGGTCTCGGATGTGTGCTAATGCAAGAAGGCCAAGTTATATCCTATCTATCGCGACAATTGAAGCAGCATGAACAAAATTATCCCACCCATGACCTCGAACTCGCAGCCGTAGTTCTAGCCCTAAAGACATGGAGACATTACCTTATGGGAAACCGTTGTGAGATTTATTCGGATCACAAGAGCCTAAAGTATATATTCACTCAGAAGGAGCTGAATATGAGGCAGAGAAGATGGATTGAGATAATCAAGGATTACGACCTGGACATTCATTATCACCCTGGAAAATCCAACATAGTAGCCGATGCCCTTAGCAGATTTCCGTGCCGCTTGAACTCCATGATTTTGAAGGAGCAACCAAGTTTGCACAAAGAGATGGAAGATTTTCGAATAGAATTAGTAAGTGAAGGATTTTTGGCTAGCATAGAACTTCAGCCCACTTTGATCAGTCAGGTTAAAGAGGCGCAGAAAGGAAATGCTAGTATCGACGGAATTAAACGTTGTATCGGTACAGGCAAAGTACCCGGATTCACCGAGGACGAAGAAGGAGTTTTGTGGTACAAAGGACGCCTTTGTGTACCAGCAGATTCTGAGTTAAAAGAAGTTATCCTGAAGGAGGCTCATGATACTCTTTATTCTATCCATCCAGGAGGAACTAAGATGTATCAAGATTTGAAAGAGCAATTTTGGTGGCATAAGATGAAGAGATAAATCGGAAGCTATATCGCCAAGTGTGATATATGTCAGCGAGTCAAGGCAGGACATCAAAGAACCGCTGGATTGTTGCAACCTTTGCAAATTCCGGAATGGAAATGGGATTCTGTAGGAATGGACTTTATCATTGGACTACCTACTTCTAGTAGGGGAAATGACTCTATTTGGGTCATAGTGGACAGATTGTCCAAAGTCGCCCATTTCTTGCCCGTTAAAACCACCTATCAGAGTTCGAAGCTAGCAGAGTTGTACATCGCTAGGATCGTTAGTTTGCACGGAGTCCCCAAGAATATCGTATCGGATCGAGGAACTCAGTTTACCTCGAGATTCTGGAAGAAGGTCCAGGAAGGTTTAGGAACCCGCCTAGATTTCAGTACCGCGTATCACCCTCAGAGCGATGGACAAACGGAGCGAGTAAACCAAATACTCGAAGATATGCTTAGAGCATGTGTGCTAGAATATGGATCCAAGTGGGAAGACTGTCTGCCGTTTGCAGAATTTTCCTACAACAATAGTTACCAAGCCAGTTTGCAAATGGCCCCATTTGAATTCATGTACGGAAGGAAGTGCCGCACCCCTTTGAACTGGTCGGAAGTAGGAGAGAGTCAAATTTTCGGACCCGACATCCTACGAGAAGCAGAAGAGAAGGTTCACAAGATTCGAGAGAATCTCAAGACAGCCCAATCCCGACAAAAGAGTTACGCCGACAAGAGACGTCGAGACCTCGCCTTTAACATTGGAGACTTTGTTTACCTGAAAGTGTCGCCATTGAAGGGAATGCAGCGTTTCCAACTCAAAGGAAAGTTAGCCCCCAGATATATCGGACCTTTCAAATTTTTGAACCGTCGAGGAGAAGTATCGTATCAACTCGGGCTACCAGAAGAGATGTCAGCAGTGCACAATGTGTTCCATATCTCGTTACTTCGCAAATGTCTCGAAGTCCCCGAGAAGACCGAAGTGTTCAAGAATATCGATCATAGGACCATAGAGGTCAATGATGACCTGACCTATCCCGAAGTACCCATCCGTATATTGGAGGAAGCTTTTCGAACAACCAGAACCCGAAGCATCAAGTTTCTCAAGATTCAGTGGAGCAACCACACAGAAGAGGAAGCTACCTGGGAACGCGAAGATCACATCAGGACGGAGTTTCCAGATCTCTTCAAATCCTAGGTAATCTTTTCGTCCTTTTTCAAATATCGGGATGAGATTTTGTTTAAGGGGGAAGGTTTGTAACATCCCAAAAATATCAAACTTAGATCAACAAAACACTAATCCTAAAGTTTAGGGTTAACAAAAACTTTTCTAAACCAATTCATGAAAGCATGTATATGTGTATGCATGAATTTTGAAATTCTTTAAAACCACCTTGTTTGTGTGATCCATTGCTTGTAAAATGTTTCTTAGGTGAAAAGAACATCATCTAAAACATTCCCCACACTTTTCCTAAAGAAAAATAAGTCAAAACCAATATATTAAGTGAATGGTCATTTTGACCAATTTAACTCCCATGCCTACTTTGGCTGTCTCAAACTTTCAAAACCTAACAGAAACTTTTATGGATCTTTGCACCCCTTGAATGTACTCATAACAAAGTATCAAGGCCCACCTTGTGATCATCCAGAAACTTTCAAATGCATAGTTTAAATGACAACTCAAAATTGAATCTTCTTCATATGGGAAGATCCCACTTTTTCAAAACCCACTTAAACAAGCTCAATTTTCAAAACCCAAGCATCTGCAGACTCACCAGAACCAATATAGAAAACCCACCAAAAATCATTTCAAAATTCAAAACTTGATTTCATGCGGCCATTTCATCAAACAGGTTGCAGACACAAATCAAACAAAACCACAAACACTATAGTGTGCAGTGTTTTGAGCCTAACTTGTTCCCTAGTTAGCTCTCACACAATCCAGTAGATCATCTAGCAAGGTTAGACCTGCACTAGCACCCCTGTGAGCTTGCCATTGCCATTAATGGTGAACAGCCGAGCACCTCAATGCCACCCCATAGTCGACAGCAGGCTAGAGGAAGAACTAGCCGTGCCAACCTTGTCTGGGAGGCAGCCCACCGTCCACCGCCACTGCCTGTCCTAGCCGCGAGCGTTGCCAAGCCCTGGACCACGCGCACAAGACACGCCCAGACCATGCCGAACGTGCGCCAGAGCGCCACCCTCGACCACCACCCACAGACCGCGCGCCGCCCTCATCGCGCGCACACACGATCACCACCGACCCAGGAGACCGCCAGACATCCCGTTTAACGCCCCGCGCCATACAGCCACCGCCCGCCGTCGAGAACGCCGCCTCTGCCGCGCAGAGCACCACCCGTTCCAGACCAAACCACACCGCCCCATCCCTCGCGACCATGTTGTTGAGCATCGCCAGGAGACACAGCACCGTCTGCCCATGCCATTAGCTGCCTGTAACATCGCCTCCGACGAGCTCACCTTGCGCCCCGACGGTCCCCTCGCTCGACTATAAATAGAGGCCACCCCCGCACGATTTCTTCACACCATCTCACTCCCCTCTCCTCACTGATCGTGCCACACCATTCTCAGAGCAAGGCGAGCACCACCCCGCCGGAATTTCACTGGAGCCTGCCGCTGCCGGAGAAGAAAGGAGCCAGCGATTGGAGCCGCCCCAGGAGAAGCCACCGGTACCAGGAGGTTCGCCGTCGTCGACTTCGTCGTTCGCCCGCCTCGTCGACCCTCGCCCGTACTCCGGTGAGCTCCCAGCACCCCTCACTGGCCGCGCTAGGTTTCGTTCTCGCCGGAGCTGTCTCGCGTCGACGATGACCCTCAGCCGTTGGATTAGAACCAGATCGAACGAACCACGTTGCCCATACCGCTTCGCCCAGCCCCGTGTCACTGACGAGTCGGGACACCCACTTAAGCAGCCCGCGGGAGCACTGCGCTTAGCAGGCCGGCCCGTTAGAATTTCCCGCGCAGCCCAACAATTCAAATTAAATCTTTTCTTTTTAATTTCAAACACACTTCTGTACCCAACTTCAAAAATCAACCCAGATCGATTTAGTGCACCAAATTAGATGAAACCAATTTTGTTGGAAAGGTCTGTGAATGCTTAATCCAAGCCCGTTGGATTCAAGTCATTTGGATCTGTAGATCACCCTTAGCAAAAATGACAAGGCAGAAGCTTTTCTGCATTCAAACATTTTTCAAATTTAAACCACAATAGCTTTTGAGTTGATTCCAACTCTCAAAATCACTTTCAACCATACCTTTCAGAATATATAAAAATATATATAGGTTACTTGCAGAAATAATGTTCAAGGAATAAAGAATGCTTCATAAGCATTTCTAGCCACTTTAATTAATTAAAATAAAAGGGTAAAACCTTGTTAAATTGTGACACCACTTTAAATCACATTCCCATGGACTACAACATGTGGTGATGACATGTGTCAACATGATCCCATGTGTAGTTTAGAGAATATTAAATCTTAAGTAGTTTTTCCATGAGTAGAAATTACTTTCTATTATAAGAAGACTTAAACCAATCCTTAACCTTGTAATGTTAGAGATGATGCTAGATCATCTATAGGACCCTTGTGTGTGATGATTGCAAGTAGTTAAGTATTGTTTGGTGATTGTGTACCTCGTATTTATTCATAGACGCTAGTACCGACCAAGGCTACGAGGAAAGAAGGAGGATACTACGAAGAGGAAGCCGAGGAGAACTTCAACCACTGCTCTGCACAAGGCAAGCTTATACTGATATTGATGCAAGCTATACTAACCAAGTTTACCAATGCAAGCTAACACTTGCAAGATACTATACCTATGCAAGCGCAAAGACACCCAATTGTTGCCACAACCCATGCTTGTGATATGATTACTATATGCCCTAAGCGTATGTAACCATACCCACTTGCTAAACCAATCCTAGTTTTATGGCAAGCTTCTTACTTTATTTCGTTATCACAGTTTACTTAGAGGCTACCCAAGAATTTTGGTAGATACTAGACAGTTGTGCTGAAGGTTGCATAAAGAGCATTAAATTTGGCCTAAGCTAGAAACCTTGATATCAGCTTATGGTATAAGGTTGGACTTAGTTGCAACTCCACTAGTTACCACCCCTCTATTAGTGCTACCCCACCTGTAGATGCTAGTGCTAAGCATAAAACTTGATCAACTTTAGATGGGAATACTTGGTGGAAAAATGGTTATGAAAACCTTGGAATGATGGATCATTCTATTGAAATGTTTTGGACATGTGTTTCCAAACACTTGATGATTTTGATGATGAAAATGTTGAGGCATGAGCCTTAGCCCTTTATAAAACTGATGGTTGTCTGGATGCGATACCATTCCAATTTTATCGTACAACCACAATACCCGAATATTGGGTAGGGCTTGACTGGAAACTTATATACCTTAGTATTAGTTCCCTCACGGCAAGGTCTGAGATGAGGCTACCTTGTGAAGATTGTCCACCTGTGCAGTACCCAAGATGACAGTGGTCATGGTTGGGAGGCAAACTCACAGGAGAGGTGCTTATACTAGGGAGTGTAATTGGAAGGTTAGGATTGATTATCCGCATACTGAGTATGGTGAATTCAGGATTTGTTCCTGACGGATGTATCGAATGTTGTGGTGAAAGTGTACAATCTCTGCAGAGTGTCAAACTATTCGAATAGCCGCGTCCGCGGTTGGACAGTTGGAGTGGCCATACTGTTCCCCCCGTCAGACTTTTCAAAATGACTTGTGAACGACTTGAGACTTTGGCTTGACCACAACAGAGTTGTGACTAGAAATACAAGATCCCACTTAGGAGTTATAAAATTGTGACTTGCTTGGGAACTTAGTAGTATAAATCTGGCTTTTGCAAAACAACCCTAGAGCCTAGTATCCTATTATCCAAAAACCCCTTTTTCTTGTTAGTATTAGTTTGCGAGTACTTAAAGAGTACTCATGGCTTTGTCCCTGGCTATTCCCATGGCCAGACTATGAAGAGGAGTACCTGGAGGATGGACCCCAGGACGGTTACGACAACTAGGATCATCTCCCATCGTCAGCATTGCCTGTGACCCCGAAGATGGAGCCTCGCCTACGCTACCGTTACTATTCCGTATTCCGCTGCTTGATGTTGTATTAAGACTGGATCATGAGATCCCTATTTGTGTAAGAACTTATGTATCGTTGTAATGGATGAAGTACTATGGTATCCAATTCTGTTATGTCTCGCAAAATGGTAATCCTGGGATTGCGATGTATGGCATAACAGGCATCTAGGATTGAAAAATCCGGTGTTGACAAGTTGGTATCAGAGCCAACCTGACCATAGGAGACCCTAGTTAGATTGGACGCTGAACCAAAACTTAGTTTCAACACTCAAAAACAAAACTATTTACGAAAACTTATTCTCATTCTTACCTCTTAAATTCTTTAATAAACTTCATGTACCTCAAAAACTCTTGCAAAATATATAAAATTTTGACACACTTGATCACTTTGCTAAACTACTCATCCTCTATTTTTATAGATGGACGTGAAGTACAGCAAGTTTTACCAACTCGGAAATGGAGGAGACCTTATCTTTGAGAGGGATCTGGATCAGCTTTCGGAACTTTTGGAGCGCCCGCATCCCGAGTTCTTCGGAGCTCAGCTCAATGATCAAGGGGGAAGATCTACAGTGGCTAATTGTTGCAAGCCTCCGAGGAAAGATTGAACCTCCCACTGCGGAGGGAATTCAGTTTACCTTGAGGGAAAACAACTGGCTCGATGGACTTGCCAGAGCAATGCAGGAAGCTCTTTCCCGTCTGTGTGGGCAGAGCATCAATCAGATCAAGGGTACTCGCTTTGAGTTTTGCCCAAGACGTGATGCAAATGGTCAACCACTGGAAGCCCCATACCACCCCGAGCTGAAGACCCAATTGGACCACCTTAGCTTCATGATGTATGATCGTCAGCAGGAACTGGACAACTGCCGTGACTATTGCAACCACAAGTCTGCCATCATCAAGACGAAGGATCAGACCATCGCCATGCTAGCAAAGGATCGCAAGTCTCGCCGCCGTCAGCTCGACAAGAAGGAGCGCATTATTGCCTGTCTTCGCCATCGTATCTCAGCTCTGGAAGAGACCATCCATGAGAGAGACATGCAGTTAGAGGAAAGGGAGAATGCCGGAGAAGATCTTCGTGGAGACCCTTACTCCTATCTCAGCGATGACGATGATTTCTGGTGGATCAGGCCATGGACTTCTTCACCGATGAGGATGATTTCGCCTTCATCGATGATGCGGAAGATGATGAAGCCACAGACTCCGAGCAGTAGTAGCACTGAGCACTAGCATAGTGAGTAGTAGTCGGTCCCACTGTATCGTAGTTCCCAGAATGGTTCTTAAAACCATCTGTTTTGCTTTGTTGTGGTGTGCGTGTACTGTGTACTATGAGTGAATGAATGAAAAAGCAAGTTGCTAGAAACTTGAGTCAAACTCTAAAACTTTTCAAAGACCCAAAACCTTAGAAATTTCCCTCTTTTCTCATGATCTATATCAATCTTCAGATGCCACGTGGAGGAAGTGGTTCAGCCCCGGACCCAATGTTGCAGATCCTGCAAGTGTTGACTTCTGACCGCGAAGCTGAACGAGCGGAACGGCAAGCCAACCTAGCCACTCTGCAAGATAGCCCAGCTAGCCCACAACAACCAAGGTCATGGAAATCAGGACAACCACGGATCTAAGCTCAAGAATTTCCATAATACCAACCCACCCGTTTTCACCAAGTCAGAAGAACCCTAGACGCCGTTGATTGGCTGCAAACCATGGAGAATAACTTAGAAGTAGCCGGAGTAGAAGCCACGAGAAAGTCTTGTTCGCCACTCATTATCTAGCCGGAGATGCCAGGGCATGGTGGAACAGTGTTCGTGCAATGACCGGAGGCCAAATGATGACCTGGGAGGAATTCAAGGTCAAGTTTTAGCAGAACCCATGTGCCGCCAGGTTTGATCAAGAGAATGAGAGACGAGTTCAGAGAATTGAAGCAAGGAAGGATGACTGTAAGTGGAATACCGTGACAAATTTTTGTCATTAGATAGGTACGCCCCAGATGAGATAGACCCGAAGCCAAGAAAAAAGAAAGATTCCTGAATGGTCTGCATGACGAGATGCAGACAGTATTAGTCAATATTCCCTTTGCTGATATTGAAGCTCTTGTCGACTCCGCTATCCAGATGGAAGGAAAGATCAACCAGGCCAATGAGAACCGCAAGCGTCGCATGATGCATCAACCAGGAACCCATCAGACCCCAAAGTATCGCCCCAATCCATCTCCAGGATTGCCCCAAGAACCAACAGACCCCCTATGACCCGTCCGAACTATCCCAACCGTGGAAACCCTAGACCCGGAGGAAATCACAACAACCCCGGCAATTCTAGCACTTTCACCCGTGCCCCACCCAAGTTCAACACCAACCATGCTAAACCGCCAACCCCAATACTTCCCCGAGGACTGGAAGCACGCTGTGCCTGTCGCAGCCAAGGACAAGTCACAAGTGACCTGTTATGACTGTGGAAATAAAGGCCACTATTCCAACGAGTGCCCCAACAAGAAGAACGCTACTCCCCCCTAATACCAATGTCCCAGCCCAGCAGCAACGTCGTGTCCGCCAGGGAGAAGATTCCCCAGGAAATTCACTCAACCGCAATGGCCGCCTTTTTCTCATGCATGTTGAAGAAGCTCAGGAAGCGCCAGACGTCGTGCTGGGTATTGTTCTGTTAATTCAGTACTCGCAAGAGTGTTGTTGATTCTGGTGCATCGCATTCATTTGTCACCGAAGAATTGCATGCACTAGTAAATCCAACCAACCAAACTGAAGCATGTGATGATTGTACAAATTCCCGGATCGACCACCAAGGCAGGCAAATTTGCAAAGCCGTCCCTATCCGAATCCATGGCATAAGATTTTTATTCTAATCTAATAGTACTCGGAACTAAAGGTTGGAAGTAGTACTAGGAATGGATTGATGTCCAAACATAAAGGAATGATTGACTGTGCCAAGAAAGCCATTACCATGACTAGTACCACGGAATATTAGTCGAGCATATATCGGAAACTTTACCTCCGCCAATTCAAGTGTAACAAGAGTCTAGCCCAACCTAACATCGACCAAGTTTGGTAGTCTGTGAATACCCCGAATGTATTTCCAGATGTTTATGCCCGGTATGCCCCCAGATAGGGATATATCGAGTTTATCATCGAACTAATCCCCGGAACAGGACCTATAGCCCAGACCCCTATAGCATGAACCCGTCAGAACTAGAAGAACTGAAGAAGCAACTGATTCCATGTTAGAAATCGGATTGATTCAACCAGTGCGTCCCATGGAGGTCACCATGTCTTGTTTGTGGACAAGAAGGTGGAGGTAACCGTTTGTGTACGGATTATCGAAAGTTGAATGAATGTCACCATCAGAACAAGTACCCCTTGCCCAAGATAGAGGATTTGTTTGATCAGTTGACCGGTGCCCAGGTGTTTTCTAAATTGATCTTAGAACTGTTATCATCAACTCAAAATTCGTGCTGAGGATATTCCAAAAGACTGCCTTTACCACCAGATATGG